>WOAB01000167.1:0-600000 GCA_027886185.1 Rheum nobile
CTTTCCCTTGTTCTTTCCATTCTCCACCACCGATGAACGTCACATACACTAGTTTCGAACCTACAAATAAATAAGGTTTTTGAACTTCACGTATACAGAACATAGGGGGAAAATTGATTGTTTTTCAGGAGAATTTACTTACCAATTCAAGTTGTATTTGCAAGCATCAGATGTTAAATATCAGGTGCGAAATATCTCACGTGTAATTACTGGTCAGGCTGCTTTTAAGTTCTCCAGGAATATTCAGGAATTTTTTCAGGGGAGGTTAGCTGGAGGGATTAAAGGTTGAGGGAGGCCAGATTTTTTGGAGGGAAACTTGCCCGCCAATTCGAAGTCCACTTTGCTGAAATTTTTTCACACTGATGTGATGCCTCTGTCCACCGGCGGCTTCAACCTCATTAAGAGAGATTAACCCTTTCTTTTATATTTTTTAGACATAATATTAGCCAGCTTTTATCCATTTTCTATTTAAAACAAAAGCTAAATTCCACACTCCACAATAGCAAGAATGCCAGAATCCGTACAGAATTCTGATACTTTTGCAATTCCGTTGAAAATCTTGGATTTCTGCAACTGGCAAAAGCAAATCTGGTATTTTTGCTAATACGCCTAATTAAAAGAACCAAAAAATGATGACGGTGTTTTTAGTGATGTTTAGTAAGACTTGTGAAATTTTCATTGTACGGAATAATGACATAATATATCTGAAGAACAAATATGATATGTTGTTCTTAAGTGATATTATGTCAAGGGTAAATATGGGTCGTTTTTCTGAAAAAAATATAGGCCATTTTGATCTTTCAGATTTTTTTTGAAATATTATCCACATTTTTCCTTCTGAATTTTACTTAAGTAAAACAAAAAAGTGCATTTTGTGTGTCAAGTAAGCCATTAGATAAAACTTACAAAATAAGGTTTAAAAATTTATATTAAAACTAAAACGCATTTATGAGGGAAAAATAACATTGTAACATGCACATGTTGGGAATGTCGAGTACGTACAGAGGCGGAACTGAGGGGGCCGGGGGCCTTCTTTACCTTTAGTATTGAGTATATATTTTTATTGTAGTATTTATATTCTGTAAAAGAGAGTTAGCTCAGTGGTCTTGTCTCTGTTGTTTAGTCTATGGATTCCGTGTCCGAACCTCAAGCCCAACATCTTTAATTTTCTTTTCCTATTTCATAGCTTCACTTTTACCCTTTACGTTTTTTGCTATCAATTTATTATCATTACTTCTCTTATGAAATATTAAGCTGAAGCTGGTGTGTAGATATATAATTTGTTATTAAATATACAATAATTAAGTATATCATTAATTAGTACATTATAATAATATATATTAATTATAATGTTTTATTATTATTGATTGACATTAAAATAGTTTGTTTCTTAACAAAGATGTATTGGTCTCTATCAAAATCCCTATTTACAAATAAGTATCAATTTATAAAAATCAATGTGAAATATATATTATGGATAATGTCTCATCTACATGTAACAATACCTTCTAAATTATTAGCATGATTAGTTTTAGTATGTTTTTGAAAAGTTAAATATCGGACTATATCTATATCTAAAAAATATAATAAATCTTGTAAATATATATAAGATAATTTTAATGTGTTATGTTAAAGACTATATATGAAAATAATTACGTAATTCATATTTTTTTATTAATGATGATTATATCCAATCGAACATCCTAAATTCTCCCGATTCGTCCCACGCAATGTGCCCCGACCCCCCTTTTTAAATTTTCCTGGTTTCGTCACTGAGTACGTATGTCAACAAGCACGTTTAAATTACATAACGATCAAAACGTAGAAACCAATTGTAGCTAACATAATATGATACAAATCATGCTATAAAAATCTTGATATGAAAATTATAATAATCCGGGCACAATTTTTTTTTAATCTATATTCTAAGCACATCAAAGAAAAGAAAGAAGCAAGAATCACACTGCAAAACGACCAATGTCATGAAATGTTTTCAATATCCAAGAAAATATTTTTTCAAAAGAATATTCAATAAATATTCAAACACACTTTGTTTTTTTATTGCGCTTAAAACATATTTACTGTGCATCAACATATTACGTGTCGGACAACGAAAGTGGAAGCGTAGACGGAGTCAAAGGCCTCTGAATATGTAATGCAAATACACAATTTCATTATGTGGTCCCCATTTCCAAGGAGATTGAAAAATGTCAACTGAAAACTGGCAACTGTTTTTTATTATTACGGATTTTTTTTTTTCGATTTTGAATTTTTAATCTACTATATAATAACTAAAGCAGTATCTCGACTGCACAACATGTGTCCCGAGACTGCACCCGGAATTTTCGGTGTCACGTGTCACAGACTCACAGTGGTATTATTTTTACACGTGTCACCAAACTGTTAATTCGTTTCTTTTGTACTGCCAAAGAAGTTGTGGTATTGTTTTATTTAGGCGGATTTGGCAGCAGATTTGTACGAATTCAATATTGAAAATCTTTCTAAAAAAATATATAAATATTGTCTTACCTAAAATATTTGTATACAATCAAATCACGGTTTCTTTGGCAGAAAAATGGTATGTTTTGAATATAGTATATCTTACGAAATAAAACTGATTACCTAAAGTTTTTGTATACAATCAAATCACTATGCATGCATAATTACCCAGAAAACAAAACAACATATAAAACGTATGCTGACACCTATTAAACCTGCCATTTTACCTGCAAAATCCGCAAACTCTAAACAACATATAACACAATGCTCTAAAACTGAAATTGGAGCATCTTAAAACCTGGAATAGTAAACCGCAACCACAAACAAAGCACCCAAAAAACTGACAATAATACATATTTCGGCCCCGACTATACAAACATTATGATGGATGAAAATACATATTATGCAAATGCAGTCTGAATACAATGTTGTGATGTTGGTAACAACTTGTCCATAAATAACCACATGGAATATTATTAGGGCATAAACATGATCTGCATAATATTAGGCATATATCACTTGCCATCACATTAAATATATGTTACCATATATTTTATTTCAAAAGATCACGATTACATCTGCCCAAATTTGTCAACCAAAACTTATGGTACAAGACTCTACAACTCATTCAAATGTTCGTCTATAAATCTACAACTTATCATTGGAACCAATTACATAAACTTCAACAGAATACATACATTTAAGAGGTAATCCTTATACCATTTGTAATGCTTATATCATTCCAAACAGAACTTCAGTTTATGTTTTGTACGGATTCATATTTAACATTTGGCAGATTATGATGTTTTGTTTGTCTTTCAGTTTTATTCAGGAAATTCAGAACTCAGTTACAAGGTAATAATTCAGAACCTATACTATATATAACATTGAATATATATTTTTCATCCTTTCATTCACTCTACTCTATGCAACATTGAATATATATTTGTCATGTTCATCTCAATGTTAGTGTAGTATCCGTACCTTGAGGTTTTCATTTTTAGATCTTCGAACCCCATGAGTTGTTTGAGACTCCAGTCGGATTTCCCATAAGCATTCCTACAAGAACAATAAATGAAGACCTAATTGTTATATTGTAAATTCAAGTAAATTATAATGAATTTAATATGAATTTATAGAATCATAACCTGAATGTATGGCTTCAATACAGAATAAGAGATGCATTTTGCAGATTATATCTTCAAACTTGTAGCAAAAGTTTAAGGGTGTGTTTGTATTACACATTATCTCGCATTATAATACATAATCCAAACACACCTTAAATATTATTAATTGCTATATAGGGTAATTAATATTTGTGGTCAAGTCCAATCCAATATATAAATACCCCTATCTGAGATATGAATTTTAATGTTACTTTACATACGTATTCCCACAAAACGAGTAGGCTGAACAAGTCGGTGCAGAATATGCACGGAGAGGGTATTAGAAGAGTCTGTCGGTCATTCTAACAACCTATCCGTGCATACTCTGCACCTACTACTGCCCTCTCATTAATATGCAAATGCTTATATATTTTGTACAGTTTTCTAACTTTTATAATCTGTTTTGTAGTTGTGCAGAATATGCTTATAGAAGGGTATTAGTTTATTTTTGTTGCAGATGAAAGTACTTATAAACCCGACTATACAAACATTATAATAGACATAGAAATATTAAACCCTGTTGTGTATTTGCATGTTATTAAAGAAGGACAATATATGATTTAGTTTAGAATTGCATCATGTACTTATAAACCAAAGGATTTAGTTTACAATACTAAAGGATCTAAATAACTTCGACCTTCTGTAATATGCTTTAGATTAATCAATGTATGATTTACAGCTTCTGCGCATTGTTTACAGTCATTATATATGATTTAGTTTAGAATTGCATCATGTACTTATAAACCAAAGGATTTAGTTTACAATACTAAAAGTTAGTATAGAAGATATACCTTTAGGTCTTCTTTTGTATATATTTATAATCCAATTTGTCTTTTACTTCAATCCGAGCTCCCAAATGATTCCTATAGAATAAAAAAATTAGTTAAGTACACCCTAAACAAGTAAATCAGTTAAGTAGAATTAATCAATTGATGAAACCATGACCTCATTGTATATATTGAATGAACATATCCAGATAGGAAAATAATAGTATAGTAGTCATTATATTCATTTACAACTAGATCTATATGTGTTCAGTTTTTTTATTTAGGGTTACTCAATGTTTGTGATACAACTTGACAATACTAAATACTACATGCAAAATATCATTACAAACTAATATATTAAATACTATTATGTATTTATAGAATCCTATTTTAACTCAGTAAACATAATGCCAGATGAAATATAAAGATATCTAAATTTATATGTTACAAGCAATTACCATGCAATATGAATGAAATTAAAGTTTACATTCTGTTTATCTAATAAGCATTGTATTCATTTTTCTTTTCAGGTCTTGGTAAAGGTCTCACATGAAATCAGACAGTGGAAAACAATTGCAATTTTAGTGTTGAAAATTCTATTACAACAGAACTAATCTCTACAAGGAAGGTACTTTTATATTTAGTAATATTGTTTTAAATATTTGTGTTTCTAAATATTTATGTTTGAAAATGTATATATTATATATATTATATGATTATAGCATTTCGAATTGACTTCAAATATAAACCCTAAATAGCATTATTAAATCTATTCAAGTGACCTAAGATTGATTTAAGACATTTTAAACAGATATCATATTGACCAAAAAACGAATCACAAAATGAACAGGTGTACACCAAACATGCAGTTTCTTTGTAAAATAATCTATGTATAATTAATGAAACAGAATTAGCATAATAAAACAGAGACAAAAAGATATTATATCACTTTTTTTTAGTTGATTAGGTTAGCGAGATACGTGCATAACTTCCTCCTAAGGTTTTCTTTTTGTATCCTTGATGGCAAGATTGTATTTGTTATCTGAAGACCTTCGTTGGTGGAAAGTATATTTGGTTTAAACCCTGGCAGAGAAAGAAGTTAAAAAAATTAAGATATCTGTAAATCTCATACAAAGAGAGATAAACTGAGATAAATAGAGAGAGTTCTAGAGTTGATAGAGATATATAGTGATTACATACATTTTAAATAGATAGAAACATATAGTGGGAAAGAGAGAGTGAGAGAGAGAGAGAGAGAGAGAGAGAGAGAGAGAGAGAGAGAGAGAGAGAGAGAGAGAGAGAGAGAGAGAGAGAGAGAGAGAGAGAGGTCTTATGTGTTGCTATAGCTGAAATTGGATGGAGTGGGAAAGAGAGAGAGAGTGAGTGAGTGAGAGCTATATAAAAATGATGCAAGTTCATAAAAAATGATAAGGGCTTAAATGCACATTCAAGGTTATCATGTGTATAAATAACCCCAGAAATGATCATAAATAAGCCCATTATAATTATGCAAGTTCATAAATACGTGTTATAATTGTTTTGGCCTAATAAGCCCATCAGAGTATTCGTATATGTAAGTTGTAATGGGCTATCATATAATATCAATATATTATTTACATTTTAACACATTATAATATATATATATATATATCACATATAGATGAAAAACAATAGATGAAAATAGTCTTCGTCAATAAGAGTCTAGATGAGTGATACTTTTCACACTTAAACCCAAAAAAAACCAAATAAACAAAGACATCTGATATTATGTTATGTTCTTATGTGTTGTTATAGCTGAAATTGGATTATTTTCCAAACCAACCAAGCAGTGAACAACAGAAAACGATTAGTAAAAAAGGTTAATAACACGTTTATTCAATCGATAGATTTAAGGGTTTGAAACTAAAGGTATCTACAGAGAAATAGAGAAAGACATAAAAATACAGATCCATGGTTAGCCAGATAGAGCGAGAGACACACACAAAATATTTAGCTTAAGGTATATGCAGAGAGAGAGAGAGAGAGAGAGAGAGAGAGAGAGAGAGAGAGAGAGAGAGAGAGAGAGAGAGAGAGAGAGAGAGAGAGAGAGAGAGAGAGAGAGAGAGAGAGAGAGAGAGAGAGAGAGAGAGAGAGAGAGAGAGAGAGAGATTAAGGAACTTACACATGGTTTGTGGCTTTGCATGTTAATTGAAGATGTAGACTCACAGCTGTAGATATTCTTCTGCATGTCGATGGATCTAGATCCTCTTGCGGTGGACTTAATCGATTTTGGTTTAACCCTTGAAGACAAAGAAGTTGAACAAAAAAAATTACATCTGTAAACTCATGTGTTCAAACTAATTTATTTTAGAACGTTGAAGAAGGGAAGATAAATTGTTCGCCGGTGTTTAGAGAAATAAAAAGTCAATCGCCGAAGGCGAAGATTTAAGAAGAATCTGGAAATGTTGAGTAATTTCAAACGGCGCAGATAAGGAGAGATAGAAACAGATAGAAGGTGTTGTCGGCAAAAGTACTAAATTAAAATACATAGGCTCATCTGGAAATCTCTAACCTAAATTCAGAAAGCGGGCTTGTGGCCCTACTTGGGCAATTTTCATATTCGGCCCATAAGCCAATTAAGGAAATACTTTGTACATGAATATTGTATGGGCTTTAGAATTGTTTGTTGGGCCCATCAGTCCATATAGGATTTTAAAATATTATTCGAATTTATTATCCCGGAAATACAGATTTATTAAATTATGAATTTGGGCCTTTAATTTAGATCTTTAATCTTAAAGCCCGAAATCAGCCCATTAAAGTGTTTCAGTCTTATTAAGTTTAATGAAGTCCATTAAGCCCAATAAGCCAATTAAGCCAGATTAAACCAATGAAGCCCATTAAGCCCATTTATAGCTGTCGATACTAATTTACTTGGTACAAAAAAACAAGTTACATTTTTTTTGGGCCTAAATGAAGCCCATTAAAAAAGCCGATATTTACAACTATCGATAATGGGTTCGGTGTATTACATAAAGTAATAAGGACAAAAAAGTAATAATTTATAAGTCCACTAACTGATGTTGTTTTTATACAAATTTTAGTATTAATGCTATTAAATAATAAAATATTTCAATTACTAAGTCAAATAAATAACCTATTTCATAATCTTAACTGTAACATTGTATCTTCATCATAAATTTGAACCAGTTTCATATACTATGAATATATTATTTACATTTTAACACATTATAATATATATATAATATATAATAAACGAAGAACATTAGATTAAACGATTCTTCGTCAAGAAGAGTCTAGATGTTTAATACTTTTCACACTTAAACACACAAAAAAACAAAGAAGCAAACAGATCTGGATTATTTTATGTTCTTATGGTTTGCTATAGCTGAAATTGGATTATTTTCCAAACCAACCAAGCAGTGAACAACAAGAAAATGATTAGTAGTACAGGTTAATAATTCGTTTTATTGAATCGAAGGATTTTAGGGTTTGAAAATAAAGATATTTCCAGAGAGAGATAGAAAGAAAAAAAGACATACAGGGTAAGCCAGAGAAAGCAAGAGAGACACACACAAAACATATAGCTGAAGGTATATAAAGCATTGAAACAAATTCTTCAAGATTCATACGACAGTTTGACAGACAAGTTTTTTTCAAATCAAGACAACCTAGCATTTCAATCGAAAGGAAAATCCACAAAAGAGATAAAGAGAGACAGAGAGAGTCAGAGAGAGAGACATATCTTACGTTTCTGAAATATGGACCTCTCCAGAACCTCCGTCTTCCAGATCCTTCGATTTCTTTGCGATTATCTTCTCATAAACAGTGTGGTGTCAGATTTGCATGTAAACTTTGGAGAAGAAGCGATTATTGTTGTGGATCTGAAATAGACAGGTTGTGGGTGGTATAGATCTAAACTAGATCTTGAAAGAAAGAAAATCGATCTCATATTTTGGAAAAAGAATTACATAGGTTTGTCTGGATTAAGATAGGAAAGGAAATAGAGTGACGAAGCTTGAATTGAGAAATCAAATACGCCATAGATCTAGAAAAGGAGAGAAATGGAGATGAAGGGTTTCGAGAGAGACATATGAAGAGAGAGAGAATGGAAACGACAAAATGATCCCAAAGTGGAAATGTGGTAGGGTTAGCGAAGTTGGAGATTTGTCTTCGTTCTGATTGGGCTTCATTTGGGCCGTTTGGTACCAATCACAGAAACGGCCCATCTCCTTTAGTCGTAAGTCGGGTTATATCATACTAAAAGCAGATTAAATGTTAGGCCCATCATTTTATTTGATTATGAAAAATACAGAATTAATATGTACATATATTAATTTAATTTTTAAAAACTTGAATAAGTATTAACATGTGTTATATAGTAGATTATAAAATTAAATTAATTGATTATTTTGGTAATTTTGTTAATTTATTTGGAATATATAAAATTTGAAAGTGATTGTGTTATGTCGGTTGTAACCCAGCATAATATAATGTTGAGATTAGTTGCTATTATAGATAAACGACAACGAACAAATTCAATTGAATACAAATAGTATATTGTTACATAAATCGAGCTTTTGGAATTGTTCGTTGTAATTCACTTCATCATTTTTTATACTTGGGCCTATATGCCCACAAACCTATTTAATGTTGCATGAAAAAATTACAACCTATTAAAAATATAATTTGGGCCTATATGTGCATTGATTACTTATAATTTTGTATTATAATTGAATAATACAAAGAAATTATATTATGTTTATTTATTATATTTTTAATAAGTACATAATCTCTATTTTAATATGTATTAGGCCTATAATCCGAAACCCTGCCAACGATCTTTGTTTTGGGCCTATAAGCCCGTGTAACAAAAACAAAAAAAACATCTCATTAAGTATTTACATAATTTTTTTTAAAAAATCATAAATATATTTTATGCAATTTGTGTATTACATGTGATTACACTGGAATAAATATATAAGTTTTAATTTCAATATATGTATGATTTTGAAGGGTGATTTTGTTATGGACGAAATAACTCGATATAACAGAGCGTTGAGATTGACTGTTATTAGAGATAAATGACAACAGACAATTTCAAATGGATCAGGTAAATAAATTGCATTCAATTCTTTCACATTTTTTCCCGATAAATTGAAATATGAACTTGAATATAAATAGTCATTATGCAGGATGTATTCCTGGAGTTAGTCCCAATTCATTCGTTAGTGGTCGTATCCCCATGTCCGACATTTCAAATGGTTAGTAATGTTATTCGATAAAGTCTTCATTTAATTCGATTCGACCATCTATATTGTAATAAGTGTTTGATTTTCTATAATAAAATATATCTTTATTTTAATGATTCTATAAAAAAAGAAACAAAATTTAACTATTTTATAACTATGAGAACATATAATTGTTGTTTATAAATTTTTGCTTATGCTTACAATTTGTAACACATATCCATTTATTTATGCAGTACACCAGAATATTACACCGTCGGCTTTGCATGTACCCCGAAGTGATCAAAACGTTCATAATTCATTTTTATCTAAAAGTGTTGCAGAGCAAGAAAACTACGGTATAATTTTTTTGGTCTTACTATCCGTTTAATTAAGTATCAATTTTTTATTTTTTTTATCTATAATAAGTAGATTATGATATAACTTTTTATTTGTAGTTCAATTGCACAATGTCATGCGTAAAGAACAAAATCATATGCACAATGTCGAACAAGGTATGGTATTCTTAAAATTCGTATGAAATAAGTGATTTATGTATTTATAATATTTGAATTTTATTTTCATGCACAAATTAGCTCGACAAAGGAGGAAATTGAGAATGAATGTGATAAGCCATAAGCGGGATGGAACATCGCTAATCGACTCAGGTTAGAACCAAATATATCATATTTAATTACAAATTTAAATTAATGTAGTTCTTGCTTAACCAAAATCAATACAGTCAATATACTTGGAAATAGTAGCAACTCTATATTTACCCAGGCTATACCATTATGTATTACAGTTTATGGTCTTAAGTTTGAGGTTATATTTTATGTATCAATATTTAATACTTTAGTGTTCAGGTACAAGAAATTCATCTGCATTGACAAGAGGTTCAAATAATTTACCACATATAAGTGATGGTAATAATCGTTCTATGAAGTGTCAAAATTTATATTTGGTTATAATCATAAGGTTGGGGTGCCTATTATGCTGCTCCGAAATATTGATCAATCTTTAGGTTTATGCAATGGGACGAGATTGATAACCACGCAACTTGGCAGTCATGTTATACAAGGGAGAATTATTTTAGGCAACAATATCGGACATACGGTGTTGATTCCTCGCATGATAATGTCACCATCAGACACTTCATTCCCTTTCAAGTTTCAACGAAGACAATTTCCCTTGAGTGTATGTTTTGCTATGACCATAAACAAAAGACAAGGCCAATCTCTTGCAAATGTCGGTTTGTATCTTCCACGCCCTGTTTTCAGTCATGGCCAGTTTTATGTTGTATCATCAAGGGTGACTAGCAAGAAAGGTTTGAAGATATTGGTTTACGACAAAGATAAGAAAATGTATAATACTACAACCAATGTAGTATACAATGAAGTTTTTAATAATTTGTAGCAATTTTGAACATCGTTCCACATTTAATGTTTTTCGTTTCATTTTCATGTATTATATGATCATTTTTATTATTTTTGATGGTTTTATTAGTATTGATGTAAGTGGTGTGGTTATACTTGTTTGAAAGACTACTTAGCCAATTTTTATTATTAATAAAGTTATGGAGAATGTCGTATCTCTTTATATAATTTAGTTTTTGGTATATCTTGAATATTTTTTTCAATTAGTCATGTTTTATTTAAATAACTAATCAAATATTGATTAAATATTGAACCAATGACTCAACGATAATTAAAAAAAACTACTATTTTTATAAATGTAAAAAAAATATAAACAAATCCGGTATTACACTAGTTCAACTAAAAAAACGAGGGCTCATGGGGAAGAAGAAGAAACCAACTCTGATCACATGGCTAGTTCTGTCTTCCCTCTTAGCAGAGGCCAGAGAGGAAGATAATTCCTCTCTCTCATTGCGTCCATTTATAAGATGTATTGATTTAATAATTTGTGTTTTGCATTTTTTTATTATATGATCTATTTTGTTTTCTCGCTCTAAAGTCTAAACGGCATCTTTGGAATAGGTAGCTCTGTATTTGACTGATAATTCCGAATTCATGCTTGTGACAAAATCTCAGATCTACAGCTCGCTCTGTTGATAATTCCGAGTACAAGCCTGTATCACCAGAGATTATAATCCGTTATTTCCAGCTTTGACTTTCACATTCTTCTCTTCAATGCTCAGGTTGGTGTTTTCCTCTTTCGTCGATTCCTCTGTTCATGTTTCTCTTCATCATTGGAGATAGTACTAGATTGTGTTCGGATGGACTTTTGGATCTTTCTCTACTTATGTCAGCGCTGAAATGTGTTGGAATTTTGTCATGTCTTCTTGTTCTTCTTCATCTTTGTCTCTCCCCGTTGAATTTTTTTCATCGTTTTTGTCAACGCCCATCACCTGTTTGTTAAAACGCCCAACTCTTTAATGCCAATGTCTTTGTTGATGGCTTGCTTTACATTTGTGGTTCTTTGCTACAAAAGATAAACAGTTCAAGCTATTTTTCATCATGTTTTTTGATACGTTGATCTAAAACCAAATCCATTTCTTCTGAAATTATATGTGGTATGTTCTTTCTCTGCTCACCAATCTGCTTTTCTTTCCTTGAAATATTCCTCCGAAGTTCGAACCAGACACTCAGTTTCTACCAAAAAGTGGGCATACGTTAGAACTTACTGATTAGATCATCCTCTTCTTCCTATTGTTGCTTGATATCGTGATAAGATCTTGTGTTCTGTTATTTTGCAGGGATCTACCGGCAGCTTGCTAGAAGCAGTTGTGTAGATTGGCTCTTTATAGCAACACTTCAGCTCTAGCTTTATGTGTATGGGAGGATTTGAGTGGCAGTAGTTAAGATGAACAACATGGAAATTGAGATGGGGAATGAAATACTTGAAGATGATCTAAATGCCGAAGTCATGTGGCCTCAAGATATAAATGAAGTTGGAAGTCAGTTTAATGTAGGAAGGCCTTCGGACGATCACGATCCGCTGGAGCAGGTTGCAATTACGGTAGAACCAGCTGAGGTTGATCATCAGCGCCTACTTGAACTAACCAATCACAGTGAAAAGGGTGCCTCGCAATTTGCTTACCTTGTTAAACACTGGGAGTATAGGCAGGCAAATGTGGTACGCCTTCTAAAGGAAGAGCTTGACAGCTTGAGCAAACAGAGGCAGGAAGTTGAGCTAAAAAAATTAGAGATATTAGAGGAGCATCGTTTTGAAGAAGAAGAATACTTTGGTGATAAGCGACACGTATCTATACTGGATGATTTATATGATACACACCAAGCTGTCCCTGAGAAGAAATATGATACCACAGTCCAGAGTAATAGCCTTAAAATAGATGCCGAGTATGATACTGTTTCTTACTGGAAGCAGAAGGCATTGCACTTAGAGAAATTGTTGCAGGCCAGTATGCAGAGAGAACAGGTACTCGTGGAAAAGCTAAAAGAAAGTATCCAAAATATGGAAAAACAGTCCACGCCAGTTGAAGAACTGTCACAGATGCTGGAAAGGGCAGATAACTTCATTCATTTTATTCTTCAGAATGCACCCATTGTCTTAGGCCATATGGTAAGGCCATTATCTGCACTGCAGACTCCTTGGATATGATTTATTGTGATTGCGTCCTGCATTTTCTGTGCGTGTTCTTCATGATTGGGTAGTGGAGTTTTTCTTGGAGGCATGCAGCCAAACTTACAAAATGGATATAGGTTGAAGCTGTTCTCCCTCTGCCTAATACTGTGTTACATTGTTCGTAGTAGGCATACAGAACACAATTGATAGGAAATACTGAACAATTTTCCAGAAGCTGGCTTAGGATAGAAGGGTGTCAACCAGTATACATTGGATTGGTTTGGTCTAAATTAGATCAAGAATCTGATTAGGTAGAGTTTTAAAAATACAGGAGCCAAAACCTGATATATATGTACTGCAATCTGAGTCAGAGGAAGACCAAACTAAACAGTTCAACTGATTCGTGCAAATTTTGTTGAAAATAATTCACAGTTAATATAGTTTTCTTCTGGCACTATCTTCCTGGTGCTCCTGCGCATGTTTGACTATCATGTACTTGTAAATTGCGATATTGTAGCTGTAACTAGCTGAACTTTCATTTACTTGAATTTTCAGGACAAGGAACTACGTTACCGTTTCATCTATAATCATTTCCCGAGTTTTAAAGAGGAGGTAATTATTTTCTGTACAGTTTCATCTTCTAGTTTACAAATGTATATTTTTTTGTAACATTATTAAATTATTCCTGAAGCTTACATACTCATCTTAAGACATGCTATACACTTTTGTTTATGAAGATTTTTGTATGCAGAATAATGGCGGTGCTTTCATCAACTTCACTGATATTTTTCAGGACCTTATAGGAAAAACAGAAACAGAGATATTTTCTGGTGTTGGAGTGAAAGAGTCTCTAGACTTCAAGCGGGAAGTTCTGGAACGTGGTTTGCCTGGGAAAAGAGAGATTACTTTTGAAACCGAACTATTTGGTTTAAAAACATTTTTAATATATGTTGAACCTGTCTTCAGTAAGGCAGGGGAGACAATTGGTGTAAATTACATCGGAATGGATATTACCGATCAGGTAATTTCTCTGCAATCTTCAGTTCCCATTTGTTTTCTTACAATCAGTACTTCAGATCATTGTTACTTTCAATCTTTATTTTCCGTTGCATAACAATCTCCAGCCTTTTTTTTGTTCTTTCCACATTACTAACGCTGAATACATATAGTTTTCTTGAATTTCGCAGTATAATGGATACAAGTATGTATATTTAGGAATTAAGGTGGACAAGGCATAACACAACAATGAATGAGATTATGAGAAGTTTTTTTTGCCATGCAGAGTCAAGAATGTGGACTATAAAACTGCAGAATGATTATTACAAGTGCATATTTATCCTCCAATTTTGTGATGATTACAATTATTAAAACCATCTTCAAAAGAAGTTAATATATGTCAATGTTGCTGAAGGAAAATTCATTTACTTTCTTAAAACTTGTTTGGAATGCAAGGATCTAAATCTTGAAAAAGTTATATATCTTGCTGTATTAAAAATATTTTGGCTGGATGTCCAGATTAATCTGATCTATTTGCATTTCTACTTTCCCTCTGCCTGATTATTTGCTGGCTCTGTTTCTCATTAAAATTTGTTAATTCTTTGGCTTTCTGTCATCTTTGAAAAATACATTTTGAAGTAGTTTTGGGCTTGAATTTGATCACAGGTCAGGAAAAGAGAAAAGATGGCAAAGTTAAGGGAGGAAATAGCTGTACAGAAAGCAATGGAGACTGAATTAAACAAGACATTACATATTACTGGTGCTTATCAATGTCCCTGGTTGAAGGGTTTGAATGTTTCTTACAGCCTTTAAAGTATGTGCATAACAACCTGCTTCTGTTTCTGTTATTTCTGCAGAGGAAACAATGAGAGCAAAACAAATGCTTGCCACAATGTCACATGAGATTAGATCTCCTTTGTCAGGGGTCATTAGCATGGCTGAGATTCTAGCTACCACTAGACTTACTTCTGAGCAGCGACATTTAATAAGTCTCATGATTTCTTCTGGAGATGTTGTCATTCAACTCATAAATGACATCCTTGATCTTTCCAGGGTTGAGTCAGGTCTGAAATTTGAGTTCTTGCAAGTTGCAATAGCTCCATACACTCTCTTTGTTATGCGTTCATTTGAATGAATGTAGAGTTCATGAAAGACGTAATTTCTTTTTTTATACTCCTCTTTTCAGGTGTTATGAAATTGGAAGCCATAAAGTTTCGACCTAGAGAGGTTGTTAAGCATGTGCTCCAGACAGCTGCTGCATCATTGAGGAAGATGCTGACGTTGGAAGGACATGTAGCTGCAGAAGTCCCTCTTGAGGTGCACAAAACTAAAGCTTTCTAATCAGTTCATAAATTGATTTGAAATTCAGGACTTGAATTTTATTCGCTATTATAAATTTCAAGCTCAATTTCTTGACGATATTAATTTCTTTTTCTTTTTTTATTTAGAGATGAACTATTTGTTGCGAGAGCAAAAGCTTATATATATATATATATATATCTGTGATTAAGGAAATGCAAATATGTCCTTTCTATTTGCTACAATTTGCCACCATAAACATACGTTGCTAGTGGGGCAAAGTAGTTTAGCTTTAATATTTGTTCATCATCAGAAACTATATTGACACTTTAATAAAATAATTCTTTGCTTATGTCGCATCCATAAAGATCAACTTCACTTTCATTGCCATTTCATTTCAATCATTTTCTTCTTTTTCAGGTCGTTGGAGATGTCTTGAGGATTCGACAAATTCTTACCAATCTGGTCAGGTAAACTTGGGTTGCTTAAAGCTTATACTCTAGTACTATTGCAGTGATTGTAGGTTAAGGGTCTTGAATAAATAATACATCAGATATAATTTAGTCTATCACTTATTAATTCATGAAGCAACAAGCAAAATATCTCTGAGCCAGACAATTCATTTTCACTCGCAGCTGCATAGGATTTGTGTAATGATTTGGTCCTGACTTCACCGGGTTGTGCACATTCTATCTTTTCCGAATCACAAATCTGCTTGGTTTGAGCTCAGATATAGCTCCTTTTGCTTAACTACGATAAAGTGCATCTTTAGACAATTATTAAAGGCCTAGCCCATAGCATTATACCCACCCTAGAAGCTTCCATAGCATTTTGGTCTGCCTTAATAACAACATACATTTTGGTATTTGCATCCTGCATTAAAGAAGTTTATTTGGAACTCATTGTCAAAGATTTAGAACCACACAGTTTGAACGGCTTGAACTTCTAGGAAGATATCTTATTCCAAATTTAAAGCTAAAAAAACCTGTGCAATATCATTACACTGTGAGATCTAGTCAAGGACACTTGTGCCAAACAATTACCTATACTTTTCCAACTGGTAGGCTAGACATGTGGACAAGGGATAAGTTTGGAAATTTGTGCATGGCAGTGACTCTGTGTAATTAGATTTTGTGGAAATTTTGTTGTGTTTTTAATCTATGTTTTTTCTTTTCAATGAACTGTAGCAATGCTATAAAATTTACACACGAAGGAAAAGTTGGCATAAAGCTGCAGGTTGTCCCAGAACCAAACCTTGATGATCTGAACCAGAGCTCCACAGAACCATCAAACAGCTTTGAGGAAAGGGACTTTCACAGGGAAAATATATGTTCAGCTGCTCCTAGTCAAGGTCCTTCAGATTCCGTTGAACCTAGATCTCCTGCTAAAGAGGAAGATTTAATGGATAGAGATGAGGAGAAACATAGCCAGCAGCACGTAACAGTTGTGTGGATACGCTGTGATGTATATGATACAGGAATAGGAATACCAGGTTCACTAAGTCAAAGTTATAGCTATTATATTCCATAGCACCCTTTTGAAGTCAGAACTTTCTTAACCATTGTCATAATGCTGCAGAGAATGCTTTGCCCACATTGTTCAAGCAGTACACGCAAGTTAGTGCTGATCATGCAAGGAAATATGGTGGAACTGGACTTGGCTTAGCAATCTGCAAACAACTGGTGACTTAGCTTTCTGTTCTATAAGCTATTTTTGATGTTCCAGTTTCATACCCACATTCTAAAACACCACATCTGACATCTCCTCGGTTTTCCCATTCAACCGAATCTGTAATTTTGAGTAACCTTGGGTTCAAGACGTCATGTAATCATGAATCTTGAGATGTCTTACCAATCAAAATGTACTAATGATGTTTCTGTATGTTTAACAGGTTGAACTCATGGGAGGTTATCTAACTGTGACTAGCACAGAGAATAGTGGTTCCACATTTACATTTGTACTGCCTTACAGAGTTTCTCCCATATGTGAAGAGCAGTCAGATGATCCTGATGAGCTTCCTAATATTCCTAATCAAGATAGTAAAGTAGATAAAGCAACTGCAGTACATTTTCAGTTTCTACCACAGGCATTGGGTTCACTCTTCTCTGCAGGTGAAACTGTCAGAGGCCAGATATTACCTGATCTCATTGTCGTATCGGATGCATTTCCTTCTAGTACTATTGCCTCTGTAGGGGCACCTCCTCAAATTGTCTGCTCAGTTGAAAATCAACAGAGCTCTTCTGGTCCTTCAAGGCAAAGAAGTAGTGCTGAAGATAAATTCAATAACGAGCATAATCAGTGTTCGGATCATGGAAACAGCGTACATCTGAGTGAACAGACAAGTAGAACTCAAGAAGAGGAATGTCAAATGCAAATGTCAGACACAAGTCCACAGAGTATGGCTACCTGTAGTCAGGAAGAAAGTCAACCACCAAAGAAACCCAGAATCCTCCTTGTTGAAGACAACAAGATTAATGTCATGGTAACACAAACCATGATGAAGCAATTAGGTCACATCATAGATGTCGTGAACAATGGGGCTGAAGCAGTGCGTGCAGTTCAATCTCACAATTATGACCTAATCTTGATGGTAATTCCAAACCACTCGGAATTTTTGTTTCTTTTCTCATTATTTCTTTCCCATTACTGTTCAATCTTGGCTCGCTATGCAAAGTCTTTTATCAACTTTACTCTGTTAAGCAAGTGAGAATAAAAGATGCAAATCAAATGTTATGTTAAAAAATGATTTAATATTGAAAAGGCTGCTTTTGTTTATTATTATTTAAAAAAAAATATTTGGTGCAGGATGTATGTATGCCTGTGATGGATGGGCTTCAAGCTACAAAAATCATCCGCGAGTACGAGAATACAGGAAGTTGGGATGCTGCAGTGGAGGCAGGAGTTGATTTACCCATTCACTCTCCAGATTCACCATTCAGGTGTGAAGGCTCCTATGAATCTGATAAGAGAATTGCAATCATAGCTGTGAGTTTTTTCTTTCTTTCATCTGATAATATACTAATACTAAAGAACTGCAAACTGCCTTAATTATTACTACAAACTGTCAAATTCCTGCTTCAGTGATGATTTCTCATATACTACAAACTGACTTTATGATCTTGGGGTCCACTTGAACTAACCTTTATAAATTCCAGATCATCTGACAACATCTTCGGATGACATGACTGTGATGCATAATAGTATAAAATGATGGAAAAGCATTCTTTATTTATGTGTTTGATTGTGTGATAATAAAATGCTTTTTCTTGAATCATTTTTTGCCCTATTTGTAACGGGACAAAAATGCAGATGACAGCCAATGCATTGACGGATAGTGCGGAGGAGTGCTATGCAAATGGTATGGACTCGTTTGTAACAAAGCCTGTCACTTTTCAAAAGCTAAGACAATGTCTTACAGAATACTTGCCCTGATTGGCAACCCTAAAAATCCCCCCCTAAAACTCCTCTTTTTTTTTTTTGCTTTTGTAATGTATATGCATTTGTATAAAGCCTTTGTCTTAGGAAAGTTTTGTGACCAGTGTATCATCCCACTGTCTCCCTCCAAAACCCTAAACCCTAAACCCGGAACGAGATGTGTACGTGTACCATATGGATTTTTTTGACATTCTTTCTCAGGTCCAAGAAAAATAAAGCCTTGGTTTTTCCCTTGAAACAGAGGAATTTTAAAGAGAAATGAAGGTTCTGGTTGAGTTTAATGTTGCTATAATGTGTATCAGCTCGGTTTTCATGTCTCATTACAACAAGATAAAAGCAACTATTTATTCAATCACATGATGTGAAAAGGAATTCTATATTCTAACAGTGTTTTTAATTGACAACTCACCTGTATATGTATAGAGTAGTAGTAAAGAAAACCCTGAGTTATCACCCTAATGATCAGTAGGAGGAGGAAACCCTGAGTCATCATCATCATCATCTATGAGAGTCAGTGGAAGTGGGGACTCTCAAACTCTGGCTAGCTCCTTTCTTTGCATGAAACGCTGTATTCAGCTGTTGCAGCCTCTCAATCAAAGTCGTCGTACGGCCGCCATTTCTTTTCCACACAGATCGATTCTCGTAGAAGAAGAAGGCCAATTTCAAAGCGACAGCAGCGACAGATGCACCTCCTGTGAAGGCAAACAATGCGACGAAGCTGTCCAGATCAAGAGCAGCAGAAGACTGAGCAGTAGATGCATCTGTGGAGGCGATGCAATCCTGTGACCGATTCATCCATTTGTTCCATATTGTTGTCATATTATCTCCCTCCCTTAATATGAGCAATGCACGAGAGATATCCGATACAAGGGGCGACCCAATGGGGAAGACGAATGCTAACCCGTCTGTCCTCAACACAGGCGGTACTACCTACATATGCACTCATGTATATAAATTACAAGCATATATCAATTAGGGACGTTCATCTGTCAAAAACCGAACCGAAACCGAATTTCGGAATTTAGTGTACCGAAAAAACCAATACGAACATACTTGGTTGCTTATAAGCCAAACATTTTAAAATTAGGTTATTGAAACTGGTTTTAATGCATTAGACCGGACCGAATTTGGACCGAATCAAATAAGGTTTTACTAGTTTATCTAGAAATTTAAGGTTTTATTTTTACATTTAAAAATAATCGGTTCTAACTTCTAACTGAACCGAACCGAAAACTGATTATTGTTTTCATGCGAACCAAAAAATAATCGGTTTGGATTCAGTCCAAAAAACCGAAACCGAAGAGCAACCCTATCAATAGACGCCCTCACCCCCATGTAAATGATTCATATAGGAGGAGTGTTTGTTACCGTGGACATGTAATGGGAATGGGAGCAATAATGGGAGAGGAAGAGCTTAATGTAAGGAGCCTCATCAAATGCGGCATCAATCCCTCCTCCTTCACTCCCTTTAGACAAGAGGCTGTGTAACTCCTCCTCAGTTTTGTAGGTTATAATTTTTGAATCATCAAATTGCATTTTCCGCAGAAAACCTCTCACAAAAGTCTCACCTTGACACCCTACTTTCTTCCCTGCCCTTACGAGCTCGTTTACATCTGCGTAGTGAAGCTTCTCAACTGTTAGGGTGGAGGCCAAGCTAGCCGTGTAGCTTTGAGTGAGCAAAAGGAGGGTGAATAGCCAGCACACCATCACTAACCGCGACAAGTTGCTCTTTGGAGCCTCCTCTGCACGTTAATTTGTACATTACTTGGAACATCAACAAAGAGGAAGTTAAATTCATGTGTAGAACTAACTCACTGTGGGAGAAAACCATGGTTGAGAAGGAGAAAAACAGACACAATCCGATTTGGCCCCTCCATGATTCTGCTCGAAACTCATCATTTATTTCATACTCATTAACCCAAACCACAAATGCAATCAGCACAAAGAAACACAAGGTTGTAATCCACAGCTTCCAAGACAAGGGCCTCAAGAATGCCCATACCCTATTTGCCCTGCTATCTCTAATGGCGGGTACCACCATTAACACATCTGCTTCCAAGTACGGTGCAGTGAAGTCCACGTATAAAGACCTGTTAGATAGGATCGTCATGTCCCCTACTACTGCGTCAGCATTCTGTTAACATCAAACAAGAAAAACAAACCAACGCATTGATTCAATCTCTTCTGCTTAAATTTGAATAGTGCATTCTATGGCTAGCATCTAGACCTGTCAATTGTGGCGGGTCGGGTCAAGTTGGGTTCGGGTCGATCGGGTCCGCTAAAATTTTCAGGTCGGACTCGGATTTACTATTCGGGTATTTTTTGATTCAATCTCTTCTGCTTAAATTTAAAGAGGTATTTTTTTTTTATGATTTTTAAATTTAATAAAATAATTATATTTAAAAGAAATTATATAATTATTTAATAAAATATTTAATATAAATGAAATAACAGGATATATCAAACTCGGATTTACTATTCGGGTCAGGTCGGTTTTTGACGGGTCTACTAGCAACCCTATAACCAAAACAATGCAACCTTGTGTTATTTATGTATATTACCTTGAAATAAACTTCAGAGATCATATCATCATAAGAACCCACAAATGGAACATATGTGTAAGGGAGATCGTATCCAAGAGTACCAATCACAGCTTTAAAGACATCAATGCAAAATCCAGAAATTGGCGTCTGTGAATGATTCTCGCTTGCCTTGACAAATTCAGTGAAACCGGCTTTAACCGGAACTAGAATCTTCAATGGCATTCCCTTAATCGCCCAACCCTTTGGGACTGCAGTTCTACCTCCTGGCCATGTGATTGGACCGAGGTTGTTGTTTGAGGTTGAATATGCACTACTCATGCTTACGTCATCCAGTTTCCTAGCAAGCCCCTTTTCCAGTGTCCAAAAGCCAACACTATTCTCCCTGGTTCCTATCACATTTATGATCTCAAATGCAGAAGTTAGTAGTCTCCCATTAACTAATCTGAAATTCCCACTCATGCCTCTGAAACTAGTATTATGTAGCCACTGAATCAGCTGAGGTCCGACATCTGACACCCGAAACCTTGACAAATCATTAGCTGGGGACGACCAACTATTTTCCTCTACAAAGGTGAAGCTGGAATTCCGAACCTGCTCCGCCGCTTCTGCCAGCACAAAAGTTGCATCGTAGGCCCATAATCCGTACAAGCTCAGCTGCAGGTTCCACAGATCAAGGTTGTTTGCTTCTTCATAACTCCTTCTCCATCGACTTTTGAAGCTCTCAATCACCTCCTTAGACTTGGGAACGTAAGTCTTCACGCCTACCACTCCTTGCATAGACTGAGTCACTTCACCGTCCAAAGACGCTAAGGTATTTGCAATGCTGCTAGTGATGATCCAAACATACTCTGAACATGACATCCTTAATATTTTAGCCAGCGAGAACAGGCGCGAGGCCAAGGTCTCGTTCATGTGCACCACGAACACTCGAGTCTGCCTGTCTCTGAGATGAGAAAGCTCTTCTCTGATCTCATCATCTGTTGCTGACGCAGAGATGACGCATCTGTACGGAATCCGGGTGTTGTTCTGCTGCAACGCGTCGACTAAGGAAGGGATGATCCCCCCTCCGAACTCGTTGTTGACGTAGACAGGTGTCACCTCTCTCCACCCGAAGGCTTGGATGATGGAGCTAATGGCTTGGACTTGGCTCGAGTCGTCTTGGGTGGCTTGGATGAAGTATGGGCTCGAGAGCATGGGGCTAGAAGCAGAGTAGGAGATGATAGGAACTTTGGATCTTTCCCCAAGACGAATGTCAAACTGAGCCTCTTGTGATGTCTCTGGCCCTATAATCGCTACCACTTGCTCATTGTTTATCAGATCTACAACTGCAACAAAGGAATACAGGTTCGTCATGTAAGATTACATACAACATTTGTCAACATACACCCACAAACAACAAGTTAAAAAGACATGAATGTAGTATTGTACCATTAGCAGCAGAGGTAATAACATCATCACGAGAATCACGAGCTCGAAGGAGCAACCGAGTTTTGTAGTTGGGATGCTTCTCATAGAAATCGGAGATTGCCATCTGGACATAGTGATGCGCCATCACGCCCCACCGATCAGTAAGGTTTGACACAAACCCAACCTTAACCTGCTTCAAATCCTTGTTGCTGTGACCATTAGCTAGTACAGATACATCAGCACAACTGCTGGTGATGGCTAAAGCTAACAAGCATACTAAGTATTTGTGACGAGTTAGGAATGTGAACAAGAAGCTCATTTTCATGGAGCTAATACAGGAAGCAATAACAGATAGGTTGCAAGTAGATAGCATGCAATGTGTGTATATATGTGATGTTGTAGCGTAAGGGAAGGGGTTAAATTTTAGAATGGGTCACAATTATACCACATATTAAGTCGACTATGTGACCAGGAAAAACAAAGTTGATTATGCCGTTGGTTAACTGGAATCTTTTTTTGTGGTCGTTAAAGAATTTGGGAAATAACCAAGACATTTCCAGCTTCCTTGACGCCAAAACTTTGATGTTATCTTGTGATCAAGGTATTGATTCAATCCAACAAATTAACAAGAATATTCAAGGATTCTTCTAGGTCCCATGAATTCAACTCTGCTGAATTCATCGTGGGTTGCTTTCAAATATTACTTTTTTGGGTAAAAACAATGATTATTTTGCCCCAGAAAAAATTTAATAAAAAATGGTATATCGGTAAATGATCAGAAAGTTAATAGACAGAAGTGAAGGCAAATGGAACGGAAGGGAATCATGGAAGTAATACTTCCTATGTAAAGTGGGTATATTTCACAAAACCACCCTAAAAATAGCCTTCGTCACCAAACTATCCATAAAACATAGATGTTATCAAAAGACAACCCGACTAAGTGAGGAATCTATCTCCCGTTCACTGACAACCTAATTTTTTCGGCTAATTCGTAACTAGATAGCATGACACCTAAAAAAGATATTGTACAAAAGAAAATTATTTACCCCATTCAACTATTAATAAACATGAGTACACGTCATCAAATCAACCATAATTTTAACTAAAAAAATTATCAGAATTGTTTTTGGTTCATAGATATATAATTGTGATTAATTTTTAGGGGTTTTTGCAGGGAACCACCCGTTATATGTTACTTTCGGCACTAAACCATCCAGATTTAACCTATTGATTTTAAACCACCCAAAAGTGATACTTTTGTTACATTCGACCACCCATGGATGAATTCCGTTAAAATTTCCGTCCAAATGTGTGAAAAAACTATTTTGCCCCTTGTTTTTTTGTGAAATTACAGGAATAGTTTTGGGGAAATTGCAATCTGGCCCTCTAGTTTTTGGTTTGTGGCAGAATAGTCATCAAACAAATTTTCATAATTACAAAAATTGCCCAAACTTATTATTTTTAATATTCTGAGTTGATAGTATATTTTAACCCCAAATTAAAGTGTAGAAAAATTAACTTAGGTTAAAATAGGCTTAAGTTATTATTCTTATGAATTTGACCATATTTAAATATGTAACAAAAATGTAAAATTTGATTTAAATATTTCAAGTCAAAATTTATAAGTTTTATATAAATTATAACTAATATAAGGTTAATCATAAAATTTGAATTAAATATTAACCTTATATTAATTATAATTAATATAACGTTATAATATTATTCTTATGAATTTAACCTTATATTAATTATAATTTATATAAAACTTATAACTTATAAATTAATTATAATTTAAGAATAATATTTAACATTATAATTAATTATAATTAAAGATTAACCTTATATTAATTATAATTAATATAAGATTAACCTTATATTAATTATTCTTATGAATTTAACCTTATATTAATTATAATTTATATAAAACTTATAACTTATAAATTAATTGTAATTTAAGAATAATATTTAACATTATAATTAAAGATTAACCTTATATTAATTATAATTAATATAAGATTAACCTTATATTAATTATTCTTATGAATTTAACCTTATATTAATTATAATTTATATAAAACTTATAACTTATAAATTAATTAAATTAATTATAACGTTATATTAATTATAATTAATATAAGGTTAATCTTTAATTCAAATTTTTCGATTAATCTTATATTAATTATAATTTATATAAAACTTATAAATTTTGACTTGAAATATTTAAATCAAATTTTACATTTTTGTTACATATTTAAATATGGTCAAATTCATAAGAATAATAACTTAAGCCTATTTTAACCTAAGTTAATTTTTCTACACTTTAATTTGGGGTTAAAATATACTATCAGCTCAGAATATTAAAAATAATAAGTTTGGGCAATTTTTGTAATTATGAAAATTTGTTTGAGGACTATTCTGCCACAAACCAAAAACTAGAGGGCCAGATTGCAATTTCCCCAAAACTATTCCTGTAATTTCACAAAAAACCAAGGGGCAAAATAGTCTTTTCACACATTTGAACGGAAATTTTAACGGAATCCGTCCATGGGTGGTCGAATGTAACAAAAGTGTCACTTTTGGGTGGTTTAAAATCAATAGGTTAAATCCGGGTGGTTTAGTGCCGAAAGTGACATATAGCGGGTGGTGCCCTGCAAAAACCCCTATTTTTTTTTGATCAAGGTTGTTTGCTTCTTCATAACTCCTTCTCCAGCGACTTTTGAAGCTCTCAATCACCTCCTTAGACTTGGGAACGTAAGTCTTCACGCCTACCACTCCTTGCATAGACTGAGTCACTTCACCGTCCAAAGACGCTAAGGCATTTGCAATGCTGCTAGTGATGATCCAAACATACTCTGAACTCATCATCCTTAATATTTTAGCCAGCGAGAACATGCGCGAGGCCAAGGTCTCGTTCATGTGCACCACGAACACTCGAGTCTGCCTGTCTCTGAGATGAGAAAGCTCTTCTCTGATCTCATCATCTGTTGCTGACGCAGAGATGACGCATTTGTACGGAATTCGGGTGTTGTTCTGCTGCAACGCGTCGACTAAGGAAGGTATGATCCCCCCTCCGAACTCGTTGTTGACGACGGAAGGCTTGGATGATGTAACTATAAATATTCAAAATTAGATTATTTTTCACAATTCTTTTATCTTTTCTAAAATTATCACGGTATATGAAAAGGATAGAGAATTGAGAGAATCTCTTGTGTTTGATTAAGCCTACTAAGGGCTTGATATATATGCAAATCTATCTAATGGGAAAAGATAATCTAAACTAAATTCTATCCAAATATACAATATCTCATAATCTATCTCTAATAATATCAGCCTAACCGATCCTAAACACAACCCTAATCAACAAACTCGGCCGCCGGTTTCATTGCACCGCCGCCGCCGTCAACTCCTCGCCACCGTCGGTTTCTCGCACCGCCGTCATCAACATCTTTCATGCGTCGCCATGACAGACACATCCATTTCCTTATATTGTTCTAATCTCTATCTTATGCGAAAGATATGATTTTTTTTCCTGTAACCATAAATACTCAATACAATGAAAGAAATTATTATGGAATTATTTTCCACAAATTTTTTCCCTTTTCTAAAATTATCAATTTTACTATAGAATTAGACAGTGGGCCGTGGGCCTACGTGGAGAATATGGGTATGATGGCACAAATGCGCGTATGAGCCTAACACATAAGCAAGTGAGATTTCATCCTAAAATCAATTGATAATAGAAGGAGTAATCCACCAAATTTATATGTCCCTTTTTTGTGTGAATGGATATTCTAACAATTACATAAGACCTATAATTCTTGTTATTATTTTCTATAAAAAACGACACAAATATTAATATATACTATATGGTAATATTGTACCAAAGGCAGCAGAAGTAATAACGTCATTTCGAGCTAGAGTCACGAACTTGAAGGAGCAACCGAGTTTTGTAGTTGGGATGCATCTCGTAGAAGTCAGAGATTGCCATGTCGACGAAGTGATAGCCCATCCTGCCCCACCTTTCGTCGAGGCTTGACACCAGCCCAACCTTAACTGCCTTCACCTCCTGTTTGTCATGATTATGAGCTAGCACTGACACATCAAAACAACTACTGATGATTGCTAAAGCCAAGAAACATATCAAGTATTTGTAACAAGCTAGTAAATTTATTATATCGTTGCTATGGAAATTTATTATATCGTTATCAAGACATTTCTAGGTCGTTGCTATGGAAATTTATTATATCGTTATCAAGACATTACTTATCCAACTAAACAAGGGATCTTGAAGAGTTGAACCAACAATTAAAAAAAATATCTTGAAGAAATCTTGTATATATGTCGGCTGAACCCATCCCAGTCGCGTAACATTAGCTTTGACCCTTAATTTCGAGGAATTTGAGCCAAGGAAAAAACAACCCACTTTTCTTTTTTATTATATTTTGAACAAGACTATGTTTTGAACTTAAATAGGTGACATGTGCATATAAATACGAAAAGTCTATATGCACACGATTTTTTGCCTAAATACACATAAATTTGTGCACTTAGTGTAGCAGTACAACTCCTATACGCTTGGCAAAAGTGACAAAAAAAAAGGACCATCAGATCTATGCGCTTAAAATAAGCGCATAGCTCTGATGGGCCTGACTGACTATGTGCTTAGAATAAGCGCATAGCTACAGTATCTATGCGCTTATTCTTAGTGCATAGATGTGCGCTATATTGTCACAACTCCCTCTTCCTCCTCCTCACCCGCCCCCATTTCTGTAACCCTAAACCCTAAAACTCGCCGCCCCCATTTCCTTCTTCCTCCATCTTCTTTTCTTCTCCCTTAATCACAAAATCAAGGATGGCATCGTCTTCCTCTCGAGTGGGCGACCAAAACGGAGCAAACGAGGCGGCTGGCGGAGCGTCAGGCGGCGGCAGTGGTGGTCCGACGATTCCGGCGGCGATTCGAGGACATTCCGGCAATGGCGCTGCAGAGGCGATGCGCGGAGGAGCGGAGGTCGGTCTGGAGGGTGCGGGTCCTGTTGGTGGTGGTCCGGTTGGTGGCGGACCGGTCGGTGGTGTTTGGGTGGCGATGGAGGAGGAGGACGAGGATGACACAATTAGACGACGGGTGAGGGGTGGTGCCAGACGACCGGTAACCCGATCGACACGCGTTCCAGATGTGTCGGTCGACATTACCCTCACTCCCGCACCGATAGGCGTCCACCAGGTATAATGCTTTTAAAATCATCGGAAATTTCGTCTGGTACCCTCAAGGTTAAGCAAATTTCGTAAAATGTCCAGAGGTATGGTATATTTCGTATGGTACCCTTAAGCTTATTAATTTTTTTGCCAAATACCCTCATTGATATGCTCCGTTAGTAACTCCGTTAATTCTAAAAAATAGGAAATAAAATAGAAAACATTACCAACAAAAAGGGGAGTTGTGCGTTTGTGCTGGAGAGTTGAGTCCAAACCCGAAGCGAACAAGGAGGACTGGAGGAGAATCGACCCGCTGTTGGAGGAGGAGACCGAACCCGCTTGGAGGAGGAGTCCGACCTAGCTGGTGGTCGTTGGAAGAGGACGAGCGCGCACGACTCTATGGAGGAGGAAGCGACCAAATCGGCGATCGGCGACGGTTCTGGTGGCGAAGAGGAGGGTGGTGTCGGCGACTTTTGTTTCATATTGCTGGTGGCCGACGACTCAGGTAAGTTATCAGTATATGCACAATTTAGGATTTCCAATTTTAGGTTCAAATTGGAATTGAATTTTTGGGGCTTTTGAATTTGATTTAGGAATTTTGTATTTTTATTGAAGATATTTGTTGTGATTCAATCTCTTCTATCTCATAGAAATGAAGAATAAAGCAGCAAAAAGTTGGAGAGGATTATGTCTGTCATGGAGGGGTAACCTCACCCAGCACGAAAGAGCATCCATGAAGGTGTTTTCTTTTTTTCTTTTTTTGTGTGAATTTGACAGATTTACTAACTGAGTATATTAGGAGGGCATTTGACAATTTTATAGAAACTTGAGGGTACCACACAAAATTTATCAAACCTCTGGGTATTTCACGAAATTTGCATAACCTTGAGGGTACCATACGAAATTTCAGTAAAATCATTATATTTTGGATTTCATTACATTTTAGATTCATTAGATTATGGATTTTAGGATTTTAGAATTGAAAATATAGATTTGTTAGATTTTAGAATTTGAAATTAGAATTATCAAATAAATTTCATTAGATATCGGATTTTAGGATTTTAGAATTGAAAATACAGGATTTTAGATTTTAGAATTGAAATTATATATTTGTTAGATTTTAGATATGAATTTAGATTCATTAGAATTTATAATCGAAATGAAATTGTTAAAATTATGTAATTTATTTCAATTTTATTTTATATTGAATACTGTTGTATACATGAATATTTTATTATTGCAGTATGTAATTTTATATTCAAAATACGATTATAATTTAGATGATTAGGAATTTAGATTATTATGAATTAGATTTGATTAGAATTTGAAAATATAAATTATAATATAACTATATGTCATTCTAATTTAATTAAAATGCAATTGGCCGATTGGGCCCAATAAGCAGCAATCGGCCCAAAAAACGCCTTATTGGGATGGCCCCAATAAGGCATTATAGGCCCTTTTAGGTGTTATAGGTCTTATTGGGCCCAATACGTCTAGTAAGGACGTATCAGGCCCAACAAGGAGCAATCGGCCCAAAAACGCCTTATTAGGCCCAATACGCCTAATAAGGACGTATTGGGCCCAAAATGCTGCTCGTTATTGGGCCCAATACGTCCTTATTACATATTGGGCTTAATAAGGAGCAATCTGCCCAAAAATGTCTTATTGGGCCTAATAAGGTGTTATAGGCCCTTTTAGGGCCGAATAAGGAGCAATTGGCACTAAAAGGGCCGAATGGGTCGTCTTGGGCCCAATAAGGCCTTATAGACCCTTTTAGGGCGGAATGGGCCTTATTGGTCCCAATAAGTCGTATTGGGCCCAATAAGGCCCATTTCGCCATTTGAGGGCCGAATAAGCCTTAATGGGCCCAATAAATTTAGTTATCAAACATCTTCGGATTAAATTTCAGTTAATGAAATATAAATACGTTTATCAAACAAATTCGATTGTCAAACAAATACGTTTATACTAAAGTAACAAATAAAAAATGTAGGCGATACGAGACGCCTTAGGAGGTTCCGAGGGGCTGACACATTCGGCTCCGGTAGCGGACCGACGTGTCGTGCCTCGGAGGCAGATCTCAGGCACCATACGTCGCCGTGCTGCTCTGCTACGATCAGATTTTTTTAGGTGCAACATCACCAGTTCCTCAACCTTTTGTTCAGACAGAGGATGATAGCATGGAGGACGTGTCTGTTGACGATATGGTGGTTGATGAGGAGCCACAACAGCCGCAACAGAAGTCAGATGATGACAAGGGCTTGGAGGGAGAGTACATGGTTTCTTTTGAGCCAATTTTGTCGACGGATGAGACCGATCCTCTAGTCGCAGCCGCTCCTTCTGTCCTCTCTCCTGTGCCCTTTCTCGTTCCATCCCCGGTCCAGGCCGGTCCTTCTGTCCCCTCCCCTGTTGCTTCCCCGCCACCCGCTCTTTGCCATGCACCTCTTCCTCCTATGGTGCCCGTTCTAGGCCAGTCTCCTTGGATGCCAGGAGGGCCACACATCCCTATCCTCATTCAGAGCTACACGACCCACATCGCCAAGGTGATTTTTGACCTGACCCCTCTTGGCCCTCCTGTCCATATTGTTGCCCCCATCCAGCCATCCTTCCGCGAAACCGACGCAGGAGAGGTCGAGGAGAGGCCGCTCCAGAGGCTGATGTAGAGGTTGCGCCAGAGGAGGTTGCACCGGTTGTTCAGGCTCCCCGTGGTACGGGGCGTCAGCGCCGCCAGCCGACTCAGGATTTGCTCGTATTTAGGGTACAATCTCGCTTTAGGTGAAATATAAATATAAATTTTAATTTTTGTAACTAATATTAATTATCGAACATTCAAACCCGCAATGATGTGCTCAGGCACATGCCATGATCTTTTTCCAAGCAAGGTGAAGGGCGCCAAGATTTCGGTTCAGGAATATCTCGGCTAGGCTCTCAAAAGATGACATTTTGATGTGTTTTTGGATGTGTTTAGGAAGATCTTGTGAATAGCTTGATGGAGGCTGATTTGAAAAGGGAAAAGATATAACTCTTCAAGAAGAGATTCGAGAAGAGTTTGGGATAGGCAACTTATGATCCTTGGATGCAACTCACCAAGAAACACGAGAAGAGATTGATTGACAATGAATGTAACACACCAAGATCAAACAATATTCTTTGGATATAACACACCAAAGGCTGTTTTGGATGCAACTCACCAAAACAAGAACAAAAGCATTCAAGGATATAACACACCAAGAAGCCATCGTCCAAGTGAAGCTGAAAGACAAGAATAATCTGTTTTTCTCTCCATTCAAGCTTAATGAATTACAATGCAAGGCAGCCTATAAATAGGTTGCAAAAGAAATTAAAGAAAAACACAAAATAACAAGCACTACTTGGCCCACTAACTAGGCCCTATTTCTAACCACTACTTGGTTAATTTTAGGGAAATAAAATGCTGAAAATCACAAATAAATCTGATCCTAAGCAGCTCATAAAAACACATAAAATACATCATTGTGACGTCTTGAAAACAAGGGAACTTGGCTAGGCCTTAATGTTCACTCCTTGGTGCGCCGGGTTTGATAAAGTTCTCGAGGTGACCCAAGGCCATTTGCGCCTGGTGGTTTTGTCTTCACAACTCAACATGTGTTTAATAACCTTCTCGTTTTTCCTTAATGCAGCCAGACTCATAGGCTCAAACGTGTGCACCTTTTGATTCGGGATCAAGTGGTATCGATTGCTCCGCCCCTCGTGCAAAACACAACGATCATACTGCCATGGTCTGCCCAAAATTAATGCATGCGACTTGCTAGGCATCACCAAGCAGGTCACAACATCCTTGTAGTCCTCTAGGCATATGGCTACGTCAGCCACTTTGTCCGCTACGATCCGGTGATCCTCGCTGAGCCAGCCTATTTGAACCGCCGTGGCCATTCACCTCGCTCGTTGAAGCCCCGGTTTGACAAGGCCTCCAAAAATCCGTCCTATCTTCAACTGGCTCGTTCTCTCTGGTATGAACTCCGAATTGGGTGATTCCAAAGCCCAGAGTTAGATCTGGACGTCTAGATGATGTCCTCAAAATAGGACAAATTTCTAGACGCCTTGTCAAACTGGGGCTTCAACGAGCGAGGTGAATGGCCACGACGGTTCAAATAGGCTGGCTCAACGAGGATCACCGGATCGTAGCGGACAAAGTGGCTGACGTAGCCATATGCCTAGAGGACTACAAGGATGTTGTGACCTGCTTGGTGATGCCTAGCAAGTCACATGCATTAATTTTGGGCAGGCCATGGCAGTATGATCGTTGTGTGCTGCACGAGGGGCGGAGCAATCGATACCACTTGATCCGGAATCAAAAGGTGCACACGTTTGAGCCTATGAGTCTGGATGCATTGAGGAAAAACGAGAAGGTTATTAAACACATGCTGAGTTGTAAAGACAAAACCACCAGGTCTTGAACCACATGCTCCGCCACGATGTTGCATTCGCTCTGATACCACGTGATGTAGGCTAGGATCAAGGATGGCTCGGTGCAAGGCGTTGCTCTTAGTCGTCTCCAAACGCAAGGGCTCATGACAGCCAGAATCCAGAATTCCGGCCACGGGGTCGTTCTCTCGGCTCCGACCTCCAAATTGGGTGATTCAAAATCAAGGAGATAGATCTGGAAGTCTAGTTAAAGCCCTTCAAATTGGAGAATGAACGGATCTGGGAATCAATAGTTATGGTGATTTTACTGAGACGTCGCAGAGAGTTCTGTGAAGGAATTCAGCGAGATGAGTTGTTTGGATAGGGTTCGTGAAGGGAAGATGGATGGTGATGGATTTAATGGATAGACACCTAACACCCTTGTGGATATGACTCACCACTCAAGTTTAGGAGATATCGAGATTCAAGAGATATGACTCACCATTGAAACAAGACCGGTTTGCTCGATATGACTCACGGACAAGAATAAGAAAAATAGAGCTTTCTCAAGAACACAATAACTGCAATTTCATTATCAATCAATGTTGTTTTTGCCAAATGACCAGCTGCTGCCTCTATAGGCAAGCAAGGAAGGAAGCAACGCCTAAGGAAAAGCCCAAAACAAGGCTGACGGCCCATTAAAGGCCCAATGATGTCTTGCAAGGCTACAAGCTGAAAACTAAGCTTAAAAACAAGCTTAAAACATGTCTCAAAATGTCATAAACCCATAGGAAAAACTAAAACATAAATCATGCACTCGTACGCGCCACAATAAGGAAAACGAGCTCATTGAAGGCTTGATTGAGGGCTCCGAGGCTTAGGAGGACTTTCTTGACTTTCATTGCTTAAGGAACCCTTCTTGAGCTCCCTTGCATGCTTGACTCGAGCTCACTTGGATGCTTAACTCGAACCCAACAAGAATGCTTGACTCGAGCCCACTTGAATGCTTGACTCGAGCCCACTTGAAGGCTTGACTCGAGCCCACTTGATAGGTTGAGTCGAGCCCTAGTGATAGGCTTGGGAGGAGGCTCTTCTTGATGCTCTTGAGCTCCATCTTCAACACTTGAGCCAACTCTGAAGTCCGGGCTCTCTTGAAGCTCTTGATGGGGCGTAGTCACATCATCCTTCCTCTCTTGAAAGGGATTCGACCTCGAATCCAGCTCGTCAAGGTCTTCATCTTCCTTCATCAAGGAATGAACCAATTCAGCCACACGTGGGACGTCTTGATCTCCGGGCTCAAAAGGCATTTATCCGGATTTCAGCTTTGAGTAGCTCACATACTTCTCTTCTTGACCTGAAACCAAAAGACTAGAAACTCCATGCAACTCCACAACTTGGTCAATACAAGGGTTAGTAACATAAGAGGCATTATTAAGTTGGGGGCATGCATTGAATTCAGCTTTCTTAGAGGACCTATTCATAACAACAATGGCAAAATGAGGCCTTCTAACTCGTCCACACAATTTTAAGAATGTAAGAACAAATCTTCCAATGACTACATGATATCCAAGCATGCAAGGACACACTATTCCACTCTTCTTCCTAGTTCTATGTACATGCTTAGTGATGCAAGGATCGATATAACACACATGGATGGACATAATGATCATATTATAAACAAGATGCATTCCACAAGACATGTATTGTGCTAGAGAACTTTGATGCACACAAGAATATCTAGTTTTACATGCAAAGACTGATTTCTTCATGTGTAGTGTCCTACATGGAATTATATGCTCATTTTCAAACTCAAGAGATGAAATTGAATAGGTGGAGATAAGTGATACTTCTCTTGTATTAGTCTCCATTGGCACATCCTTCTTCTCTTGGTTGAAAACTGATTTCTTGGGTTGCTCAACATCCTTAGCTTCAACCTCTTGTTGGAGTAGGAAAGGCAAGCTTCAAGGAACCTTGTGGGTTAGGTTTGTCCATGGAGTAGCCAAAGATTGGAGGGAGCTACGCACAATGATGGGCAAACGATTGCCTCTTGTAGTAGGGAGGGATGATGCTTCAACTTTCTTCTCCTTTCTTCTTGGACTGAGCTCCTCTCCCATTAGAGTGGAGGGCTGACCTGATTCTCTCTTGAGATCTTCTTCATCTTGGGAGGGCTCTTCCTCTTGTAAAGACTCGTTGCAAGAACTAAGTTGGAGGTCCTCTTCCTTACAAGAAGCAACCAAGATTTCACTCACAAGGGGTTGAACGTCCTTGTAGGTGTAGTAATGGTTGGGACAGATTTCAGCCAAGTGTCCTCTCCCTTCACACATGACACACACGATGTCACATGTCCTAACCCAAGGTGGTTGATGCTCTATCTCTCTTCTTTAGGGTGTGCTAACATGCGGATTAGGTGAACCATAGGCTCCCTTAGGCTGTACATATTGGTTAGTTGAATAATATTGAGAGTTGTAACAATAAGGACTAGGCTCGTACCTCATGTATGGGTTAGCTTCTTGTTGACCAAGATAGCGAGCCTCCCTATATGAAGCTCCATGGGGCCGGAAGTAAAAGAAGTCCTTTCGGGGAATATGACCCATGCTAGACATCTCCTTTAGTTCTTGTCTTGACGTGTCCCTGACATGAAAGAGACAACAAAAGGCAGCCAAGCAAGAAGTCCTCAAATATACTAGACTACTCAATGGACCCTAAGCTAGCAAGGAGCTCTAAACTTGTTTTAAAGGCAAGACATTTCAGCAAGCAAACACTCCTAATTGGGCAAGACTCAAGGTCCCTAGACTCAATAAAATGAAAAAAAGAAGTAGCAACAAACAACACAAGAACTTGAGACACTTGAACAACAATCAAGCAAGCAACGTCAAGGAAGCTACTAAGCTCAATTGCTTTACAAATGGAGAACTTGTGCACAAAAATCTGAAATAAAACTCTCGTCTAAATGCAGAAACTTTCGTTTTGAACCTTTGCAAGGTGTTGATTCACTTTTTCTATGGCCTTTCCTCTTGTTACTAGGCCGAGTGTTTCCGAAATCAACCATTTTTCCCTTGATTCAATGCAATACTTCTTCTCATTTTTTTAATGACTGAAAGTAGACGTCTAAATGGCAGCAAATATGCTTTACAATTTGAACAACACAATCCAATTAATAGCAATCAAGCCTTTCTCGTATCCTAGACGTTGAGGCTTCAATTAAGCACAAGTGTCATGCAAATTCTAAGTGACGATTGCAGCCAAGAGACCTGACCAAGACTCAAACAAAATTTGAATAAAACGACCAACAATTCAAGCAACAAAAACTAATGAAATTCGGGCTGCAACAACATGGAAATCGAACTAAACAAACCCAACAAACAATCCCTAAATTATAGGATCTTAGCAACCACTTGGATTCTCTCTCTGGATCGGCTCCTATCTTGGTTTTTCCGCCCCAAATCACAGCCTATGGACTCAGGAATTTCAGCACAACAACGACACACAACAATACAAGGAATTGGAATCAAAGACAATAACAAACGACGCAAGACAAGACGCAACAACAACAAACCTAGGACTGAACGTCTAGGCTTGCAAACTGAAATTTCTTTAACCTTTAAGCCACGAATACGATCAATACCTTGCTAGCTCTGATACCAAATGATGTGCTCAGGCACATGCCATGATCTTTTTCTAGGAAAGGTGAAGGGCGCCAAGATTTTGGTTCAGGAATATCTCGGCTAGGCTCTCAAAAGATGACATTTTGATGTGTTTTTGGATGTGTTTAGGGAGATCTTGTGAATAGCTTGATGGAGGCTGATTTGAAAAGGGAAAAGATATAACTCTTCAAGAAGAGATCCGAGAAGAGTTTGGGATATGCAACTTATGATCCTTGGATGCAACTCACCAAGAAACACGAGAAGAGATTGATTGACAATGGATGTAATACACCAAGATCAAACAATCTTCTTTAGATATAACACACCAAAGGCTGTTTTGGATGCAACTCACCAAAACAAGAACAAAAGCATTCAAGGATATAACACATCGAGAAACCATCGTCCAAGTGAAGCTCAAAGACAATAATAATTTGTTTTTCTCTCCATTCAAGCTTAATGAATTACAATGCAAGGCAACCTATAAATAGGTTGCAAAAGAAATTAAAGAAAAACACAAAATAACAAGCACTACTTGGCCCACTAACTAGGCCCTATTTCTAACCACTACTTGGTTAATTTTAGGGAAATAAAATGCTGAAAATCACAAATAAATCTGATCCTAAGCAGCTCATAAAAACACATAAAATACATCATTAGGACGTCTTGAAAACAAGGGAACTTGGATCGGCCTTAATGTTCACTCCTTGGTGCGCCGGGTTTGATAAAGTTCTTGAGGTGACCCAGGGGCACATCATCCTCTCCTCCTTTAAGAAGATTCGTCCCGAATCTTTGTTGTCTTTTCTTGTGAATAGCTCATGGGGCATTGGCCATTTGCGCCTGGTGGTTTTGTCTTCACAACTCAGCATGTGTTTAATAACCTTCTCGTTTTTCCTCAATGCAGCCAGACTCATAGACTCAAACGTGTGCACCTTTTGATTCCGGATCAAGTGGTATCGATTGTTCCGCCCCTCGTGCAGAACACAACGATCATACTGCCATGGCCTGCCCAAAATTAATGCATGCGACTTGCTAGGCATCACCAAGCAGGTCACAACCTCCTTGTAGTCCTCTAGGCATATGGCTACGTCAGCCATTTTGTCCGCTACGATCCGGTGATCCTCGCTGAGCCATGCTATTTGAACCGCCGTGGCCATGGTCTTTGTGGGGATAGCTAAACGTTGAACCACATGCTCCGCCCCGACGTTGCATTTGCTCCCACTATCAAGCACTGCAATCCACGGAATGAGGCTCTCCCCAATAAAACAAGTATGGTAGCACGCGAGCTCGCACTGATCGAAATCAACCCAAGGATTGGAGTCCATGTTTAGCATCTCTCGGATGAACTCTTCCTTTAGTAGACTAGTGTCCTCTTGATCATCATATGCGACATCAAAATTGATAGGTTCAGGCTGGTTGATGCCGAGCATCTTGATAGCCAATTCTGGATGACTCTCATCCGTACCTTCAAGTTTCTCCTTTGATTTTTCTTCCTCTTCTTCCACTTCTGATTCATACTCCCCGCCGTCATTGATGATGATCTGCTTCGGGGAAGGACACACCTTCGTAGTATGGCCTCGACCTAAGCATTTGAAGCACTTCGGCTCTCGAATGCGACCACTGCCCTTGGAGGATGATACCATTGTCTTGACTCTCCGCCTATACGCTACATCGCTCAAAGTTTGGATCTGGCCACTTCCTTTGGGGGGAGACATGGCTGCGCTGAATGGGTTTGGAAGAGGCTTGAATTTTATGTGAATGTTCAAGAACAAATCTGACTTGTTGGAGAGGAGAGGGACATTGGCTTGGGAGAATTATATGGGTCGTCACTTTTGGAAGTTGTCCCAGATTTGGTGGTTTTGAATTCAAATGGTCAGCTGAGATTCTTTTGGGAGAGTTGTTACAATATTCCCACTACCACTTGCACAAAAATAGGGGAATTTAGTTGCAAAGGGGCGTGGGTTTTGGAATCTGATTTGGGAGTGGGTTGTTAAGGTTGTTGGAGAGATTCATGGGCTGATTTTGTGAAGATATTGGTGGGCCAGTTTGTTAGGAAAACGCCAGCCCTCTTTTAGCCTTTTTTTTTGTGTCAAAATAACCAAATTTAAAATAAACCTGGTTATTTGAGAGAGTGGGCTGGGCATGGACGTGGGGTGGTGGTTTAGGAAGTTAGAATGGTGGTGGTTATGGTGTTCGGTTTTTGGGAGGGTTAAGGGCTGACTTACCGTTCCACCTTGGGCGCCCTCCTTGGATTGCAGTAGCGTCGGCACAACATCAAGGACTGCGGCCCTTCACGTCCACAAGATGAACCAACACACTTCACCACCAAGGAACAATGAAACCGACCACTTTTCTGGCCCAAAATAGAAGTAGACGCACCAACGAAGATCCCTTCGCCTTGAACTGCTCTGATACCAAATGATGTGCTCATGCACATGCCATGATCTTTTTCCAAGCAAGGTGAAGAGCGCCAAGATTTTGGTTAAGGAATATCTCGGCTAGGCTCTCAAAAGATGACATTTCGATGTGTTTTTGGATGTGTTTAGGAAGATCTTGTGAATAGCTTGATGAAGGCTGATTTGAAAAGGGAAAAGATATAACTCTTCAAGAAGAGATTCGAGAAGAGTTTGGGATAGACAACTTATGATCCTTGGATGCAACTCACCAAGAAACACGAGAAGAGATTGATTGACAATGAATGTAACACACCAAGATCAAACAATCTTATTTGGATATAACACACCAAAGGCTGTTTTGGATGCAACTCACCAAAACAAGAACAAAAGCATTCAAGGATATAACACACCAAGAAGCCATCGTCCAAGTGAAGCTCAAAGACAAGAATAATCTATTTTTCTCTCCATTCAAGCTTAATGAATTACAATGCAAGGCAGTCTATAAATAGGTTGCAAAAGAAATTAAAGAAAAACACAAAATAACAAGTACTACTTGGCCCACTAACTAGGCCCTATTTCTAACCACTACTTGGTTAATTTTAGGGAAATAAAATGCTGAAAATCACAAATAAATCTGATCCTAAGCAACTCATAAAAACACATAAAATACATCATTGGGACGTCTTGAAAACAAGGGAACTTGGCTAGGCCTTAATGTTCACTCCTTGGTGCGCCGGGTTTGATAAAGTTCTCGAGGTGACCCAGGGCCATTTGCACATGGTGGTTTTGTCTTCACAACTCAGCATATGTTTAATAACCTTCTCGTTTTCCCTCAATGCAGCCAGACTCATAGGCTCAAACGTGTGCACCTTTTGATTTCGGATCAAGTGGTATTGATTGCTCCGTCCCTCGTGCAAAACACAACGATCATACTGCCATGGCCTGCCCAAAATTAATGCATGCGACTTGCTAGGCATCACCAAGCAGGTCACAACATCCTTGTAGTCCTCTAGGCATATGGCTACGTCAGCCACTTTGTCCGCTACGATCCGGTGATCCTCGCTGAGCCAGCCTATTTGAACCGTCGTGGCCATTCACCTCGCTCGTTGAAGCCCCAGTTTGACAAGGCCTCCAGAAATCCGTCCTATCTTCAACTGGCTCGTTCTCTCTGGTATGAACTCCGAATTGGGTGATTCCAAAGCCCAGAGTTAGATCTGGACGTCTAGATGATGTCCTCAAAATAGGACGGATTTATGGAGGCCTTGTCAAACTGGGGATTCAATGAGCGAGGTGAATGGCCAAGGCGGTTCAAATAGGCTGGCTCAACGAGGATCACCGGATCGTAGCGGACAAAGTGGCTGACGTAGCAGTATGCCTAGAGGACTACAAGGATGTTGTGACATGCTTGGTGATGCCTAGCAAGTCGCATGCATTAATTTTGGGCAGGCCATGGCAGTATGATCGTTGTGTTCTGCACGAGGGGCAGAGCAATCGATACCACTTGATCCGGAATCAAAAGGTGCACACGTTTGAGCCTATGAGTCTGGCTGCATTGAGGGAAAACGAGAAGATTATTAAACACATGTTGAGTTGTGAAGACAAAACCACTAGGTCTTGAAGGTCCACTTCCACGTCAGTTGGACCTCTCCGCTCGAGCAGTACCTCAGACCCGGGACAAACACATGGTTTTCAGCTGGCGGAGCGTAGCGGTCTCACCCATCTACGCAGTCTAGGCACCGAGGCAGTGGATCATGTGTTGGTGTCGGCTGTTGTCGAGAGATGACACCCTGAGACATCCTCGTTCCATTTTCCATGGGGCGAGATGACCATTACATTGCATGATGTTTATAAGATTCTCAGGGTGCCGATTGCTTGGAGGAGCTGCACGGGTAGCATGGGTTTAAAGCTGACTCAGCGGGTCGTGCGCTTCTTTGGGCATTACGACACCACACAGGTGAACAAATGGTACAGCAGCGGCGGCATTCCTTTGGCCTGGCTACAGAGTGAGCTCGTGAGGATGATGAAGGCGCCGTAGAGGGACGAGAGCACCATCGCTACATTGTATTTGTTCCTGCTGCTCGGCAGTATAGTGTTGGTCGACAAGTCTACGAAAGCGATCAAACACAAGTGGTTGTCGTTGCTTTTCGACCACGAGACCACAAGCCGATACGCATGGGGAGCTGGGATATTGGCGTTACTGTACAGGAACTTAGGCTAGGCGCCCAGACGAGATGCACAGGGCATTTCCAGTTCTGGCATACTTTTGAGGGTAGGAAATGTCATTTTAATTAATAAATTTAAAATATAAGTTATAAATTTTGTTTTTATTCTTATCGTTCGATCTTGATCTACAGTCATGGATATGGGCGTATTTTCCCCATTTCCGTGGACATTATGTCATGGACCCTGTTGCCATTGACATCGATGCTGCTGCTTTCAGAGACGGCCAGGAGGTTCCACAAGGCAAAAATCATGGTCGTTTGGTATGTATGCGCTAGATTTTAGACATCATCAGATATGAGGAGGTAATCTATTTCGTTATATTAATATTTTATTTTATAATATAAATTGACGCAAAATACTAACTTCATATAAATTACTTGTTACAGGTTCATTGGTTCCCTTTTGCTGGGGTATCATTCGACCGGCCGGAGTACGCTCCTTTTATGTTTAGAGGTATAATCCAGATCATGGATATACAGGAGTCGTATCTGCCAGACCGCGTCCTCCGGAAGTTCAGGCATGTACAAGGGATCCCGGACTTACCTCCAGAGCCGAAATCAGTCACCCGCGGGAACAACCTGACCCACTACGATGTCACATTCGAGGATGATCTGTTGGCGGCGTGGGATGAGGATCCGAGGCCTCTGATCCAGATTGAGGATCCACCAGCCACGCGTTATTGGGATGTGACGGATGACTATCTCGATTGGTTGGATGATTATTCTCATGTGTTGGTGGATCCCAGATCCACTAGACAGGATCGTCCCGCGGGCCTTGTCCATCCCACACCTTCGGTGGACACTCTTGCGGTATGTTTAATTCGTTTAATTCAATAAATGATTATTATTAAATTATCATATATAAATTCTAATGGGTATTATCATTACGAATACAACGAAACCAGTTGGTTGTAGGTGAGCTCCGTGCATATGTAGAGACGCCGATGGATAGGAGCGTTATTCCCGCTGAGGAGGTTCAGGTGTTCATGAGTCGTCTACTGCATATGCTGACTGATTAGACTCCTCCGATGCCCCCCCTCCACCTCATGCGTCACAGATTTTTAGGAATTCTATACACGAGCATGGGGAGGGTAGTGGGAGTAAGCCGGGTCTAGATTAGGGATGTTATGTATGGTGTGGATTTGTTATGTATGTGGTTTTTGTTATGTATATATTTTATGTTATTTTTCATACTTTTCATGGAATGGGAAAAAAAAACACAAAAAATGCAAAAAAATGAAAATGCAAATTGGGCCCAATAAGGCCCAATAGTAGTTATTAGTCATGAAATTGGCTAAAAACCCAGAAAATGCAAATTGGGCCCAAACTAGACCCAATAGTAGTTATTAGTAGGACTCTGCATCCGGTCCAGACCGGACCGGAATTTTTGGAAACCTTGGACCGAAGACCGGACCGGTATGATTCGGTCCGGTCTTGGACCGGTTTACATATTTTTTTTTAGTTTTATATAAATGAAAAATTAATTATTTTTCCTATTTTTATAATTATTGTGTATAATATTAGACAATAATTTTTTTATTATTTATATTTATACTAAAAACTAATTTTTAATAATATTTTAAGATATTAATATATAAAATTAAATTAAAAATAATAAAAACCGGTCCATCCGGTCCGGAAACCGGCCGGGTTTGGACCGGACCGGAATTCTAAAAATATGTGGACCGCGGACCGGACCGTAATTCCCCCGGTCCGGTCCGGGCATTTTCGGTCCGGTCCGGTCCATTTTTCCGGTCCGGGCCGAATCTGCACACCCCTAATTATTAGTCATGAAATAGGCCAAAACACACAAGAAATGCAAATTGGGCCCAATAGTAGTTATTAGTCATGAACAAGGTCAAAAATACAAGAAATGTAAAATGGGCCCAATAGTAATTATTAGTCATGAAATAGGCCAAAAATAAAAGAAATGCAAAATGGACCCAATAAGACCCAATAGTAGTTATTAGTCATGAAATAAGCCAAAACACACAAGAAATGCAAAATGGGCCCAATAAGGCCTAATAGGAGTTATTAGTCATGAAATAGGCCAAAAACCCAAAAAATGCAAATTGGGCCCAAACTAGGCCTAATAATATGGATTAGTCCCGAAATAGGCCAAAAATACAAGAAATGCAAATTGGGCCCAATAAGGCCCAATAATATGGATTAGTCATGAAATGGGCCAAAAAACACAAAAATGGCCCCAATAAGGCCCAATAGTATGGATTAGTCCCGAAATGGGCTAAAAACACAAGAAATGCAAATTGGGCCCAATAGTAGTTACTAGTCATGAAATAAGCCAAAACACACAAGAAATGCAAAATGGGCCCAATAAGGCCCAATAATAGTTATTAGTCATGAAATAGGCCAAAAACACAAGAAATGCAAAACGGGCCCAATAGTAATTTTTAGTCAGGAAATAGGCCAAAAACAAAAGAAATGCAAAATGGGCCCAATAAAGCCCAATAGTAGTTATTAGTCATGAAATAAGCCAAAACACACAAGAAATGCAAAATCGGCCCAATAAGGCCCAATAATAGTTATTAGTCATGAAATAGGCCAAAAACACAAGAAATGCAAAATGGGCCCAATAGGAGTTATTAGTCATGAAATAGGCCAAAAACCCAGAAAATGCAAATTGGGCCCAAACTAGGCCCAATAATATGAATTAGTCCCGAAATAGGCCAAAAACACAAGAAATGCAAATTGGGCCCAATAATATGGATTAGTCATGAAATGGGCCAAAAAACACAAAAATGGCCCCAATAAGGCCCAATAGTATGGATTAGTCCCGAAATGGGCCAAAAACACAAGAAATGCAAATTGGGTCCAATAGTAGTTATTAGTCATGAAATAAGCCAAAACACACAAGAAATGCAAAATGGGCCCAATAAGGCCCAATAGTAGTTATTAGTGATGAAATAGGCAAAAAACACAAGAAATGCAAAATGGGCCCAATAAGGCCCCATAGTAGTTATTAGTCATGAAATAGGCCAAAAACCCAGAAAATGCAAATTGGGCCCAAACTAGGCCCAATAGTTGTGATTAGTCCCGAAATAGGCCAAAAACACAAGAAATGCAAATTGGGCCCAATAGTATGGATTAGTCATGAAATGGGCCAAAAATCACAAAAATGGGCCCAATAGTATGGATTAGTCCCGAAATGGGCAAAAAACACAAGAAATGCAAATTGGGCCCAATAGTAGTTATTAGTCATGGAATAAGCCAAAACACACAAGAAATGCAAATTGGACCCAATAGTAGTTATTAGTCATGAAATAGGCCAAAAACCCAGAAAATGCAAATTGGGCCCAAACTAGGCCTAATAATATGGATTAGTCTCGAAATAGGCCAAAAACACAAGAAATGCAAAATGGGCCCAATAGTATGGATTAGTCATGAAATAGGCCAAAAACTCAGAAAATGCAAATTTGGCCCAAACTAGGCCTAATAGTATGGATTAGTCCCGAAATAGGCCAAAAACACAAGAAATGCAAATTAGGCCCAATAGTATGGATTAGTAATGAAATGGGCCAAAAACACAAAAATGGGCCCAATAAGGCCGAATTAGCATTTTTAAGATACAAACGGCCAATAAAGCAAAACTACTAAAGTATAAATTTCATAAAACGTCATGAAAGTAATAATTAGATAAGAAATCATAATATTTTATCAGTATAAACTATAATTCTTCGACTTCTTCACCTTATAACTTACAATTCTCGAGTTCTTCATACTTCATGCTATAGCGTAAGTATAGAGTTCAATATATAACTTCATAAGACTTTGTCATATCATATGACTATATGGTACAATTAATAACTTCTTAAGAAATCATTATTTTACATTAGTATAAACTATAATTAGCCACTTCATAAGACTTCATGGTATAGCGTAGTATAAAGTTCAAGTATAAAATCTTAAGACTTTGTCATATCACATTACTATATAGTACAAGTGATATTTTTTAAAGAAATGATTATATTACATTATTATAAACTATAATTAGCGACTTCATAAGACTTCATGTCTTCATGCTATAGCGTAAGTATGAAGTTCAATATATAACTTCATAACATAAGACTTCTTCATATCACATTAGTATATAGTACAACTACTACTTGCTTAAGAATTCATTATATTACATTAGTATAAATTATAATTCATGAATATTGTATAAGTATAAAGTATTAAAATCTTAAAATAACAATTAATATTATCATAAAGTTTTCTTATGAATGCCTTTAATCACGAAAAATAAATTTTAAGCAATGTGTGTTTACTATAAGCGCATAACATTAATTATAATTTTAAGCAATGTTGGGCCAATACAGTATTGGGCCCAAATATAGGCCCAGGTGCTGTGCGCTAAATCTAAGCGCACAACTTTGTACGCTTATTGTAAGCGCACAAAACACGGGCCTATATTTGGGCCCAATACTGTATAACGACCGATTCTAACGGGTATAAATCTGACCGTTTGTGCGCTTATTGTGAGCGCACAAACGGTCATTTTTCTAACCGTATGATTTCCCGCCTATAAATACCATAGCCAATTTCACTCTCTTCCACATCCAAACACAACATTCAACTCACATTCGGTGGCTTCAATTGTCAACGGTCGTTTTTTGTGCGTTCCCGAGCTCAAGATCCGCCGTGCAGAGGAGAAAACTCGACCCGTGAGGGATTATTCAATTTCTCGGTAACGTTATTCATCTTTCTTTGGCTTTATATTTTTTTAAGAGTTTATAGCTTGTGATAAAAAAATTCATATTCTAGATCGTTGGATAGTATGGCTTTGTAGTCCAGCACGTCCAACAGTGCACAAGCTCCGGTTACAATGTGCCAATGCAATTTCCCGGTCGTCTTGTACACTTGCAACAATCCCATTCACTACAAAATAAGGTACCTCGCATGCAAGGATTACATCTCAATGGAGCGGGATGAGGAGATGAGAGGGTGTCGTACCTTTAAGTGGCTTGATCCACCGTATGACGACAATGCTGCCAAGATTATCAAAGAATTGGTGCTGGAAAGAAATGAGCTTAAAAAGTTGTGCGACACCCTTTCAAATTCAAACGTGAAGTTGAGGAAGAAGATATATTATCGGGGTTATGATTACAAGCAATAAGTTTATTATGTCTTTTGATTACATAAGTCTGCAAATGTATGAATAATGTTATTATTACAACATTGAGTTGGAGTCATTGCCTTATGGCCATTATCCCGTTCACCGCCTCAAGAATTCTAAAGGAGGGTGAGCCTTCGATGACCAAGTCGAACCCGTCGAACTTTCTGATTTGCCTTTTTTTCTGGCAGCAGCACAGAAATATTTGGAATCCATAAACTCCGGTTCAGTATCATAAGGAGCTTATTATATGATACTGAACCGAGGTTTGTGGATTCCAAGTATTTTTGTGCTGCTGCCAGAAAAGGGGCAAATTAGAATGTTCGACGGGTTCGACTTGGTCATCGTAGGGTCACCCTCCTTTAGGATTCTTCAGTCGGTCAACGGGATAATCTGCACAACGCAATGACACCAACTCAATCTTGTAGTTATTTGGATGTTGTTAGCTTTTTGTGCTTTGTTTCTAGGACAAACAACCATCTATTTGTAAGCATGTAATCGTGTGGATTTGTAATGTAATATATTTTGGTTATGATAATTTGCGACTCCATAAGTTTAATGTCTTTTGTTATTATGTAAGGTTGCAAATGTATAAATTCCAAGGTTATGATTGCATAAGTTTGATGTATTTTTGATTACATAAGCCTTACTATGAAACCCACCAAAGCAAAAATCATGAGCAAATAACCAAAAGAGACTCACGTCTAAAATTATATTGCATTACAAATCGGCTTAGAGTTTTACATCAAGTACTGATAATGTAGATCAACTATGCCAAATAATCTGGATTTTGACCGGTTGCCTTGCGGCATTCCCTAAACTCTTGCAATTTCGAATCATACACTCCTTCCCACCACCAGATTCTTCGATCGTAATGTCTTTGCCACGCATACGTAACGGGTGGTAATAGAGAGTCGGTACTGAGCATCACCTATACGAATACAAACAAAAAATACGCAATTAGTATACACGATATTGCAAATGAAACATCGAAGTACAAGTAGAGATACAAAACATTATCGGTATTTATCGGTATCCAGTGGTTGTGATCCCCTATGTGTGCTATCCCCGACATTTGTAAGGGAGGTGTGAGGCACGGTCCAGACAACCTTATTGGTAAGCACAATGAAGGGTACTGAGATATGGCGATCACAACAACATTATACACCGTGGAAAACACTAAACCCATGAATGGCATGTCAAGCAAATAATCCGGGCCGCAAGGGGTCTTCACATAGTTCATTTGAACCATTAGATCGTCCCATGACCCTGGTCGTGTAGCTTCTCGTATCGGCTCCCACATTTGTCGGTTAACACGCAACTCCTTTGCCATCGCGCTACGGATCAAGGGATATTGACCCTGACTCATCCCCATAAGCACATCCAAGGACCGATAACCATAGTGTTCGTCTGAACGTACATCCATAGCACCGTTAATGTACCCAAACCAGAAGTAATCGATATTCTGAACCCCAAAGTCCACCCCAAAATGAAGCATGGGTTCTTCAGGCCACTCCGACGGACGGACTCCAACATGGTCGGTCTCGACGTACATCTCCTCAAATTGTGATTCTTCTGCTTGCGGTTGAGATTGCATGTCCTCAGGGTCGAGTACTGCGAAACTTGCTTGCTTTTTGGGATGGTCTGGCCCTTTCACCTTCTCCTTTGCCTTGTCCTTTCCCTTTTCCTTCGCCTTCTCAGACTTCAGTAAGTCTTCTCTTACGTGCTCATGCAGGCTCTTTTCCCTATTCGATGACCCCTTTGCCTTGTTCTTCACACCACTTGGCCTTCCATTTCTGCAAATGTCCATCGGCTCCATAAACGTACTCTATTCCGGATGCTCCAAGGCAATGTACAGATCACTCACTTGCCATAACGTGGCATGGCTCAAAGTTCGGCCTTGCACTCTCGACCACATCTCATGCAATCTCAACTCTAGAACGGACATCAGAACACTATCGTCAGCAAGCGCAAATGTTGTTGGATCCTCTTCCCAATGCAAGTCCTTCCAAAAGTCGTGAATGTCGTCTGAAGTGAGAGTTGTCCTCGTAATTGATGTGACCCTACCCTCCATGAAGGCCACAGAGGAAGAAGAAGCCATGAGCTTGCGCTCAAAAGGGGCCGTGACAAGATCGCGTGCCAAGGCCATCGCCAACGCCGCGCAATCCCTCATCGCGCGCGTCGTTGCTAGCCAAGGCAAGCCCAAGACCGCGGCCTCTCTTAAGCTCCTCGCCACCATCGGCACCGTGTCAACGGCCCTATCCTAGTCACTTAGACTCTTTTGCTATTTTGAGACATTCTAGTTTTGGCATTTCCTAATTTTAGTAGTTACTATTTTTAGTTATTTCTATTTTTGGGTGTGTGCTCCACGTGTGTCGCGTGGGCTAGCCCATTAGGCGAGACTCGGCCCATCCGAGTCCCGCAAACACTATTTAAGGCCATCTCGGCCACTTGTAATAGGTTACGTTCAATTTTAATCGAAGCTTGAGTATTGAGTGCCAATCGCCTCCTCCCTTCGATCGGACGTCACAAACCCTAGTCTATCTCCGCATCCCCTTCACCCGCAGCCGACACTACGGCAACGCTACGGCACCACTCGATCCATCGAGCCACCTATCCCTCCAATGCGCCTAGTCCTGAGGCCGCGAGTCACACACACACCATCGCATCGCTATCGTTAGCATTGTGACACTCCACCATCATCACACTGCTTCGCCTCCATCACCGCGCTCCATCGCTCGCGTAGTGTGACAATCATCGCGTTCTATCACTCAACACTTGAAGCCAAGACGAGCGACTCACCACCAAGACCTAGATCCGACGCCGCCGCGACAACTTGGCCGGCATCCGCTAGCCAAGGCAAGCCCGAAGGGCCCTCACTATCCACCGGTAATGGAAAAACTTTTCCGCTCGGGTGAATGCGTACGCAATGTTGAACGTCTTATGAGTGCACGTAAAACCAACAATCTCCACCAAAGGCATATCATATCTATTCATAGACATAAGAAATAAAAGTACCAATATTTAGTGAATATAACTAATCAAATTGTAGCACATAGCAAAATATCTAACTATTATTAAAATGTATTACATACTTATTTGTCTTGTATGTGGCGTCAATGATCACAACGTGCGGGAACTTCTTCAACAACCGTAGCGACTCCGGATGAGCAAAAAACAGGATCTCCACTTCCTCCTCTTTCTTCACATTCCTAAGAGGATAAAAAAGATACCCGTTCTCTTTCAAAAAATGAAGAGACCACTGGGTAACCGTCAATTCCCCACGATCCTCGTACTGGAGCTTCTGCAAGAAGTTGGAAACCTGCTTCATTGATGTTACGTTTCCCGGAAAGTTTTTCCTCAAGTCTGAAACAATCTCTTTCGGAGTCTTCCGACAATCGCCTCATCTCCTAGTCATGGCCTCCTCCTCCTGGGTCATTCGACCCATGAATGCATTCCCATGAAAGCTAGTCTGAAGCATGTGGTTGTGGGTGCCATGTATAACATCCAAGACCCATCTTTCAGTAAGAGACCCTAGCTCGTTTTTCAAACGACACTGACGGGGCTAAAAGTGCGTAATGCAAGTATCGTTGATTAACCTTATCAAAGTAAAAAGTCCTAACAGACCTACTAAACAGATGTATAGTAAGCAAGCAAGGGTCGAACCCACAGGGAAGATCTGATGCAGTATGAAATCGTGAATGACAAGTAACAAGCAATGGGGAGTTTAGTTATCAAGAAAGAACAAAGCAAGCAAAGCAAACAAGTTTGGTTGAGTAGAGAAAATATAATGGGAAAAGTAGTCCTACTAGAACGAGATCCACAATACAGAGATATAATTTGATCACATAAATCTATTAAATCCAAGTTCTTTTATTATCCTTATAGTTGTTCCCACCCTGATCTTAAGTACTATCGATTCTCACATTTGTCGATAGACTTATTACTATGCCAATGATAAAGCACCACCGATTCTCACAGTTGTCGGTATACTTTACCACCAACAAAGCAATAACAATACACACAAGGATATAGGATACATGCAAATAAAAAGACACCTTACTACTTAACATGCAACTGATTCTCACTCACGATTGTACGCTCGGGACCCCTATACGCACAATCGTGTATGCCACTAGATGTGCACTCGGAACCCCTATATGCAATCCTAGCAATTGATAAAAAAGTATTCAACCTAGTTGATCAGGCTATGAAGAATAACAAGAAATCAATAATCAATATAACCAAGAGAATCAAACCAACATTTATAAGGATAAGAACAAGGAATAGAAATCTCACAAACACATCAACTGTATTGCTTCAAACGTCTAGTAGAACAAAGGAAAGTTAGTTCTCCATTCAAACGAGAATGAAAACTTAATAGAAAAGTAACGATGATAACAATAGTAGAAGTCGTAGCAGTCTATGCCTCTTAACCTAGAAAGAGAGCTTAAATAGTCTTAGGAAAACTAGGTTAAAACTAACGAAAATAATAAAGGAAACAAAATAATAAAATAACAAAGTCTGAATGAAATAAAAGGAAATAAATGTCTTCGGGCGCGCGACATATTTAATACGGCCACCGCGGGGCGTCAGGCTCTCCACCGCGGGGCGGTGGCTTCCTCTCTCCTTCAACTTCTCTTCCTCTCTTCTGCTGCTCTTCATTACTACCAACTATTGATAGTCTTCTCCAAGTATGCTCCAGCAGATCCATCTCCATCCTCATCATCTCCATCTAAGCTGCAAATCCTGGGATATCTTCACTTCTCTCCATAACTTCTGGATCACAGACTTAGCCTAAAAACTACTCATAAACTCCTTTCAATCATGCTAATAATTGCTAGTAAAGGTGTATGAAATAACACCTATCAAATTCCCCCATACTTAGACCTTTACTCGTCCCGAGTAAGCTAAAGAAAAACCTACTCTCTCAATCAACACCAAGGCCTCAGGAAGTATAAGAAAACATGACACTAGCAATTACAACATATCAACAATAAGCTCCAGACAACCAAAACAAGTGATGCAAAGATAATTCTAATCCTAACTCCAATCTAGCTCCTTATCGCTCCAGAGTGGCCTACCCGAACTCCTTATACCACCTCTTCTTATGACGCCTCACCAAGAATAATGAGAAATCCTAGAATCACTCTTCTTCTTTTTCGCTCATCTTGCCAAGGCGCCCTTTCGGGTTTTCACCAAGCCACTCATTTCATTTTGCTAGATATCTCACAAATACTCGCATCACTCCAGTCCACTTTTGCCCTGGTCTATACCAGCCGGACTACCTGCTTTTTACCTGAACTGCCCTTTCGGGTTTTCAGCTCATCCCAGGATTTTGATTGCCTTTTTACTTCTTTTTGGCATTTTCGATTTTTTTTTTGAAATAAAGAAAAACTCGAATGGGAAATACAACACACGAAAAGAAAACAATATGTACAAAGGATAGACATATAACAAGTCTAAATTCCTCCCCCATACTTAAACCGAACATTGTCCTCAATGTAGAAAAGAGAACATCAAATGAAATAGGGGAAGGGAAAAGGAAGCAAAGGGGATGATGGGGCCGGACTGGATATGTACCATGGCCCAAAGAAAAATCTTGGCCCAAAGGGGGGCCCAATCCGTCAAAACCTTAGTTACCACTCAAGAAATACAACTTTTACTCACCCGTTTAAGGTTTTTTCGGGGCCCTTTATTCTTGTTTTTTTTTTCCGGAGTTGAGAAATTATACTAGACATCCACCGCGGGGCGGTGAGGATCGCCGCGGGGCGGTGGGACGAACTGAAAACACCGTCTCCTCTCCATTTACTTTCGTACCTGAAATGTTAGTAACAGGCGAACGAAACAAAGCAAAAGAAACTACTAAAAATAATCTAAGGAAAAGAAAAGAAACAAAGAAAAACTACCACGAGTTGCCTCCCGGACAGCGCCTTGGTTAACGTCGTTGGCTCGACGTACTGCAGATCATCTACCACTTGGAATAGGATCCCCTCGGAATCCTCTTACTCGTCTCTTCCTGTCGAGACTTCCCATGGAAAGGTTGAGATCTTAGACCATGTTCCCTCTTGACCAATGACTCCATGATTACTTCCTTTGGAGCATCTCCCCCATACTTAGAGCGATGTGGGGGCTGATATGGCTCAACCTGAATATGCTGCACGTCACTGGATAAAGGCTTACGGCCTTGTATGGTTAGTGCAGGGGGCAAGTGCCCAAATTAGAGGGAATGGAATCTCCTATATCATCCAGCACGACATCACCAACATGCAACTCATGCAACTTAATAGGTCCAGCAATAGTAGAAAACTCAACTACGGTCTCTACTGCACCAGTTTTAACATTTTCATGCACATGATTATCAATATCACTAATGCAGCAAGGAGCAGGCAATTCAATGGAGTTGGCCTTATGAATATTGTGTTCAAAAATTATTCCATCAAATTCCACAGTTAAAGCTCCACTATCTACATCAATCTTTGTCATGGATGTTTTCATAAAAGATCGCCCTAGCATCACCGGGGCAACCTGCTCATCATAGTCCATATCCATAACAAAGAAATCAACAGGAAAAATCAAAGAACCTATCCTGACAAGAACATCCTCCATAATACCCTTAGGGGGCACACAAGAACCATCAGCAAGTTGTATAACAATGTTAGAATCATGCAAGGATCCTATTCCTAAATCTTCAATCAGTGAATAAGGTAACACATTAATTGAGGCACCCAAGTCTAACAAGGCTTTCTCAAATCGATGCTCACCTATAGTAATAGGAATAGTAAATGTACCTGGATCCTTGCACTTCTCAGGCAGACGCCTCTGAAACACCGTCGATGCATGTTCACCCACTGGAACCTTCTTTTGGACCTTCAACTTCTGTGTCCTCTTCACGGTGCACAGCTCCTTCAAGAACTTGGCATATCGAGGAACAACCTTGATAAGCTTGATCAGGGGAATGTTCACCTCACAGTCCCAAAATGTCTCGAACAGATCGCTGTCGTCGGCTACTCTCTTGGCCTTCAGCGCCTCAGGGAAAGGTGATGGTGGCTTCTCAGAACCTAGAGGGGGAAACACGGAGCGAACGTAGTCATCAACACAAGTTTCTTCAGTGGAGTTGGGTTCTCGAAGGCCAGGTCGCGGCAAGCCCACCGCGGGGCGGTGGTCATCGTCGCGGGGCGGTGAGGTCTCGGTGGGATTACTGAGATCAGCCGCCGGGTCGCGGCCATAGTCGCCGCGGGGCGGTGACAACAATGTTTCCTTCCTGGCCTCAGCCTCAACTTTTCGTCGGGTCGCGGTGGGGTCCACCGCGGGGCGGTCAGCAGTTTTCTCCTTTACAGCTTCGTTCTCCTCTTCAGTACTAGGAGTAACGACCAACTTCTTACCACTTATAAGGGTGATGGCACTCACATTCTCCCTTGGATTCACTGTAGTTTGAGATGGCAGGGAGTTTGATGTCCTCTGGTCTATCTTGGTCACAACATCAGCCAGTTGACCAATCTGCCTCTCCATGTTCTTAATACTTGAATCAGTAGCCTGAACATGAGTTGCGAAATGCTGAGTCAGAGTCTTCAACATCTATTCAGTAGAAGCACCAGAGGTTTGGCCTTGAGCCCTCTGTTGGTACGGGACTCTCTGCTGGTACTGTTGTTGTGCCGGCTGATATTGCTGTTGTGCCGGATGTTGACCACCTTGAGAGTCACTCCATCTAAAACCTGGGTGGTCTCGCCCTCTCGGATTATAATTGGGCTGTCCACCAAACTGTGGTCTAGGGGGTCCATAACCTCCTATAGCATTAACTTCAGCAACACCCTCCTCCTGCAGCTGAGGACAAGTGTCGGTGGGGTGGTATTGATCAGAGCAAAGCCCATATGCTTTAACTTGTTGAGGGGCGTTCTGGTTCGCCATCCTCTTCACCATCTCTTTCAGCTCGGCTAACTCAGTCAGTACTGGGCTTGGTCCTGCAGGGGTCACAGCATTGACCGCCTTCCTTTGGTATGTCTTCCCAAAACTCCTGGTGCTCTCAATCATCTCTCGGAATCTCTCCATGGCTGCATCCGGTGTCAGATTCAGAATGCTTCCACCGCATGCAGCGTCAACCATCCTCCTCTCTTGGTCCAACAGACCATTGTGTAAGTAGAGAACAAGGTCCTGCTTGGCGTATCCATGGAACGGGCAGCTGGAGCAAAGTCTCTTGTACCGCTCAAGATAGTCATACAGCGTCTCATCACCAGTCTGCTCAATATTGGCAATTGCCTTTTTCAAGGCATTCGCCTTCTTCGTTGGAAAGTACTTGTCCAGGAACGCCTTGTGTAGTTTATTCCAGGTATCTATGGTTCCTGGTGGCAAGTGATAGTACCAGTCGCTTGCAGAGTCTAGCAGGGAGAAACCAAAAGCTCTCATCTTGATTTGGTCTTCCGTCACGTTCCTGGGCTTCATAGTCATGCAGACATTGTGGAACTTGCCCAGGTGAGAGATCGGGTCTTCTCCACTCAAACCGTGGAACTTCGGGAGATAGGCAACAACTCCAGACTTCAGCTCAAAGTTCACCCCTTTGCCAAGTGCAGGGATGATGACAACCAAGGGCTGTGCTCCAATATTCGGCTCAGTCAATTCTCTTAGAGTGCCAGCCATTGCGACAACAGGGATGTTAATTGTCTCAGCCGGCTCAACGATCTCAACCTCTACTTCTTCTTCTCCTTGATCGCGTAGGTTCGCACAAAACGATCTGTCAACTTCTGGATCAAAAGCAGCTAGAGGGGAGTCAGTAGAACGAGTGTCGACCATAAGATAGGTCTCCACCAAAAATCAATCACAAAAACACACAACAAAAATAGAAAACTTCCCCAGCAACGGCGCCAAATTTGACGGGGCTAAAAGTGCGTAATGCAAGTATCGTTGATTAGCCTTATCAAAGTAAAAAGTCCTAACAGACCTACTAAACAGATGTATAGTAAGCAAGCAAGGGTCGAACCCACAGGGAAGATCTGATGCAGTATGAAATCGTGAATGACAAGTAACAAGCAAGAGGGAGTTTAGTTATCAAGAAAGAACAAAGCAAGCAAAGCAAACAAGTTTTGTTGAGTAGAGAAAATATAATGGGGAAAGTAGTCCTATTAGAGCGAGATCCACAATACAGAGATATAATTTGATCACAGAAATCTATTAAATCCAAGTTCTTTTATTATCCTTATAGTTGTTCCCACCCTGATCTTAAGTACTATCGATTCTCACAGTTGTCGATAGACTTATTACTATGCCAATGATAAAGCACCACCGATTCTCACAGTTGTCGGTATACTTTACCACCAACAAAGCAATAACAATACACACAAGGATATAGGATACATGCAAATAAAAAGACACCTTACTACTTAACATGCAACTGATTCTCACTCACGATTGTACGCTCGGGACCCCTATACGCACAATCGTGTATGCCACTAGATGTGCACTCGGAACCCCTATATGCAATCCTAGCAATTGATAAAAAAATATTCAACCTAGTTGATCAGGCTATGAAGAATAACAAGAAATCAATAATCAATATAACCAAGAGAATCAAACCAACATTTATAAGGATAAGAACAAGAAATAGAAATCTCACAAACACATCAACTGTATTGCTTCAAACTTCTAGTAGAACAAAGGGAAGTTAGTTCTCCATTCAAACGAGAATGAAAACTTAATAGAAAAGTAACGATGATAACAATAGTAGAAGTCGTAGCAATCTATGCCTCTTAACCTAGAAAGAGGGCTTAAATAGTCTTAGGAAAACTAGGTTAAAACTAACGAAAATAATAAAGGAAACAAAATAATAAAATAACAAAGTCTGAACGAAATAAAAGGAAATAAATGTCTTCGGGCGCACGGCATATTTAATACGGCCACCGCGGGGCGTCAAGCTCTCCACCGCGGGGCGGTGGCTTCCTCTCTCCTTCAGCTTCTCTTCCTCTCTTCTGCTGCTCTTCATTACTACCAACTATTGGTAGTCTTCTCCAAGTATGCTCCAGCAGATCCATCTCCATCCTCATCATCTCCATCTAAGCTGCAAATCCTGGGATATCTTCACTTCTCTCCATAACTTCTGGATCACAGACTTAGCCTAAAAACTACTCATAAACTCCTCTCAATCATGCTAATAATTGCTAGTAAAGGTGTATGAAATAACACCTATCAGATACCCATACAGCTCGAATCTATAACCACACTTATTTGATCTGTGTTTTTGACTCCTCGGAACCGACAACTCCAGATTTTCTACATTAACTTTCGGCCTCCTAGATCTCGGTTCACCATATCAATCGCATGTCAAACTAACTACATACGGATTTGAGGTACGTGTCACCAAAACTATCATCAACTCTTTCGCTCTAGCTCTCACCCACTCAACCATTTCATTCATACTCTCCCAAACTAGGCCAGTACGAAATCGTTCTCCATAATCTTCCCCCTATAATTATTTTTTATTTATGAATTATTATACTGTCTACAATTAGAACAAACTAATAATACAACAAATTTGCAAAGTCATTAATTCATAACAAATTTACCTGCTACAATAGAAGTTATAATCTATATATAAACTGTGTATAAAATAGAACAATGAAAAGATAGCATATTTTTGTTCATTTCTATCCTTATATACTTCATAAAAATACTTCATAAAAATACATATTTACATTATGACTACTAAGTTTCTATTAAATGAACAATCAAATGGAGCGACTTTTGCTACATCACAATTTAATACAATCTGCATAGCTTTAATTAAAAGAAATAAAAAGCCCTTAATTATTTAAACACTAACCATGAACAAATCGCCGCTCGTATCACAATCATCTCCTTCGTCTTCGCAAGCCGACAACCAAGAGTCGCTTTATTCTTCGTCTACTTCTTCATCTTCTCGAGCTTGTACCCAATCTCGTTCCTCATCTTTTTTCCAATTGTTTTCCTCACTTTCATCATTAGAATACATGTTGAATGTTGTGATTTGGTGTGGAAGAAGAAGGAAATGGTGGTGTATAGGCTGAGAATTCGACCGTTAGAAATATGACCGTTTGTGCGCTAACAATAAGCGCACTAACGATCGGATTTTTCTAACAGTATAATCTGTGCGCCTACATTAGGCGCACAAGTTTTGTATCTGTGCTCTTACATTAAGCGCACAAACATCATCTCCGCCCCCGACAATTTCCTTTTTTCCGCTTTTGACCTTGTGCTCCTACATTAAGCGCACAGAACGTGTACGCCTACATTAAGCGCACATATGTAACACCCCCAAAACTTAACCCTTTTGGAAAGGTATCACCGCCAGTGACCCCAGTGTTCCTTACCGAGATCAGCCAATGCTTTACCGTTTAAATACAATTTATGAAATACAAATGATACATAATGATCAAAGCATTCAATTCCAAAACATAACATTGTCAAGGAAACAAGAGTTACGGGATTACAACCCAATCCCGAATAGGCTAACACGTTTAAACCAAATACAGCGGAAGTCTTGTAAAGCACATTACAACCAAAGTTATTGTCCAAAAGATCTCAACCTGATTAAAGAAATAATTAAAACGTTCAAAAACCACCGTTGACTCCATAGTCCTTCTATTCTTCTGAGCTACTTTCGATCTGATGTGCCGAATCGAACGGATGACACCAGCCCACATGCAAAGAACAAAGTTCGTGGGTTAGTCTACTTGAATAGACTAGCAAGGGTACAAAGCAGAATGGTTCGAAGCAGTCGTATTAGGTTAGACTCATCGCTTCTCGAATAACAACCGATGACGATAGTCAACCATCATACTCCTACTGGAATAAACAAGAGGTATGCACAAGAGAAGATTCTGGAAGACTGGATCTTCACAGAAATCGACTCAAAAAGAGACTCCAAGAGATTGAGTCCTTAAGGAAATATGACAAATCTGGAATGTTATAGAATCATACAACAATGATTTAAAAGTTGACTGAGATGCTTCGGTTCACGACCAACCTCATCGCATACAGCGAATCCAGATTGGAAAGAGAACGTACTATGATCAAAGTCGAGACGAGTTTTCCTAGCTGCACTATAACTTAGCTGCACTACTCGCCGAAGGTTTATTAGTTATGTGCGTCGAGTAGCACTTATCTGATTTATGTTTCAAAAACACACAACACGTTATTAGACTTTTACATGTGTACCCCATCATTGGGATGACACATCTTAGTATATGTTTCGTCGAGAGTGACGTACACCGGGAGGTTTGTGACACCAGCTAAGTGTCCTATCTCTATACACTTGTGAAAGAGACCGATCATGATCTTAGAATAGTACCAGATGGAGACGAGCCACCCCGATACCAGATTATAAAGAAACGACTGAACAGAGTCCGAGTAACGTTCCTATTTAACAGTGCTAACTAAACAGTTACAGCACAACAACAGTTACAGGATAAATCCACATAAAGGCCCGAAAGGCGATCACAGATAATAGCGTTGTTCTAACAGATATACAACCTATTATATGATTTTCAAAACAGTTTATCAAAACCGTTTCCAGACAAATAGAGTATTCATTCCAAATTAATTACTCAGATAAACTACTGATAATTAATGTAAATATGGAACGAACGAGCAAGAGTGAACCGCCACTTGCCTTAATCCGCAGAATAGCCTAACGACGACAACTGGATTCCGGGCTCGACACGGGTATAGCTCCGACAACACAACAACCTTCGAGTCGACCCATAAAAGGAACCCTAAGTTAGATCCGACATAACCGTAGTACGAATCTAAAAACGACGAAAGAGAACGAAAGGAAAGACGCCACGACCACAACCAACCAAGCCAAAGCCACGAAGGCATTCTGGGCACTGGCGGCGGTCGCCGTTCTTGGCGGCGGTCGCCGCATTCATCACGGCGGGCGCCGTGAAGAACACGGTGGTCGCCGTGAAGAACTCAGACGACGGAAACGAGAGAAATCTCACCAAACCGATGCGCATTTCGACCCCTTTCCGCCTTGCTTGGGTTCTGACCTCCAAAGGCAACCAAAAGGCTTCTAAAGGGCTGCTGGAAACACCACCAAACGACACCGACGAGAGCTTCCGAACTCCGGCAAAACACAACTCCGACGACACGAAAATTTGGCAGAGGTTCGGTGTTTGGGATGGCTCAAATCCCTTCCCCAACACCCCCTTTTATAGCCAAAGCATCGGGATCACGAAGATGGGCCTACGAAAGCTAGTTCGGCGCTCGCCAGAACCATGCCGGCGACCATCGGGCAAAGACTCCCGGACAACGACGGTGGCAATTACGGCGGGCGCCGTAATTTACGGCGGTCGCCGTCGTAGCCTGGCACGCCATCTACCACCTCGAGCATTGGGACGGCGGGCGCCGTGACTGTACAGCGGTCGCCGTTCTTGGATCCGCGACGACGGTCGCCGTGACCAGCTTTTCCCGCCCGTTCAGCTTTGAACGAACATGACATTAAACCGGGATAAAAATTATCGTACACGAACAAATATTAAAATCCAAGGCATGTTGTCTGTATATTATTTCACTGAGAAAAATATTACAGATACAGAGCACATTACAGAATGTCTCAAACTCTCTGTATTAAATCCGACGTACACAAAGGGTACTCGGGAAAATTCCAAAATTCCCAAAATAACCTTACAAAAATACGGGGTATCACAACATATTCGTGTGCATTTAGGCGAAAATTCGTGTGCATATAGGCAAACCCTATAAATATACATATATATAAACGGAAATTAGGTGTGGCACTTAAGTTTAAGAAATGGAATGGAAATTATGGAACTATGGAAGTCATGGTCTCTCTCTCACACATTAATAACCATGCTGTTTCGGTTAATCAACACTTGGGCTGTTCTCATATGCAGTTGTCCTTAACAAATTCTCTAACTTCCGAGATTTGTATGATGCCGAAACAGACATCTCCTAAGCTAAAAAGTAAAAACTACAGTCTATTTCCTTTGTAGTTTGTTGTACACTTGTACGCGTCTCTCGCTCTCACCGATTACACTGAAAGGTCTCTAACATGTGCTTATCGAATCGCAGAACAACTACCGCTGAGGAATACTTTTGCATGCTCAAAATCCTGTACTGGTGACTGACATTATTTATAATTTAGCTACTTCGACATGTATGTTGGAGAAGAGAATATGTAAAACAAACAATGAGGAAATAAATTTATGAAAAAGCTTGTGTATCAGTAACAGTTTTGTTCAAGAATGGTGTAATATTGTAAGTTTGTAACACACGATAGTATAGGCTAGGTGTTATGGATCTCAACAACTATTTATTCAATCAAATTATGTGTAAAGTAATTCAATATTCTATCACTGTTTTAAATTCACTACATACAAGTATAAACTATAGTAGAGCAGTGTTCAAAATAAACTCTAGTAAACCATTTAGGAAAACATGTGTCACTAACAATATCTACTGGAATGGTGTTATAAGACGCACATTAGGCTAGGTATTAGCGATCTCAAACTCTTGATTTTGAGAAGAATGGTCTGATGAAGGAGAAGCAGAAGTTGATTGGTCAGGGTATTCAAGATGAGTTTATTCTACATGATTTGATGGGCTTGGTGGGCATTGAGTATTGTTGTGTGAGCTCCCAACTAGGCATGTGTCGCGTGGTTCACCAATCTTGAAAGTGTGAGAAGCCATATTTCTCTGATCAAAGATCCTTGCCAACTCCTTAACCCTACCCCAGACCATGACACTAGGATCAGAGCGTAGCCATACTCACCTATGCTCATACAGAAACGTAACGAGAAACATGATAAGAGAACATGTTGCCACACACCCTGCAATAAGGAATAATCCCCAAAAGCTTTCGAGTCCAAGACTGCTTGATGAAGAAAAGGGGCTCCCAGACTCTGGGCAACTTGCATTTTGGCCAAACCATTTTCTCTCTATGGCTACCATCTCATCTCCCTCAGTCACCTTCAAGACTTGGCGAGAAACGTCATCTACAAGAGGAGACCCAAGGGGGAAAACAAAGCCAAACCCGCCCGTCTTATAGGTTGGAGGTACCATCATGTACTTGGAGTAGTAAGTCGCTAGAAAGACGTTCATGTATGGGTTTTCACCAAATGCAGTTGCAACCCCTCCTTTTTCAATCCCATTTGTGAGAAGGTCATCTAGTTCTCTTGCACTTATGTAGGACCTAAGATTTGATTTATCAAAACCCATTCCTATCAAAAGTTCCTTGACGAAAGAGCCTTCTTGGTAGCCTACTACTTTCCCTGTATTTTTGAGCTCCTTCACATCTGTCATCGTGGGTTGAAGCTGTTGGATTGTTAACATTGAAGTCAAATTGGCCGTGTAACACTACTTTAGGATGAGAACCAGGAACATCCATATGATTATCACAAATCTGGCTAAGTTGCTGAGCACATGTTGACCTGATAGTACATACATATCAGAGAAGGGTATATGTAAGCAGACACATTCAGATATAGTTATGGCCTTATGGGCTGAACTTGACATGTTTCTGTAATGCAATTACAGACTAGCAAGATATTTGACATGAGATAATAGGCAAAAGCCTTGTAAATTTATGTAATATTTATGTTTAGTTTCAGGCAAATGGGATGGTTGAACATGCATAAAAAATTTATGTCCAGGTATAAAATGAATCACAAGAAGTTGAAGATGTTAGGGAGAATCTTACTTTGGGCAAACACCATCATCGAAAACGAGTAGTAAAGGCTTGTGCCAGCTTGGTGCACAAGCGGCCCTCTAAACTGTGGATTGATACGATGCTCAAGTACCCAAACGACAAAGGCAATGAAGACAAAGAAACATAAGCTTGCAACCCACAAATCCCAAGACAGAGGCATCAAGAACACCCAAGCTTTCTTGTTCTTGTTGTCTTTGATAGGTGCAACCATTGTTACACCTGATTCTATATATGGCAGACTGAAGTCTACATATAATGACCTATTAGCTACTATGGTTACATCACCCACAACAACATCATACCTCTGCAAACAAAAAAGAACATATTCCACAATTTGTTATAAATACATAAATACATACAATGATCTGTTAGTTATTTTGTTGAGTAGCATTATTTACCTGGTAATAAACTTCGGAGATCAACTCATTATAAGTAAATGTAGTATCACTGTTTGGTTTTCTGAAGGGGGTGTACTCATAGTGAACTGGATATGGAAGAGATTCCATAATAGCATCAAAGATATCAATACAAAAACCTGTAATCTTCGTCGGTCTCACCTTTACAAATTCATCAAAACCAACTTTAATGGGAACCAAAACTCTCAGCTTGTTTCCATTAGGAGAAACTACCCAACCTTTTGGTGGATCTTTTCTATCCCTAGGCCATATAACGGATCCAATCTGTTCTCCATTGGAGGCTGAATTTGATCCCTTAGAGAGCCCACGTTGAGGAGTCCAAACTCCAATGGTTTTCTGTCCATTTCCAATCACATTTATGATCTCCAGAACCGAAGGTTTTAGCTTCCCATCGACTAGCTCAAAATCGCCACTGAATCCTTTGAATCTAGTATCTTCTAGGGCTCAGATTAGTTCTGGACCAGCTTTTGATACTCCAAATGTAGACAGATTAGTAATTGACGCGTTAGAAGAAGAAATTCTTTTCTCAAATTTGAAACTGGAAGAACTAACTTTCTCCACGGCTCTAGCTAGTGCTGTGATTGCATCATACGCCCAGAGTTGAAACACGCTAAAATGTGGATCAACCACATCTAGGTTTTCTAGCACAATTCTCCGCTTCCATCGAGAAACAAAATCTTTGAGCTCCGGCGTGGACGGAAAGTAATTCCGAACGCCAATCGCGCCCTGCATTGATTGGATCTTGTTAGGTTTGAGCGAGTTCAAGGAATTCGCAATTCCGCTGGTGACGATCAGAGGCAGAACCAAGGGGGGCCAGCATGGTCTAATGTCCCTCCTTTTCCTCCACAGATTACCAATATCAGCTTGCTCAATGAACACAAATTTAGCTTGGCTCAGTTGGTGTTCTTTCACCCTTCCTCTAAATTGTCCATTTGTCCTGGTTCGATCCTTATAAAGCCCCCACCAGCCTATTTTTTCCTTCCATTCCCTTGGGCCCCACTCAAATCACCTTTAGCTTTTTTTCCATCTTTGGTTTGTGCTCTCTCTTTCCTTCACATATATCTAACTTACTTTTTTTCTTGTTTTTCCATTTACGAGCCTGTTATATACATGACATTTTTCACCTATATACGCCATGTCTTGGCGTACAGGTGAAAATACGTATAATTGTAAGATTATACGTATTTTTTTTTATAAAAAAAATATAAATCTCTACGCCAGAATATGGCGTACAGATTGGGTCAGCCCATATTAGGGCCGGCCCAACTTCTAAATTTGATTTTTTACAATCTGATGTACGCCAGAATCTGGCGCATGATTTTTTTTTTCCTGGGCGCACCCAAGTGAACAATTTTTTTTTCAATCTGTATTTGACTCTAGTAATAAACGTTTTCAAGTAATCAGGGTTATATGGCAATAAATTCGGTTGTATCATGAGGTTTCAATATACTTTTATTCATGTACGTTTCTCCACCAATTCATTTGATATTAACTGTTTGTTATTATTATTCTCGAAAATGACATATAACTATGGTTATATCTTATAGTTATATCCAATTTGGTTATATCTTATAGTTATATGTTATGGTTATATTATTTAGTTATATACTATGGTTATATCCAATTTGGTTATATCTTATAGTTATATACTATGGTTATATCCAATTTGGTTATATCTTATGGTTATATCCTATGGTTATATCTTATAGTTATATCCAATTTGGTTATATCTTATCGTTATATCCTATAATTATATATTATGGTTATATCCAATTTGATTATATCTTATGGTTATATCCAATTTGGTTATATCTTATAGTTATATATTATGGTTATATCCAATTTGGTTATATCTTATGGTTATATCCTATAGTATATAAGTAAAGGATATAACCATAGTATATAACCATAAGATATAACCATAATATATAACTATAGGACAATAGTATATAACTATAGGATATAACCATAGTATATAACTATAGGATATAACCATAAGATATAACCATAATATATAACTATAGGACAATAGTATATAACTATAGGATATAACCATAATATATAACTATAGGATATAACTATTACTATAACTATAAGATATAACCATAGTATATAACTATAGGACAATAGTATATATAACTATAGGATATAACCATACTATATAACTAAAGGATATAACCATAGTATATAACTATAGGATATAACGATAAGATATAACCAAATTGGATATAACCATAGTATATAACCATAGTATATAACTATATGATATAATCATAGTATATAACTAAAGAATATAACTGTAGTATATAACTATAAGATATAACCATAAGATATAACCAAATTAGATATAACTATAAGATATAATCATAGTATATAACCATAGTATATAACTATAGGATATAACCAAATTGGATATAACTATAAGATAAAACAATAGGATATAACCATAGTATATAACTAAAAGATATGACCAATGTATATAACCATAAGATATAACCAAATTGGATATAACTATAGGACAATCGTATATAACTATAGGACAATAGTATATAACTATAGGATATAACCATAGTATATAACTATAGGACAATAGTATATAACTATAGGACAATAGTATATAACTATAGGATATAATCATAGTATATAACTATAGGATATAATCATAGTATATAACTATAGGATATAATCATAGTATATAACTATAGGATATAATCATAGTATATAACTATAGGATATAACCATACTATATAACTATAGGATATAACCATAGTATATAACTAAAGGATATAACCATAGTATATAACTATAGGATATAACCATAGTATATAACTATAGGATATAATCATAGTATATAACTATAGAACAATAGTATATAACTATAGGATATAACCATAGTATATAACTATATGATATAATCATAGTATATAACTATAGGACAATAGTATATAACTATAGGATATAACCATACTATATAACTATAAGATATAATAAGAGTATATAACTATAGGATATAACCATAATATAACTAAAGGATATAACCATAAGATATAACCAAATTGGATATAACTATAGGACAATCATATATAACTATAGGACAATAGTATATAACTATAGGATATAACCATAGTATATAACTATAGGATATAATCATAGTATATAACTATAGGACAATAGTATATAACTATAGGATATAACCATAGTATATAACTATAGGATATAATCATAGTATATAACTATAGGACAATAGTATATAACTATAGGATATAACCATACTACATAACTATAGGATATAATAAGAGTATATAACTATAGGATATAACCATAGTATATAACTAAAGGATATAACCATAGTATATAACTATAAGATATAACCATAAGATATAATCAAATTGGATATAACTAAATGATATAACCATATTATATAACTATAGGATATAACCATAAGATATAACCAAATTGAATATAACTATAAGATATAATCATAATATATAATTATAGGATTTAACGATAAGATATAACCAAATTAGATATAACTATAAGATATAACCATAGTATATAACTATAGGATATAACCATAAGATATAACCAAATTGGATATAACCATAGTATATAACTATAAGATATAACCAAATTGGATATAACTATAAGATATAACCATAGTTATATGTCATTTTCGAGAATAATAATAACAAACAGTTAATATCAAATGAATTGGTGGAGAAACGTACATGAATAAAAATATATTGAAACCTCATGATACAACCGGATTTATTGCCATATAACCCTGATTACTTGAAAACGTCTATTACTAGAGTCAAATACAGATTTAAAATAAAATGTTCACTTGGGTGCGCCCAGAAAAAGATTTTTTTTTAAATCTTGTGCCAGAATCTGGCGTACAACAAATTGTAAAAAATCAAATTTAGAAGTTGGGCCGACCCTAATATGGGCTGACCCAATCTGTACGCCAAAATCTAGCGTACGCCATATTCTGGCATAGAGATTTATACTTTTTTTATAGAGAATACGTATAATCTTACAATTATACGTATTTTCACCTGTACGCCAAGACATGGCGTACAGATTGTCGTGTATATAGGTGAAAAATGTCGTGTATATAGTATCAGCCTTCATTTATAGTATATTAACTTGATTAGGTATAAATATGTTTGATTAGGATATATTTTTATATTTATTAGTCTTCTATTAATAAATTAGTCCTTAATTAAATAATATATGCAATAAAATTAGTTGTTAAGATAAGGAATTAAAAAAAAATCATGTGCAAATTATAAATTTAAAAGTATTACATGAATATGTTATAATTATTTTACATATCCTTCAACATATCTATTAACCATATGTTTATACTTTTTCCATAGCACAAGCTGCACAAGACCTTCTAAAACATTTTAATCACTTTACTCTTCACTCTTTCCCAAACAAGAAAATAACCCTTGTATATACAAAATAGCTTTAATGTGCTATAATAAAAATTGGGTATGAGAATAAGTATAAAATAGCACTAGCTTTAGAATGTTATATTAAAGACTACATATGAAAAAAACTTAAAATTTTAAATTCTTTAGTTAATAATAATAATACTCTGCTGGTTGTCCACACTTTATCGATCAGTTATTAAGGTAATATGCCCCTCCTTTTAAATTTTTCTGGTTCCGCCACTGGTGACGATGCATGCATAATCGCGATCCATCATCCCAAGCTTCTTGGCGTTTGAGAAGAGAAGCTCGCCTAATTTTGGATCCATATGAACGATGAAAACGTGAGTATCCATAGACTTGAGCTTGTAAAGCTCTGCAACGATCTCATCATCGGTTGAAGACGAAGAAATGGCGCTCCCGTAAGAGATGTGAGTACTTATATTCTGTAATGCTTCGGTCAACGCAGGAACGACTCCCCGTCCGAACTCGTTGTCGACGTAGATGAGAACTACTTGTCTCCATCGGAAAGCTTGAACAATGGAGCTGATGGCGGATACTTGAGTGAAGTCAAGTTGAGTAGCTTGAATGAAATATGGACTTACGGAAAGCAGAGGACTAGTAGTAGCGAATGAAACCATGGGAACTTGGGCTTTTTCAGCGAGGCTCATGTCAAATTGGGCCTCCATTGATGTCCCTGGTCCAATTATGGCTTCTAATTGCACGTTCTTTATTAAATCTATGGAAATTTCACCTCGTATCCCTGAGGTACGACGAAATTCGCCTAGTGTCCCAAAAATTTATCAATTTCGCGTGATGCCCTTGATTTTTTTTTCCGCCAAATACCCTTATGTTAACAAGTTAACAGAAATCGTTATAAAATAATATATTAAAAATCCCCCAAAATCGTGTTGTCTCTCTCGTCCTCTTCACGAAATGCCCTAGCCCGTCTTCTTCGAAGAGCCGGCCGTCGTCCCTCCCTCGAACCGCCGACCGTCCTCCCTCCCTCGACCCGCCGGCCGTCGTCTCTCTCGCCTTCACCCGCTCGCCTCTGCATCCGCCTCCACCCGCTCGCCTCCCTTCCGCCTCCTCTCCGCCGCGTCCAACTCGTCTCCTGTTAGACATATATGTGATACATATATGTGATATATGCTAGATATTTTTCTGTCCACGTGTCACTGTGGTAACCACATGTTGTGGTGATTATAAAGCCTGCCTCTGTAACAATACAGACTCACTTTTCTTCAATAACAATTTTTCCCGCTTTCTGGTTTTCTCTCATTCAAGCTTTTCCATGGCTTCTTCTGTTTGATCTTTATCTTCCGCTACCAGTTTTCATGGTATCAGAGCACTCAGGCGGTAGATCTGAGGTTGCTTAAACACAAATCTTCTTCTACTTCACTGGTTCTTCATTTGAATTTGAGAAATCAATGGCGAATCATGAAGGCAATTCTGTCGCAAGCAACGATCCTTTTCACCTCCATTCGAGCGATCATCCAGGATTGTCGCTCGTCTCGGAGAAATTCGACGGCCAGAACTTCGGAGAGTGGACGATCTCCATGAAGATTCCCTATCGGCGAAGAACAAGGCAGGATTCGTGAATGGAGGATTACAGAAACTTGAGAAGGCCGATAAGAACTTTGATAGTTGGGAGCGATGCAACGACATGGTTCGTGCTTGGATTCTGAATGGATTGGGCAAGGAAATTTGTAGAAGCGTGATTTACACTGAGACCGCTCAAGAAATTTGGGAGGAATTATGGATTAGGTATGGTCAATTGAGCGGAGCTCAATTGTACGCAATGAAGAAGGAATTGAATGGATTAGTTCAAGGATCCGATTCAGTTTCTACTTATTACACGAAGATGAAGGCTCTTTGGGATGAATTGAACAGCCTATGTCATTTTCCTAAGTGCACGTGTGGTTCTGTGAAGGAATTCATGAAGTTTGAAGACGATGAGCATCTTGTTCATTTTCTCATAGGACTAAACGATGCTTACACTGTAATACGAGGAGCGATTCTGATGCAATCGCCATTGCCGAGTGTTGCACAGTGCTATGCTACCATTATGCAAGAAGAGAAGCAGAGGGAGATGAAGAGCAGTTCATCACTCAACCAAGAATCCGCTTCTATGAATGAAGTGGCTAATAGGCAGAGTTCACATTCTGCAAAAAGGAAATGGAGATCGAAAGAACCTTTGTTGCACAAACTGTAAGAAAACGAATCACACTGTTGATCGGTGTTTCTTTATCCATGGTTTTCCTGACAAGTATCGTGAGAGAAATAAGAAGCCAGGATCTGATGGTAAGGGAACTGAAGACAAGGGATCTGATGGCAAGTTTGTAGGATCGGCTCAGACCAAGATAGCTGGAGGCTTACTTGAGTTGACAGCTGAGCAAGTAGCCAAACTGCTAAGCTTGCTAGGATCTTCCACTGCTAAGGAACAACCTAACATCCAAGATGATTTTGCCGGCTTTGCAGGTACTTCTTCATTTGTTGCTCAAATTTTCAATAAAGGATCACGGATTCTGGACAGTGGTGCAAGCTGTCACATGACTTGTGACTTGAGTTTGTTCACAATGACACATGAGTTGTCGAGGCCTTTTGTTATCAACTTACCAAATGGCCAGAAAACTATTGTGAAAGTGACAGGAATAGTTGCAGTTCTGCCAGATCTTGTGTTGAAAGATGTTCTGTTTGTGCCAGTTTTCAGATGCAATCTGCTTTCAGTGGGAAAGCTTGTGAGAGACTTGAATTGTAGAATCTTATTCACACCTAGAAGCTGTATTTTGCAGGCTCCTTTTATGAGGACTCCTCTGGAGATTGGTAGAGCATGCAGAGATCTCTATATGTTAGAGCCTAAGGTGACAACTAGAAATGGAACACAAGAAGGAGTGGCAGCTGTGGTTACCTGTGCAGAAGATTTATCCTTGTGGCATGCTCGTTTGGGGCATTTATCTCATCAAAAACTTCAGTTTCTGCAATTGGTTGATGTTAATAAGGTAGCTAAGACTGCACTTGAACCTTGTGATGTATGTGCAAGGTCAAGACAAACTAGGCTTGTTTTTCCAATTAGTACTATAACCACTTCTTATCCTTTTGAGATGATTCATGTGGATGTTTGGGGACCCTACCCTGTTATGACATACAATGGTTACAAATATTTCCTTACCATAGTTGATGACTACACTCGTTCTACTTGGATACATCTTTTAGCATCCAAAAGTAATGTTGTAATACCCCGGATTTGTAATCCTTTATAAGGATTAGAGTGCTACCCATGTCAACAAGAACTCTTCCTTTTCCTAGTTCAAGTGAGGACAAAGAACTAGGAAGTTAAGCTTGCTAGGGCGGGAGTAGTCCTGGGATGGGTGACCTCCTGGGAAGTTCCCGGTTGGCATGGGGACAGCCTTTCTAAGGTTGTGGGCCTTACAAATGGTATCAGAGCCGACTCTGGGTTACGAGTGGGCTTGTCCTGGATGGCAGTCCCTCAACCCAGAGGGTGGTCTTTGGGACTTGACGGGACTTGACGAGGTCGTCAAGGGTTTAAGTGGGGGTGATTGTAATACCCCGGATTTATAATCGTTTATAAGGATTAGAGTGTTACCCATGTCAACAAGAGCTCTTCCTTTTCCTGGTTCAAGTGAGGACAAAGAACTAGGAAGTTAAGCGTGCTAGGGCGGGAGTAGTCTTGGGATGGGTGACCTCCTGGGAAGTTCCCGGTTGGCATGGGGACAGCCTTTCTAAGGCTGCGGGCCTTACAAATGCATTCGACATGATCAAGAGTTTTCTGTCTATGATTCACACTCAGTTTGGAAGGACATTCAAAGTTTTGAGAAGTGATAATGCTTTTGAATTGAACACCAGCAGAGAAGCTACTCAATTTTTGCTTTCTCGAGGCATTGCACATCAGACTTCCTGTGTTGCTACTCCCCAACAGAATGGGGTCGCAGAGAGAAAACACAAGCATATCTTAGAAGTTGCTAGGGCACTTATGTTTCATTCCAAGTTGCCTAAGAAATTTTGGGGTGAGAGTGTCCTGCAAGCTGCTTATATTATCAACAGATTGCCTACCAAGCTACTAGGAAACAGAACCCCATATGAGCTCTTATTTCATAAACCACCTACTTACAGACATATGAGAACTTTTGGTTGCCTATGTTTTGCTTCCACATTGCAACAAGGAAGGGATAAATTTGTTGCACGAGCTGTACCTTGTATTTTCCTTGGTTATCCTTTTGGAAAAAAAAGCTTACAAGGTGTACAATTTGGAGACTCATCGGGTCTTGATGTCTAGAGATGTTGTATTTCATGAGAAGTTCTTTCCTTTTCATACACTCTCTGAAAATCTCTCCACCTCTGTACCTCCCACATACCCTACTACACCTTTACCTTGTGATATTACACATTCTGCCCCACCTCCACATGTATCCTCTTCTTCACCTGCCCCAGTTCAGCCACGAAGATCCACTAGAGTTCATCATGAACCCTCTTACCTCTAAGATTATGTTTGTAATGCTGCAGTGACTGCTTCCTGGTTTTGTGGTCATACATTGACCTCCACCATACAGTTCCCTACTCATGTTTCACCCTCTGTTGCACATCCAGAGAATGAACCCTTCACTTATTAGGAGGCTTGTCAGTATCAAGTTTGGCAAGATGCTATGGCAGCTGAATTTGAGGCTTTGGACAAGAATCATACCTGGGATATTGGGTCTTTACCTAAGGGTAAGAAAGCTATAAGTTGTAAGTGGGTTTACAAGGTTAAAAGAAAGGCAGATGGGTTAATTGAGAGGTATAAGGCTCGGTTGGTGGTTCGAGGTTCACTCAACAAGAGGGGGTGGACTATCATGAGACTTTCTCTCCTGTGATTAAAATGACCGCAATAAGATCACTTGTTTCTGTTGTACTTAAGAAGCAATGGCCTATTTTTCAGCTTGATATGAATAACGCATTTTTGCATGGAGATTTAGATGAAGAAGTTTTCATGAAAGTGCCTTCAAGAATGAGTGTTGATCATCCAAATCAGGTTTGTTTGCTCAAGAAGTCTTTGTATGGTTTGAAGCAAGCCTCGAGACAATGGTATGCTAAACTCTCTCATTCATTGAGAACCAAAGGGTATCAGTAAAGTTTGAATGACTATTCTCTATTTTACAAAGATGAATGGCTCAGTAGTGTTTGTTGTAGTATATGTTGATGACATATTATTAACAGGCAATGAGTTGGCTGAAATGAGTGCATTAAAAGGTTTCCTAGATGCAGAATTTAAAATCAAGGATCTAGGGAATCTGCACTTGTTCTTGGGGATAGAGTTTATTAAGACTCCTCAAGGGTTACTCATGAGCCAGAGAAGATTCATTACTGAAATGCTGGAAGAGTTTGCTATTGATTCCACTAGAGATGCAGTTAGTCCTCTAGATTTGAGATTGAAGTTGCTGCCAGATGAAGGGACTGTGTTGAGTGATCCGTTGATTTACAGAAGGCTTATAGGGAAGCTCAATTTTCTGGTTAATACAAGGCCAGACTTGGCCTATGTAGTTCAGTTTCTTAGCCAATTTAATCATGCTCCTCGGCAGCCTCACATGGATGCAGCCTTACATGTTTTGTCGTATGTAAAAGGTACTCAGACAAAGGCACTTTTGTTGAATGACACACCTCAATATGAGAACTTTTGGTTGCCTATGTTTTGCTTCCACATTGCAACAAGGAAGGGATAAATTTGTTGCACGAGCTGTACCTTGTATTTTCCTTGGTTATCCTTTTGGAAAAAAAAGCTTACAAGGTGTACAATTTGGAGACTCATCGGGTCTTGATGTCTAGAGATGTTGTATTTCATGAGAAGTTCTTTCCTTTTCATACACTCTCTGAAAATCTCTCCACCTCTGTACCTCCCACATACCCTACTACACCTTTACCTTGTGATATTACACATTCTGCCCCACCTCCACATGTATCCTCTTCTTCACCTGCCCCAGTTCATCCACGAAGATCCACTAGAGTTCATCATGAACCCTCTTACCTCCAAGATTATGTTTGTAATGCTGCAGTGACTGCTTCCTGGTTTTGTGGTCATACATTGACCTCCACCATACAGTTCCCTACTCATGTTTCACCCTCTGTTGCACATCCAGAGAATGAACCCTTCACTTATTAGGAGGCTTGTCAGTATCAAGTTTGGCAAGATGCTATGGCAGCTGAATTTGAGGCTTTGGACAAGAATCATACCTGGGATATTGGGTCTTTACCTAAGGGTAAGAAAGCTATAAGTTGTAAGTGGGTTTACAAGGTTAAAAGAAAGGCAGATGGGTTAATTGAGAGGTATAAGGCTCGGTTGGTGGTTCGAGGTTCACTCAATAAGAGGGGGTGGACTATCATGAGACTTTCTCTCCTGTGATTAAAATGACCGCAATAAGATCACTTGTTTCTGTTGCACTTAAGAAGCAATGGCCTATTTTTCAGCTTGATATGAATAACGCATTTTTGCATGGAGATTTAGATGAAGAAGTTTTCATGAAAGTGCCTTCAAGAATGAGTGTTGATCATCCAAATCAGGTTTGTTTGCTCAAGAAGTCTTTGTATGGTTTGAAGCAAGCCTCGAGACAATGGTATGCTAAACTCTCTCATTCATTGAGAACCAAAGGGTATCAGCAAAGTTTGAATGACTATTCTCTATTTTACAAAGATGAATGGCTCAGTAGTGTTTATTGTAGTATATGTTGATGACATATTATTAACAGGCAATGAGTTGGCTGAAATGAGTGCATTAAAAGGTTTCCTAGATGCAGAATTTAAAATCAAGGATCTAGGGAATCTGCACTTGTTCTTGGGGATAGAGTTTATTAAGACTCCTCAAGGGTTACTCATGAGCCAGAGAAGATTCATTACTGAAATGCTGGAAGAGTTTGCTATTGATTCCACTAGAGATGCAGTTAGTCCTCTAGATTTGAGATTGAAGTTGCTGCTAGATGAAGGGACTGTGTTGAGTGATCCGTTGATTTACAGAAGGCTTATAGGGAAGCTCAATTTTCTGGTTAATACAAGGCCAGACTTGGCCTATGTAGTTCAGTTTCTTAGCCAATTTAATCATGCTCCTCAGCAGCCTCACATGGATGCAGCCTTACATGTTTTGTCGTATGTAAAAGGTACTCAGACAAAGGCACTTTTGTTGAATGACACACCTCAAATGCAGCTCCAGGCATTCTGTGATGCAGATTGGGCCACATGCCCTTTCTCTAGGAAGTCTGTTAGTGGCTTTGTGATATTCTTTGGAGGCAGTTTGATATCTTGGAAGTCCAAAAAACAACAAAGTGTTTCTCTGTCTTCAACAGAAGCAGAGTACAGATCCTTAAGAAGAGTTTGTGCAGAATTGGCCTGGTTGAGTCGGTTGTTGTCAGAGTTGGAGGTCACTGGCATCACACCCATACCAGTCAAATGTGATAATCAAGCTACCATCTATATAGCTCGTAACCCGGTGTTTCATGAACGAACCAAGCACATTGAGCTTGATTTCTACTATGCACGAGAGAAGTTGTTGGAAGGCCTCATCACTTTGTCTCATGTCCCTACACATGCTCAGATGGCAGATTTCCTTACCAAACCTCTTCCTGGAATACGTTTGCAGTCATTGTTTTCCAAGATGGGAATGGTTGAGGCATCACCATCTTGAGAGGGGGTGTTAGACATATATGTGATACATATATGTGATATATGCTAGATATTTTTCTGTCCACGTGTCACTGTGGTAACCACATGTTGTGGTGATTATAAAGCCTGCCTCTGTAACAATACAGAATCACTTTTCTTCAATAACAGTTTTTCTCGCTTTCTGGTTTTCTCTCATTCAAGCTTTTCCATGGCTTCTTCTGTTTGATCTTTATCTTCCGCTACCAGTTTTCATCTCCCCTCCGCCTCCACCCGGTGGCGACCCAGCTCGCCTCCACCCAGGTAAGCCTTTCAATTTCAAGGTTTAGGAGGTGACTTTTAGGGTTTAATTCTGAACTTGATGGATCAAAAAAAATATCCTAATGAGCAGCTAGTAATGTCTTGAAAAGTGGTTGGAGTCTGTTTTTCAAAGGCTCTTACAAAATCTTGCTGTCTGGCTTTTTGTGATAAGATCTCCAGTTGTAGAGTGACTGATAGTATAGATGAAGTTCTTGTCAATTGTGATGCTTATATCACCCACATGATTCGATGAACATCTAATGTTAATTAGATTTGGCTTTGTCTTATGAAGCAGTGTTGTTTGCTGAATCTTATCCTCTCATGCTTGAGTTTGCTTATTGATGCAGAAGGAAAGCTACTTCTGTTACTAAAACTGGTTTTTCAAATAGTTGATTGCCTACAAATTAGTGGAATGGTCAAGATCTTATGCAAAATTGGCAACTTGCACAATGGTGTTCTAGTTGAATAGATAGATTACTTGATAGTATATAAGATCCATAGTCAATAGAATATGTAGAAGCAACAATGGATATTTACATTAGTTTGCCTTGAAAGTGATTTTCCTTGTAAAATTTTATTCAGGCGGGGAAATGGATCTCTAGTTCATTTGTCCCTTAGCTAATGGCTGCTCTTGTGGATTTTGTAAGATTTTGTTCATGTGAATTTCGTTGTAGAGAGCTCTAACTTTTTAAACTCATACTGATTGTCTCTTAATATAATTATAGCCAAGTCTCTGATTTTGTATATTCTTCATTATCTTCTCTCTAGATACCGTGCAATCACAAGTGCTTACTACCGAGGAGCGGTAGGTGCATTGTTCGTCTATGACGTCACACGCCATGTGACATTCGAGAACGTAGAGAGATGGCTGAAGGAGCTCCGAGATCACACAGACTCCAGCATTGTAATCATGCTTGTGGGAAACAAGGCAAACTTGCGCCACTTGAGAGCAGTTTCAACTGAGGATGCCACAACAATTGCAGAGAGAGAAAAAACCTTCTTCATGGAAACCTCTGCTCTCGAGTCTCTCAACATGGAAAACGCCTTTACTGAGGTCCTCACCCAGATTCATTGGGTCGTTAGCAAGAAGGCTCTTGAAGCCGGGAATGACCAAGCATCTGTGCCCAAGGGGCAGACCATCAATGTGGGTGGCAAGGATGATGTGTCTGCTGTAAAGCAATCTGGATGTTTCTCTTCTTAGTACCAAGAATAGAAGCATACTCATCTGTTTTCTTTAGAGCCTGATTTTTTCAGGTCACAGGGAAAGCGAAAGGAATCGACAACAGTTTGGAACACGAAGTTTAATTTGATACACCTATGACTATCTTCCAAGAAGCAATGCTTGAAGTTCTACTCCCTTTTTCCCCTTTTAAAACAGTGATATCTAGACTTTAGTTGAACTTAGGTAAGCCTAAGTTCTAAGAGTTCAAAAAAAGACTTGAAATTTGTTGTGTTGTACTAGGTTTCAAGCAGATGTGTTGTTCTTATGTTAGTTGTTGCACTTGTGCTTCATGTATTATTAGTTATATACATCTCCCTAGTGCAATATGTTGCTTACTTTTATCCCCAAAAAAATGTTGCCTACTTATATTGCTCATATCTACTGTCTATTTTATTACATACCAAGCTGTCTTCTCTACTTACATTGCATCTTTATTATTTGGTAGTGAAATCCATCCTTGTACCCTTGCATTGGTCATTTGGTCAGTATATTTGGCATTAGTTATGGAAACCCACATGGTCATAACAAAGTAGCATATATATATAAGATGATAACACAAGGATAAACATCATTGAAAGTTGAAACCTCTTCAGAACATGAAAAAGGGGGGAAATTTACTCTATACATTGTTCACCAGGTCAGCTTAACTCTCCTATGCAAATGTATCCCTCTTAACATCAAGAAAAGAAGGCTACTTCATAAAAAAAAAAGGACTTCGTCTACATAGCAAAAAAGACTTTGTCCTTCATTTGACAGCCTTCATCTGCACAATCTAAGGGCGGGTAAAATAAAATGAAGAGCAGTCATGGGAGTGCTTCCCTTCATGAGTCAGTCCAACTGCATTGAATTCCAGTCTGTACAGCCATGGGAGTGCTTCCCTTCGCTTTTGAAGGTCAGCAAGTGAATCCTTCATCACTCTTACCTTGGGGCTCTTCTTTCCATCAACGAGCTTCAATTCCAGTCTGTATAGTGCACAGCCATTGCAATTCTCAAGCTCATATTCAAACAAATGCCAGTGATAGTTATTCAGTGGCTGGGGGTCCATGTAATAGGATCTCTTCCACCCTCCAAACTCTTTTACAACTCTGCAAGATTAAAAAAGATTTAAATGAATAAAAGAAATAAGATTAAACCAAAGCTTCATACTTCATCCTATAAGTAGCTGTGTCACACAACAGAAGCAAGAATTAAACCCTAAAAATACCATAAGTTGTCACGGTATGATCCTTGTGATACCCCGTATTTTTGTAAGGCTATTTTGGGAATTTTGGAATTTTCCCGAGTACCCGTTGTGTACGTCGGGTTTAATACAGAGAGTTTGAGACATTCTGTAATGTGCTCTGTATCTGTAATATTTTTCTCAGTGAAGTATTATACAGACAACATGCCTTGGATGTTTATACGCGTTCGCGTACGATAATTTTTATCTCGGGTTAAAGTTGTTGTCATCCAAAAGCTGAGAAGGGCAACGCCACAGTGGCGGCGACAGTCGTGGGTAAGGCGGCGACCGCCGCGAAAGGCTCGAGGCAACAGTGCCCTCGCCTTCCAGCTGGGCGCAAAGACCCGAAGAACGGCGACCGCCGTAATTACGGCGCCCGCCGTAATTACAGCGCCCGCCGCGTGCCCGCCGTAGGCAAAATTGCGGCGCCCGCCGTGATTACCCAGGGGTCATTATCTGTTGGTCGCCGGAGACGTCTGACAAGGCGCCGATTTAGCCTCGCCCCGTCTCGTTTAGACCATCGCGGTGTCCACAGGATCTGTGGCTATAAAAGGAAGAGGATTCGGATCAGATTCATGCACAAATCAAGCTGAAATCCTCAAATCTTCCTCTCGCCGGAGTTTGTGCCTCTCGCCAGAATTCTGAAGCTTTCGACGGTGGCCTTTGGTGGTGTTCCAGTAGCCCTTCGAGAAGCTTGTGGTTGCCTTTGGAGGTCAGAACCCAAACAAGTCGAAGGAGGCCGAGTCGATCGTGTTTTGGGTGAGTTTTCTCGCCATTCTGTCGTCTGAGTTCTTCACGGAGACCGCCGTGTTCTTCACAGTGACCGCCGTGTTCTTCACGGCGACCGCCGTGTTCTTCACGGCGCCCGCCGTGATGAACTGCGGCGACCGCCGCCAAGAACAGCGACCGCCGCCAGTGCCCAGAATGCCTTCGTGGCTTTGGCTTGGTTGGTTGTGGTCGTGGCGTCTTTCCTTTCGTTCTATTTCGTCGTTTTTAGATTCGTACTGTGGTTATGTCGGATCTAACTTAGGGTTCCTTTTATGGGTCGACTCGAAGGTTGTTGTGCTGTCGGAGCTATACTCGTGTCGAGCCCGGAATCCAGTTGTCGTCGTTAGGCTTGTTTCTATTCTGCGGATTAAGGCAAGTGGCGGTTCGCTCTTGCTCGTTCGTTCCATATTTACATTAATTATCAGTAGTTTATCTGAGTAATTAATTTGGAATGAATACTCTGTTTGTCTGGAAACGGTTTTGATAAACTGTTTTGAAAATCATATAATAGGTTGTATATCTGTTAGAATAACGCTATTATCTGTGATTGCCTTTCGGGCCTTTATGTGGATTTATCCTGTAACTGTTATTGTGCTACAACTGTTTAGTTAGCACTGTTAGATAGGAACGTTACTCGGACTCTGTCCAGTCGTTTCTTTATAATCTGGTATCGGGGTTGCTCGTCTCCATCTGGTACTATTCTAAGATCATGATCGGTCTCTTTCACAAGTGTATAGAGACAGGACACTTAGCTGGTGTCACAAACCTTCCGGTATACGTCACTCTCGACGAAACGTATACTAAGATGTGTCGTTCCAATGATGGGGTACACATGTAAAAGTCTAATAACGTGATGTGTGTTTTTGAAACATAAATCAGATAAGTGCTACTCGACGCACATAATTAATAAACCTTCGGCGAGTAGTGCAGCTAGGAAAACTCGTCTCGACTTTGATCACAGTACGTTCTCTTTCCAATCTGGATTCGCTGTATGCGATGAGGTTGGTCGTGAACCGAAGCATCTCAGTCAACTTTTAAATCATTGTTGTATGATTCTGTAAACATTCCAGATTTGTCATACTTCCTTAAAGACTCATTTCCGTTGGAGTCTTCTTTCGAGTCGATGTCTGTGAAGATTCAGTCTTCCAGAATCTTCTCTTGTGCATACCTCTTGTTTATTCCAATAGGAGTATGATGGTTGACTATCGTCATCGATTATTATTCGAGAAGCGATGAGTCTAACCTAATACGACTGCTTCGAACCATTCTGCTTTGTACCCTTGCTAGTCTATTCAAGTAGACTAACCAACCGTAATTTTCCCTTGCATGGTTGGCTGGTGTCATCCGTTCGATTCGGCACATCAGATCGAATGTAGCTCAGAAGATTAGAAGGACTATGGAGTCGACGGTGGTTTTTGAACGTTTTAATTATTTCTTTAATCAGGTTAAGATCTTTTGGACAATGACTTTGGTTGTAATGTACTTTATAAGACTTCCGCTGTTTTTGGTTTAAACTCTGTGTTGGCCTATTCGGGATTGGGTTGTAATCCCGTAACTCTGTTTCTTTAACAATGTTATGTTTGGGGTTGAATGCTTTGATCATTATGTATCAGTTGTATTTCATAAATTGTATTTAAACGGTAAAGCCTGGGGTGATCTCGGTAAGGAACACTAGGGTCACTGGCGGTAATACCTTTCCAAAAGGGTTAAGTTTTGGGGGTGTTACAGTTGTGGTATCAGAGCCAAAGGTTTTAAAACGGGTTTGGGATTTTATAAATCATTTATCCGTTTTTGAAAATGCTTTAAAAGGGGCTATGAATTTTCAAAGTAAAAAGAATTTAAAAACACCGTTCATAGTCATGTCTTCTGGATAGTCTGATATAGTAAGCTTGCTTCTATGTCTAGAAAGACTAATTCCTTCATCGTTATCCTATAGGAGATGGGTGCATGTATATCTCTGAAGAAGGGGTCGAAAGATGCCGAGATGGATTCACCGTCTACCGAGAGGCTAGACTTCCCTATACCCCAGAGATGCTTCGAGGTTGGAGGCCCGAGCAGCCCATCTGAGGAGATCAAGCATGTGCTTCGTGAGTCGGTAGTGCTGGTGTCAAGGAATGTTGTAGTTCCGGTGACAACACCAGTGGACCCACCAAGGGAGGAAGCAATGCAAGGAGATGAATCGTCGAGGTACGCGAGAGGGTACTACCATGACGATTACCTGATGGATATGATTATTGAAGGGAGCGAGGAGGAAGATGAAGAAGAGGACCCCATAGAGGATGACCCCGAAGAGGAAGAAGAGGACCCCATCGAGGATGATCCCGAGGAGGATACCGAGATGGACCTCAACGGACAAAACCAGGAGTCCGATGACTTGAGGCACTTGCTGGTGGATAGTTGATGTGACCTCGTCTACCATGACAGCTGCAGACGAGGAGGAGGCTATGAGTCTTAGGTCCTCAGGTCCCATTACTAGAGCACGAGCCAAAGCTATTCAAGCTGCGACTCAATCACTGGTGACCAGACTCGTAGCAGGTCAGGGACGTCCAACTACAGATGAGGGATCCATTCTGAGTTTAGTGACAGTTGGGACGTCTACACAGTCTGCAGAGATCCCGGAGCTTACAGAGTAGAGATATTGATCGCTATTCGCCTAGTTATCGATATTTCTGATTTATGACATTTATCAGTATTTTTCCCGGATATTATTTATTATTATTTTTAGCATTTTTAGGGAGTTTAGGAGGTCATTTCTATACTTAGAATGACCGAAATTCCTTAGGGTTTTTTTTAGTATTTTATTTGTTTTATTTTTAATCTTTTTGGTTAAGGAAAAGGAAGAGTCTTCCTTTTACTTAACCTAGCTTGTAGCCCCCTTTCTTCTTCACGTTAATTATACAGACTTTATTGTTGAGAGAAACTCCAATTGAGCCTCCATTAACGTCCTCCTTGATTCTCTTGGTTGAGCTTGCTCCCTCGCGTTTCTGCCATTAATTCCTTTAGATCTAGGTCGAGCTTGCTCCCTTCGTCTATTCCGCTTCCAAAACCTCCACCTCTTTCCAGCCCTAATCTGGTCGTGCACATCACCTCACCCTACGGCCAACTCCCTCAAATCCTATCGCTTCCGCAATCGCTTCCGCCTCGCCGTCGTCTTGCAATCTCCATCAACGCAGACGCCTATTCAAGGAGTTGTTTCGCCCCACTACGGATTCATCACGATCTCATCCGGGACTTGAGACCTTCTTCATAGCAAGGTCACATCAACTGGCATCAGAGCCTTCGAATCTGTAAGTCGAATCGATTCCTTGCTTATCACAACCTTATTTTCGTGTCAAAAATTCCAAATTTTTTTTTTCCAGCATTTTTCGTGATAATTCTGACTAATATTATTCAGATCTATATTATTATAGTCGAAAATTAAAAAAAAAAAAAATTCTCTTCAAGGCCGAATTATTTTAACCTAAAAAAAACATTGTAGATTTGCATTGAAAACTCGTCTTTGGTGTAAATCTCTCAAAAAATTCGTGTGCTTGCTATTTAGAGTTCTTACCTTGTCCCCTACACACAACAATTGCTCTTTGTGTTGGTAATTTGGTGATTGAATTTTAGATCTAGATTTGCATGCATAGAGGTTGAATTGTTGTACTTGACCTTTTTGCCATTAATCTGCGTCTTCTTTGATCTCCTTCTTTCCAACTTGAATCAATAGAGTGTGTAGTAGTCTAGAATATTTTTTTCAGAATTTTTTTTGAGTCCGGATCTGCGCAAGAAGGCTTCGTTGAAGAATTTTCGCCGTTGAAGATTAGGGTTCTTGAGTTCTTGTTGCAATTTCTTTAAAAAAAAAAAAAAAAGGCTGAGATCTTTCCTTGTAGAAAAAGCCAGATCTGAAGATTGCCAAAAAAAATTATCAATCAAAAAAAAATTAAGGCAATCACAAATTTGTAATTAGGGCAAGTTCGTAGGGCACCACTTGTCCTCGGCGCCAAGACAAGCCCGGCGTCGGCGCATCCGAAGCCAAGACACTCGCGACTTCGGCGCCCAGCTCGCCGCGTTCCTCGCGCGCGCCCAGCGACACGCCTTTCTATCCCGGGTGTTCCCTGATCCGGGTTAAAATCCCCCCGCCCAGCTCAACGAAGACGGAGCTCCCAGATCCGGGTTCTTTTCGTGGGTCCGAATTTCAAACCCTACGGAAGACCTTCGGTATTTTTTATTTTTATTTATTTTTAATTTTTCTTTTTGTGTCGATTTCTGCTTTCGCTTTTTACAGTTGTCCTTCTGACTTTGGTGTGAGTTATCCACTTTTGTTAGTTTACAGCTGCTTAGCCGGGACGCCTAGGTTCACGCCGGATTAAATTCTGTGCCTACCGTTATATCAGGGCGACAGCAGTTGAGGTTACTGTAGGGGTATTAGATTGCAGGGATCTGAGTCCTTTTATTTTTATTTTTTATTTTTTTTATTTTTGTGTCGGTTTCTGCATTCGCTTTTTAAAGTTATCCGTCTGACTTTAGCGTGAGTTATCCGCTTTTGTTAGTTTGCAGCTGCTTAGCCGGGACGCCTAGGTTCACGCCAGATTAAGTTCTGTGCCTACCGTTATATCCTGGCGACAGCAGTTGAGGTTTCTGTAAGGGTATTAGAGTGCAGGAGCTTTTTTGTGAGAAAAGCCGAACTTAGGTGGCAACGTGGAGAGATATAGGGTGCGCAAAGCCAAAATAAGGTAATCGTTGCCCTATCGTTATTGATTCATTTTCCATTTCCTCTCTCTCTCACTGTCTTGGCTGTTATAGTCTTGTTGGCATATTAGGCTTATATTGCTGCAATTTATATCTACAATTTGTTTGCTGAGTTATCGCTGCATTTTGTGATTGTTGTGTGATTATCCTTAGCCTTCCCGCCCTCACGGCCATATCAGCCTTGCTTTTAGTTGTGATATCTTGGTAGTTCGACTTCTCTTTCGTCTCTGTTGTTTTGTTTTTGTTTTTTCCTTTGCTCTGTTGGGGTTTCTGTTGTCTTTTCAGGATAATGGTGAACTCCAATGACGGACAGGATACGGGTCGGGTCGATCAACTGGCTACGGCCATTGAGCTATTGGTGGCCAATCAGCAACGTTCCGATGAACGTTCAGAAGCGAATTTTGCAGCCATGCGTGATCTGCTCAGTAGAGTGATGCCGTCTCCGTCACCGAACAACCGTGACGACCAGAGTACCCTAGCCCAGAAGCAGAAAAAGGGCAAGGGCGTTCTGATATCCGATCCTCCTACGCAGCATCAGCGGAAAGGATCGCAGAAAGAGAGTAGCGCGTCGAAGAAGAAGGTGCGCTCCAAATCAGCCCAGTTGACAATTCCTGAACGCAACTCTCAGGACGAGGACGAGCAGGACGATGATGAGTCATCTTCAGAGGAGGATACACCGGTCGATGACAGTGCCGTCAAACGCCAGAGCAGACGTACAGAACCACATGCTTCCACAAGCAGGCAAGGGAAACACTCCACGGCTCGTCCAAGTCGACATCAGGTAAATTCTGAAACCTTCAATGTCCATTCTTTTGCTGACCATCAGAGTACTGTTTCTCCTGTTGAGTCAGATTCAGATGAAGGATTCCAGCATTTGATCTTGAGGATGAGGAAGAAGGGGCCTATGGATTTTCTGCAGGTTATCACCCGCCCCTACAGGACCCACCAGAGCAACAGCTTCATCGTACAGGTTGGGTTCCTCCTCAACAGCAGCCACAGAATCAGGCTGCTTATTACGCTGCACAGGGTTATCCATAGCCATATCAGCAGCAGCATGTTGCCGGTCCTCCACGAGCGCAGCGACGGCAACAACCACCAGTTGGACAGCAGCGGCAGGGGCCTCCACAGCAGAATCTCTATGCCCCGGCTGCAGGCCCACAGCGATACACACCCCCATCTACGTATCACCAAGCAATTAAGGTAAAAATCGAACCCTTCCTTGGTACTTATGATCCTTCTACTTTCATAGATTGGTTGCAGAGTACCTGCCATGTTCTTCAACACTATCAATTTGAGGAGCATAAGAAGGTGGAGATCGTCACCTTGCATTTCCAAGGAGCAGCGCGCACCTGGTGGAACCGACTGGTCCAACAGCATGCACGCATGGGGTGGGCACCTGTGACAGAGTGGCAACAGCTAGTAGCGCTCATGACGCGCAAGTACGTGCCGACAACATACCGAGAGGATATGAAGACGGCTATTACACTTTCTACTCAGGGTCGTGATACGCCACAGGAGTTCTTTGCTCGCTTAGAAGACATGTACTTCAAAGCCGGGCTAAGTGTTACTCCTTCTACTCTACGTACACGTTTTGTCACGGGTTTGTCACAGCCGTACAGGGATCAGGTTGACGTTCTGCCAATCCGAGACCTCAACAACGTAGTACATACTGCGCAGAAGCTCTATCTTCAAGCGCAGCGATGTCGACAGCAGCCTTGGCAGTCTTCGTCTTCTCCCTCACCAAGGTATACCTCGAACCCTGTCAATTCTTATCGCACTAACTCTTCTTCTAGTTTTGTGCCTAGACAGGATCGTACAGGTATTGCGTCTACTACGACGCCGCGGCCGGCGCCCCCTTCTTCTGCGCGCCGACAGCCATCGGCCTCTGCTGAGACAGGCCGTACAGATCGTTCCAGCGGTCGAGAGTGTTACAGATGTGGTGGACGAGGACACTATCAGAAGGACTGCCCCAATCAGAAGCGTGTCCTCTACTCCGCCAAAACTGAAGACTACGAGAGCCTCTCGGATGAAGAGGAGAACGTCCCGGAGGAGTCTACAGAGCTGACTGATGAGGTGATCAGGCCGAGCGACCATGATACAGACGTCATGCATTATGCCTTGGTCACCAGACGCGTCCTCAGCGTCAAGGAAGGAGGTCCGCTTGACCAAAGGGAGAATCTGTTTCATTCCCGGTGTCGTATGAAGAATGCATCGCTGAGTCTGATAATAGATGGCGGGTCGTGCTGCAACATTATAAATGAGAGAGTCGTCAGCGACTTCAATCTTCAAACGCAGCCACATCCTCAGCCCTACGGTCTGCAGTGGATTTCAGACCAACCAGGTAACAATGTTTCTTTACAGTGTCCCGTTACTTTTTCCATAGGACCATATACAGACACTGTTTTGTGCGATGTTACCGCCATGGATGCCACCCATATTCTGTTAGGGCGTCCTTGGCTTTTTGACCGTCGCGTCTTCCATGATGGGTTTTTGAACAGCTACATGTTCACTCACCATGGAAAGCGCGTGACGCTCTTACCTATGACTCCGAATGAGATTTTACAGGACCATGCTATTAGACAGCGGAACAAGGCTATACAGGCTGCAAAGGACGCTGGAATACCCCCTCCAGAATCCCCTACAGCTTTGCAGCAGAGTTCCCAACAATTTCCTGCATCGTCTTCTTCGGGTTCACAGGGCCCTTCAAAACAGGTAAGTGACCAGTCCATTAGTCTTAAATTTCCTAACTTTAGTGGTAATGGTCAGCAGGTGCCTTCAATTAAGGATTTAGGGAAGGGCGCTGTAAAGGGTTCTGCTCATCAGAAGAGTGGAAAAGTTAGTTCTGCGCTGCAAGGCACTTGTGAGCAGCGGCTTCTCTTGGCGCGACGCCGGAAGGTTTCCAACGTCATCCAAGGCAAGTCTCCCTGTTTCCTACTCATTGCTCTTCCTACTGCCCTACCTGTTTCAGAGTCCGCACTCCCCTCTTGTATTTCGTCCATTTTGCAGGAGTTTCAGGATGTGATGCCGGACGAGTTGCCAGATGGTCTCCCACCACTTCGTGGCTTAGAGCACCAGATCGATTTTGTCCCGGGAGCTACTCTTCCCAACCGAGCTGCCTACAGAACTTCTCCAAAGGAAACAAAGGAGTTGCAAAAGCAGGTGCAGGAACTGTTGGAGAAGGGGTATGTGCGCGAGTCTCTTAGCCCGTGCGCTGCTCCCGTCATATTGGTGCCTAAGAAGGACGGCTCTTGGAGGATGTGCGTGGATTGCCGTGCCATCAACCAGATCACCGTCAAATACAGACATCCCATTCCTCGCCTCGACGACATGCTTGACGAGCTACATGGAGCGCAGTTCTTCAGCAAGATTGATCTGAAGAGCGGCTATCATCAGATTCGCATGAAGGAGGGGGACGAGTGGAAGACGGCTTTCAAGACGAAGTATGGTCTGTATGAGTGGCTAGTCATGCCATTTGGACTGACCAATGCTCCTTCTACGTTCATGAGGCTGATGAACCATGTCTTGAGAGCTTTTCTGGGTAAGTTTGTAGTTGTCTATTTTGATGATATTCTTATTTACTCTAGGACTTTAGATGACCATGCTGAGCATCTTCGCCTTGTTTTAGAGTGTTTGAGAGTAGAGAGCTTATATGCCAATCTTGGCAAGTGTGTATTTTGTTCTCCTTCTACAAACTTCCTAGGTTTCGTCGTCAGCAAGGACGGCCTGCAGGTGGATGCAGAGAAGATCCGCGCTATCCAGGAGTGGCCGATGCCAACTACTCCTACTCAGGTACGTTCTTTTTTGGGTCTGGCTGGTTTTTATCGACGGTTTGTTCGTGATTTCAGCACTATAGCCGCCCCATTACACGAGCTGACCAAGAAGGCAGCGTCTATCACTTGGCTTCCATGGCATGATGCTGCTTTTGCCGCCCTGAAGGATGCCTTGTGCCACGCGCCACTGCTGCAGCTTCCTGACTTCACCCGTCGGTTCGAGGTGGAATGCGACGCTTCTGATTTCGGCTTCGGAGGTGTCTTGCTGCAGGAAAAGAGGCCGATTGCCTATTTTTCAGAGAAGCTGGCAGGTGCCCAGCTGAACTACCCGACGTACGACAAGGAGTTGTACGCGCTGATTCGGGTTCTGAAGACGTGGCAGCACTATCTGTGGCCTGCAGAGTTCGTGATTCACTCAGATCATGCAGCTCTTAGTTATCTGCGCAGCCAGACGACTCTTAACAGACGCCACGCTCGCTGGGTTGAGTTCATGGAGACGTTCCCCTATCTCATTGTTCACAAGAAAGGTAAGGAGAATGTGGTAGCCGACGCCCTTTCTCGCAGGTACGTCCTCATTACTCAGCTTCAGTCTCAGTTATTTGGGTTTGCATTGCTCAAGGATCTTTATGCTGTTGATCCTTTCTTTTCTACATTCTTTGAGCAATGTAAATCCACTGGTCGTGAACATGCTACGTATTTCCTTGATGACGGATTTCTGTACAAAGGTGGGAAGCTTTGCATCCCTTCATCCTCTGTCAGAAATTTGTTGATTGAAGAAGCACATAGTCGTGGTCACTTTGGCGTGTCTAAGACGCTGGCAACACTTCGCGAACACTTCTTCTGGCCTAAGATGGCCAACAATGTTACGAAGTATTGTCAGAGTTGTGTGACATGCCATAAGGCTAAGGCCAGGTCTAGTCGCATGGTCTCTACACGCCTCTGCCGATTCCAGCTGGCCCGTGGGAAGATCTATCCATGGATTTTATCACTGGGTTACCTCTGTCTCGGCGTGGTAGAGATTCTATATTTGTGGTCGTAGACAGGTTCTCTAAGATGGCACACTTCATTGCCTGTAAGAACACTAGTAACGCCACTGACGTTGCTAATTTGTTCTTCGATAATGTCGTGAGACTGCATGGTATTCCGCGCACTATTGTTAGTGATCGGGACACCAAGTTTGTCGGCCATTTCTGGAGAACCTTGTGGGGTAAGCTTGGTACTAAACTCCTATTTTCTACGAGCTACCACCCACAGACGGATGGTCAAACAGAGGTGACCAACCGCACTCTTGGAGCCCTCCTTCGGACGGTTCTGAAGAGTAACCCACGCAGGTGGGAGGACTTACTGTCTACTGTGGAGTTTTCTTATAACAGGTGCAGGCACAGCGTGACTAAATTGACCCCGTTCGAAGTTGTCTATGGACGGAACCCGCTGACGCCGTTGGACTTGACTCCCTATCCTCGGAAGGATACAGACAACACCACAGCTGACAGATTGGCCGATCACATCAAGGAACTACACACTCGGACGCGCAACCAGCTGGAGCGCAGAGCAGCACAGTATGCGGCCCAGAAGAACAAAGGACGACGCAGGATTGTCTTTGCTCCTGGCGACTTGGTTTGGCTTCACTTGCGGAAGGAGCGTTTTCCTTCCAACCGCAAGTCTAAGCTCGACCAAAGGGGTGATGGACCATTCCGTGTTGTCAAGGCCATCAATGACAACGCCTACCAGCTAGAGCTCCCAGACAAGTATGGTGTTCACCCAACCTTCAATGTTGCTGATCTATCACCGTACGTGGAGCCAGCGTATGATGAGGGTGAAGCGGGGACGCTTCACACTCAAGTGGGGGAGGATGATGTGACCTTGTCTACCATGACAGCTGCAGACGAGGAGGAGGCTATGAGTCTTAGGTCCTCAGGTCCCATTACTAGAGCATGAGCCAAAGCTATTCAAGCTGCGACTCAATCACTGGTGACCAGACTCGCAGCAGGTCAGGGACGTCCAACTACAGATGAGGGATCCATTATGAGTTTAGTGACAGTTGGGACGTCTACACAGTCTGCAGAGATCCCGGAGCTTACAGAGTAGAGATATTGATCGCTATTCGCCTAGTTATCGATATTTCTGATTTATGACATTTATCAGTATTTTTCCCGGATATTATTTATTATTATTTTCAGCATTTTTAGGGAGTTTAGGAGGTCATTTATATACTTAGAATGACCGAAATTCCTTAGGGTTTTTTTTAGTATTTTATTTGTTTTATTTTTAATCTTTTTGGTTAAGGAAAAGGAAGAGTCTTCCTTTTACTTAACCTAGCTTGTAGCCCCCTTTCTTCTTCACGTTAATTATACAGACTTTATTGTTGAGAGAAACTCCAATTGAGCCTCCATTAACGTCCTCCTTGATTCTCTTGGTTGAGCTTGCTCCCTCGCGTTTCTGCCATTAATTCCTTTAGATCTAGGTCGAGCTTGCTCCCTTCGTCTATTCCGCTTCCAAAACCTCCACCTCTTTCCAGCCCTAATCTGGTCGTGCACATCACCTCACCCTACGGCCAACTCCCTCAAATCCTATCGCTTCCGCAATCGCTTCCGCCTCGCCGTCGTCTTGCAATCTCCATCAACGCAGACGCCTATTCAAGGAGTTGTTTCGCCCCACTACGGATTCATCACGATCTCATCCGGGACTTGAGACCTTCTTCATAGCAAGGTCACATCAATAGTCAGGAAACGAGGATGTAATTTATTCACCCCAGTACAGAGTTACCACCTATGCAAGAGTTGCCACCAGTGCCAGAGTACGCACCCATGTCAGAAGCTTATTGGGAGGCACTGTATACCGAGTACGGTATTAGGAGAAGTGACAGGGAATCTCAACCTATCCCTACTCCAAGAAGAAGGAGGTCAGAATCCGAGCTGCAGGAGATCCTCCGCCAGAGCGAGGTAATCTCTGCAGAACAGGAGCGTCAATGGGATGAGCTGCTCGCCAGTACTCAGAGAAGGGCTGGGATAGGAGGACCAGTCATGGACGACCCATACCTTACCATGACTGAGATAGGACCATGTGCTTCAGGGTCAAGTCGGGTGCGAAACCCATCGCCAGAGCTCGATGGTGAGCCTAGTCCGAAGAGACCATGCACAAGTAGCCAGTCTTATGGGAGACATTTTGGAACGCCTTGATGAGGATTGGCATTGCCTATCGTAGTAGTTTCGTTTCTTAGCACTCCAAGTTTGTACTATGTCTAATATTTCAGTATTGCGGCAAGTACTCTGAGAAACACTTATATCTTCGAGCAATGTTGTCCTAGCGCTCGGATGATAGACTTATGTGTAGCTTGTGTAACAGTTCGAAGGTTCATCTATAAAAATGCCAAGTTGATCTATTCTGAGTAATTTATTTACGTTGGTATATTGCATAAGTATATTGCATAATATTAATGTATTGAATGCTTGGAATTGGATCGGTAAATAGATGGTGAACCCAAGAAGCACGAGAAACTCGATGCGAGCCGGTGCTGGGACTAGTCAAGATCCCAGGCCAGCAGGAAGATGTGTTCAGGATGAGCACGAGTCAGAGTCTCGCGTCCAGCATAGGCGTGAAGGTCAAGATCAGACCCAAGCGTCGGCACTGTTTGATGCCGCAGCTGTTGAGGCGATTCGCGGGATCTTGATGCAGGCAATTACAGATGTATTGAGACCCAGTGTGCCTCAAGCGCAAGAAGTGCCTACTCACGCAACAGTTCCTGATGTTGTGGAACCCGGAAACCCTGTGGTTCAGGAGAATACCGTCAGGGCTAGAGACAGCTATGGTCGTGCTCTTAAGACCATCACTTCCATGAGGCCCGATTGCTATAACGGGAAAGGGGAGCCAGTAGCAGTGACTCATTGGTTCTCCCATATGGAGAGGCTGTTTCGGAACGTGGAGTGTACTGAGGCCGAGAAGGTCCATATCGCTTCTCTTCAGCTGAAGGAGGAGGCTAGCGAGTGGTGGGAGAACACAGGTTTGGCTGAGAGCCCAGTGTTGACTTGGTCGATGTTCAAGACCAAGATGGTTGATCGCTTTTTCTCTCGTGCTATGAGAGAGGAGAAGCATAAAGAGTTCTTGTACCCAAAGATGGATGGTCTGAGAGTGACCGAGTTGGCATCTAAGTTCAATCATCTTTTACAGTACGCCACTGCCGAGATCACCAGCGAGGCCCAAAAGATCTGGTACTTCCACGAGTGGATGAGCCCAGATATCAAGCCGTTAATGGTGCACCACACATGCTCTACCTTGGAGCAGTATGTGGATTATGCCTATAAGCTGGAGGTAACTCTAGAGGAGTCGACCAAGAGGCGTAACCGACAGAAGTCGATGCAGAACCAGAACCGGAGAGGTGGTTTTAAGTGCCCTGCGCCACCGTCTAACTTTGCCAAGTTCGGCCGAGCTAAGACGGAGATGACGCAAGGAGGATCGACTCAGCTGTCAGGGCAGACCAGGAGTTCAGTTCAGTGTTATAACTGTGGTATGGCTGGGCACAAGAGCAATGAGTGTCAGAAGGAGAAGAGGTCGTGCTTTGGGTGTGGACGTGATGGTCATCTGCAAAAGTTCTGTAAGCAGGGGAAGCAGAAGGGAGTAGAGTCGCAGCAAGGGTCAGTTCATCAGAGCAACCGACCTAGGTTTAAGCCTGCCGAGACTCCTAGCCCTTCAGTGCAGACGACTGCTCAGAACAGGGGAAAGGCCCCAGCTGTTTCTGAAAGTCAGGGCCAACGCTTGTACGAAATGCGTGAAGCAGATGGACCCAACGCTCCGATTGCTCAAGGTACTGTATACCTTCACTCTACTTCAGTGTGTATTCTGTTTGATTCTGGTGCTACGCATTCCTTTATTTCGGATAGCTGTGTTAGCAAGTTAGATTTAGTGTGCAACGATTCGTGCGACCCTTTCGTCGTTAATCTTCCTAATGGAGAACGTTTGGTGGGAACCAAACATCTGTCCGACTTTCCGATTACCATTCAGGGTAAGGAATTCGAGGCAGATTTAATCTGCATAGCCATGGCACCATACGACATTATCCTCGGTATGGATTGGCTGACGCGTCACAAGGCGGTGATCGACTTCAGTTCAAGAATGGTGACGGTGTCATCTGGGGGCCAGTTCGTGTGCAAGTTCAAAGGTTGAAATGACGCTGATAACGGCAAGCTGATCAATACGATGGCTGCGTTTAAGCTACTACGACAAGGATGTGTCGGGTACCTTTGCTACTTGGATTCGCCTATGAAGGATGGACTTGAGGTTCTTGATATTCCTGTAGTTAGGGAGTTTTCGGATGTCTTTCCGGAAGAAATTCCTGGATTATCCCCAAACCGTGACGTAGAGTTTTCAATTGATCTCGAGCCTGGTACCGCATCGATTTCCAAATCACCGTATCGGATGGCTCCAGCTGAGATGCAAGAATTGAAGAATCAACTTGAAGATCTTCTTGACAAAAGTTATGTCAGGCCGAGTGCATCGCCGTGGGGTGCTCCGGTATTATTCGTCAAAAAGAAGGATGGATCGTTCCGACTTTGTATCGACTACCGAGAGTTGAACAAGGTGGCGATCAAGAACAAGTATCCTTTGCCTAGGATTGATGACTTGTTGGACCAGTTGTAGGGAGCAAAGGTTTTCTCCAAGATCGACTTGAGATCTGGATATCACCAGCTCAGAATTCGTGAGCAAGACATTCCTAGAACTGCGTTTAGGACCAGATATGGTCATTACGAGTTCGTAGTGATGCCTTTTGGGCTTACAAATGCTCCAGCTGTCTTTATGGACTTGATGAACCGATGTTTTCACCAGTACTTGGATAAGTTCGTGGTGGTCTTCATAGACGATATCCTGATCTATTCTCCGGATGAAGAAGTCCACGAGGAACATCTGCGGATTGCCTTGTCAATCCTTAGACAACATCAGCTTTTTGCTAAATTGTCTAAATGTGAATTCTGGATAAAAGAAGTGGCTTTCTTAGGTCACGTAATCAATAAAAATGGGGTTATGGTTGATCCCCAAAAGATTGAAGCGGTGGCTAATTGGACACAGCCCCAGAACGTGAAGGAGGTGCGCAGTTTTCTTGGACTTGCCGGGTATTATAGAAGGTTCGTAGAAGAATTTTCAAAGATCGCTCTACCTATGACCAATCTACTCCGCAAGGTCCACAAGAAGTTTGTCTGGAATGACAAGTGCGAGGCCAGTTTCCAGGAGTTGAAGCGACGGCTGACCTCGGCACCCGTGTTAGCACTCCCTGAAGGGAATGACGATTATGTGGTCTATAGTGATGCTTCAAAGTGTGGTTTGGGTTGTGTACTGATGCAGAAATGCAGAGTTATTGCTTACGCATCTAGACAACTCAAGACTTACGAAGAAAACTATCCGACCCATGATCTTGAGTTAGCAGCGGTGGTCTTTGCGCTAAAGATTTGAAGGCATTACCTCTACGGTATAAGATGCCAAGTATTCACTGACCACAAAAGTCTCAAGTATATATTTACTCAAAAGGAGCTAAATATGAGACAACGCCGCTGGCTAGAGTTGCTCAAAGACTACGACATGGAGTTGCTGTATCATCCGGGCAAGGCTAATGTAGTAGCTGATGCACTAAGCCGGAAGACAACGCACGAGACTGTAGTTGCTCTACTTACTGCTCAGACCAAGCTAAACCAAGAGTCATGCGACATTGAAGTCTTGTATGACCAGCGTAGAGGGTACCTGAGTATGATGGAAATTCAGGCTACACTGCTGGATCAGATCAAAGAAAAGCAAGTCGATGACATCATCTTGGTGAAGTTAAGCAGTAAAGTGATGGATGGGAAAGCTCCCAGTTTTGTGGTTCAGGATGATGGATCACTTTGGTTTCAGGATCGGATATGTGTGCCTGACACAGAAGGTCTTCGTCAGTTGGTGATGAGAGAAGCTCATTCATCTGCTTATTCTGTGCATCCTGGCTCTAGCAAGATGTACAAGGACCTCAGGAAGAAGTTTTGGTGGCCAAACATGAAGTGGGACATAGCAGACTTTGTGGCAAAGTGCTTAACTTGCCAGAAGGTCAAGATCGAACACCGCAGGCCAGGTGGTGAGTTGCTACCTCTCCCAGTGCCAGAATGGAAATGGGAGGACATCGCCATGGACTTCGTCACTGGGCTACCAAAGACTCGAAGTCAGAGGGACGTTATCTGGGTAATTGTGGATAGGCTTACGAAGAGTGCTTATTTCATAGTCATCAAGACCACATGGGAAACCCAGAAGTTAGCAGAAGTCTACCAGAAGGAGATTGTCCACTTACATGGCATTCCTAAGACCATTGTATCGGACCGAGATGGCCGTTTCATGTCAAGGTTCTGGCAGGAACTTCATAAAGCTATGGGAACCGAGTTGAGGTTCAGCACCGCATTTCATCCTCAGACAGATGGCCAGTCTGAAAGGACCATCCAGACCCTGGAGGATATGCTTGGAGCTTGTGTACTCGATCGTCCGACTAGCTGGGAGGACAACTTGAGTCTGATTGAGTTCACGTACAACAATAGCTGGCATGCTACAATCAAGATGGCTCCGTTTGAAGCTTTGTATGGTCGCAGATACAGATCTCCGATTTGTTGGGATGATAATGTCGACAAAATTCTGCTTGGACCAGAGTTGGTCGAAAGGACGGCCTTAGACATTGCTTTGATCAGACAAAGGATGTTGACCGCTCAGAGTCGACAGAAGTCCTACGCAGATCGGAAGCACAGGACTGTCGAGTTCGAGGTCGGTGACAAGGTTTTTGTCAAGGTATCGCCATCCAAATGAGTTTTTAGATTTGGTAAGCGTGGGAAGCTTAACCCTCGCTATGTAGGACCATTCGAGATTCTGGATAGAGTGGGATCTCTAGCGTACCACTTGGCATTGCCGCCATCGGCTCATCCAGTGCATAATGTGTTCCATGTATCTTTGCTCAGAAAGTATGTGCCAGATGAGTCTCATGTGCTTAGTTATGAGGACATCGGGATTCAAGCTAATGGTACTTATGAAGAGTTGCCCGTGCACATTTTGGAGTGCCGAGAGAAGCGTTTGCGTAACAAGATCGTGCCGTTGGTACGAGTGCTGTGGTCCAAGTCAGGGACCGAAGAAGTTACTTGGGAGATGTGGGAAACCGAGTCAGATATGCTCAGGCGTTTTCCCGAGTTATTTTCGACCTAAGTTTCGGGGTCGAAACTTATTTTAAGGGGGAGGAGATGTGATACCCCGTATTTTTGTAAGGCTATTTTGGGAATTTTGGAATTTTCCCGAGTACCCGTTATGTACGTCGGGTTTAATACAGAGAGTTTGAGATATTCTGTAATGTGCTCTGTATCTGTAATATTTTTCTCGGTGAAATAATATACAGACAACATGCCTTGGATGTTTATACGCGTTCGCGTACGATAATTTTTATCCCGGGTTAAAGTTGTTGTCATCCAAAAGCTGAGAAGGGCAACGCCACAGTGGCAGCGACCGCCGTGGGTAAGGCGGCGACCGCCGCGAAAGGCTCGAGGAAACAGTGCCCTCGCCTTCCAGCTGGGCGCGAAGACCCGAAGAACGGCGATCGCCGTAATTACGGCGCCCGCCATAGGCAAAATTGCGGCGCCCGCCATGATTACCCAGGGGTCATTATCCGTTGGTCGCCGGAGACGTCTGACAAAGCGCCGATTTAGCCTCGCCACGTCTCGTTTAGACCATCGCGGTGTCCACATGATCTGTGGCTATAAAATGAAGAGGATTGGGATCAGATTCATGCACAAATCAAGCTGAAATCCTCAAATCTTCCTCTCGCCGGAGTTTGTGCCTCTCGCCGGAATTCTGAAGCTTTCGACGGTGGCCTTTGGTGGTGTTCCAGTAGCCCTTCGAGAAGCTTGTGGTTGCCTTTGGAGGTCAGAACCCAAACAAGTCGAAGGAGGCCGAGTCGATCGTGTTTTGGGTGAATTTTCTTGCCATTCTGTTGTCTGAGTTCTTCACGGAGACCGCCGTGTTCTTCACGGCGACCGCCGTGATGAACTGCGGTGACCGCCGCCAAGAACAGCGACCGCCGCCAGTGCCCAGAATGCCTTCGTGGCTTTGGCTTGGTTGGTTGTGGTCGTGGCGTCTTTCCTTTCGTTTTCTTTCGTCTTTTTTAGATTCATACTGTGGTTATGTCAGATCTAACTTAGGGTTCCTTTTATGGGTCGACTCGAAGGTTGTTGTACTGTCGGAGCTATACTCGTGTCGAGCCTGGAATCCAGTTGTCGTCGTTAGGCTTGTTTCTATTCTGTGGATTAAGGCAAGTGACGGTTCGCTCTTGCTCGTTCGTTCCATATTTACATTAATTATCAGTAGTTTATCTGAGTAATTAATTTGGAATGAATACTCTGTTTGTCTGGAAACGGTTTTGATAAACTGTTTTGAAAATCATATAATAGGTTGTATATCTGTTAGAACAACGCTATTATCTGTGATCGCCTTTCGGGCCTTTATGTGGATTTATCCTGTAACTGTTATTGTGGTGCAACTGTTTAGTTAACACTGTTAGATAGGAACGTTACTCGGACTCTGTCCAGTCGTTTCTTTATAATCTGGTATCGGGGTGGCTCGTCTCCATCTAGTACTATTCTAAGATCATGATCGGTCTCTTTCACAAGTGTGTAGAGACAGGACACTTAGCTGGTGTCACAAACCTTCCGGTATACGTCACTCTCGATGAAACATATACTAAGATGTGTCGTTCCAATGATGGGGTACACATGTAAAAGTCTAATAACGTGATGTGTGTTTTTGAAACATAAATCAGATAAGTGCTACTCGACGCACATAATTAATAAACCTTCGGCGAGTAGTGCAGCTAGGAAAACTCGTCTCGACTTTGATCATAGTACGTTCTCTTTCCAATCTGGATTCGCTATATGCGATGAGGTTGGTCGTGAACCGAAGCATCTCAGTCAACTTTTAAATCATTGTTGTATGATTCTGTGAACATTCCAGATTTGTCATACTTCCTTAAAGACTCATTTCCGTTGGAGTCTTCTTTCGAGTCGATGTCTGTGAAGATTCAGTCTTCCAGAATCTTCTCTTGTGCATACCTCTTGTTTATTCCAATAGGAGTATGATGGTTGACTATCGTCATCGATTATTATTCGAGAAGCGATGAGTCTAACCTAATACGACTGCTTCGAACCATTCTGCTTTGTACCCTTGCTAGTCTATTCAAGTAGACTAACCAACCGTAATTTTCCCTTGCATGGTTGGCTGGTGTCATCCGTTCGATTCGGCACATCAGATCGAATGTAGCTCAGAAGATTAGAAGGACTATGGAGTCGGTGGTGGTTTTTAAACGTTTTAATTATTTCTTTAATCAGGTTGAGATCTTTTGGACAATGACTTTGGTTGTAATGTACTTTATAAGACTTCTGCTGTTTTTGGTTTAAACTCTGTGTTGGCCTATTCGGGATTGGGTTGTAATCCCGTAACTCTGTTTCTTTAACAATGTTATGTTTGGGGTTGAATGCTTTGATCATTATGTATCAGTTGTATTTCATAAGTTGTATTTAAACAGTAAAGCCTGGGGTGATCTCGGTAAGGAACACTGGGGTCACTGGCGGTAATACCTTTTCAAAAGGGTTAAGTTTTGGGGGTGTTACAATCCTATCATGAGAACACATAAGCCATTCTAAAACTTTCAAGTTGTTACAACAGAAGCAAGAATTAAACCCTAAAAGTACCTCCTAAACCTTGAAATTGAAAGGCTTACCTGAGTGGAGGCGAGCTGGTGGAGGCAGAGGCAGAGGCGAGCGGGTGGAGGAGGGCACAAAGTCGTGTCGTCACGGAGGCGATCCGGATCACCGGCGGGACGAGGGCCGGCGGGTCGTGAAGAGGACGACGAAGATTTGGGGTTTTTTTTAAATTTTTAACGATTTCTGTTAGTAAGTTGACAAAAGGGCATTTGGCGAAAAAAAATTAAAACTCGGGGACACCACGCGAAATTGGTAAATCTTTGGGGTACTAGGCGAATTTCGCCGTACCTCAGGGATACCAGGCAAAATTTTTGTTCAATCTAAAACTACACAAACAAAACAGAAGTGATTAAGGGTTAAATGATAATTCAAGTTGGTTTAATCAACAATCTAATACGGAGTAGTATTCTAGGAGGCACGGTCAAATTAGGTTGATGACTAGAGACCTAGAGTAATTCAGTTTTTATCACGAGTTTTTATGTTATACTAGTTTAAACCCTCGTGTCATGCACGATCTGACTTATATTTATGAAAGAAAATTTTAGTATACGAATAAACATCACATGAGTACAAATTAATGACTACGTTATTATAAAAGATAATATATACATGAAATGATAATATATTGACTTGTAGTCATATTAGATTTTTTCCAAACATATACAACTAATAGAAAGAATGTGATTGAATTTATATATATAAACATTATAGGAAAAAAATTCACTCTAAATTTATGTAAAAATTACGATTGTACATGTTACTTAACTCAAGAACATTTTATTTTTGTATATTTAGAGTAAAATAGTATTCGAGATTGAAGTTATGAATCGAAATATACTATTTTTTCTTCAATTTAATAGGTTAGTACGATGTTATTTGTCAATCTTCCAACAATATGTTACTGATGATATGTTTAGATCTATATTCTTTTTAAAACTTTTTAAGTTTGTTGATAGAATATTACTTTTGTTAGCTTTTGTTTTTTTACCTTTTGTAATATTCAATTCAGGGTTTAGACATTGACATGATATTATTGCAAATAAAATCATATTAATTTACTCATTGTTTTATTATATATATATATGTTGGACATTTATATTTATTCGTAATTACTAATATACTAAATTAACCCAATTGGAGAATCAAATAAAACCCAATTGAATTATATTTCAAATAGTATATTGATATTTTCATACATATTTTATATTCATCATCAATTATTTCAAGTTCATAAATAATTTGTAATTAAATCTTGAAAATGTGAAATCTATCAAGGAAAGATTTTATCGCTATCAAATTTACGTGGGTTTATTTAAATTTCAAAATGTGAATGCATTGTAAGTAAATAAAAAATCATTTAAAAGATATGTTATCTAAAGGTTGTTACTAATTAACTTACGTGAGTTTACTAATCTTGTTGCTATGTCAATATACTAATTAACTTACATGAGTTCATTTAATTTGCTAATAGTTTGTCACTAATTCGTGATATTTACCAAGAAAATCATTAAAATATATGGCATCTAAAGTTAAGTATATAACCTAACCTTATACAATATTTAATATTTAAATTAATTAATTAAATAATTTTTCTGATGATGTTAAATGTCAATTAATATTATTGTTGCATTAGCAAAAATATATGTATCACATTTACATTTTCGTCAAATATAAAATTACGTTAACATTTATTGCAAAAAAAAGTTAGTTTGATGAGATTTTGGTCACGATTTGATAAGATTTTAAAATTTAGAGCTAATTATTTTGCAAATCTTGTTAAGGTCCTTTTGTTAATTTATATTTTGCTGATTATTTAATATAATAATAAATAGAAAAATAAAACCTTAACAACTTGGGCCTAAAAACACTCCGGTGGCTTAAAAAGAGCCAGCTTTAATATAGATATATAGATTGATGGTTAAATTTATTTACAATGTTATTTGTCACTTTAAAGTTTTGTTGGTTTTGGAAGTAATTATAATCTAAATATTTACATATAAACTTTGATTTGATAAACGGTTTTTATTTAAAGTGAATTTAAAAAATAAAAAAAAAATGAATGAGAAAATGACATGTAGATATGGTGGGTCCATAAACGTTCTAAGAGCTCAAAAGGGGAGAACTTTAATATATATAATAGATATATCATGTATAAAATATTAATGATAATTTTAAATTAATATATTTAAAATAAGGATTCAAATCAGGTGAGAAAGGGAATTAGGATGATAAAAGAGAATAAATATGACTCATATGATCCAGAGAAACTAAAGGTCTAAATTATAAAAAAAAGTAAAACTATCATAAACATAATTATAATAAAATCTAGAGAAATTACACATAATATCATGAGGTATTGTGAATTTCACGTCGTGTTCTAAATTTTCGAAAAAACTGTGTGGTAATCATGATGTTTCACAAATTTCACATTGTAACCATGAAACATTATAAAGAGCAAAAACTATTTGTAAAAAAGCCACAATTTTAGAATTTATTAGTTACATGAAATCAATTATTTTTGGACTTAATCAAAATACATAGTTCGAAAAATGTTTTTTATAAAAATAATAATTGAATAAGGGTGTTTTTATATACAAATAAGTAAATTAGTTTTTTTTTCTGAAAAAATTATAAAAATAATGGTATAATGAAAATGTGGAAATAAGAGTTGTTTTCTTTTCAAAAAAATTAAAGTTAGGTTATTTTCTACAAAATAATATATGTGTGTTTTGAAAACATCCTAACATATGTAATACCCATCATTTTTAGTAAGGGTAATTGGGTAATTTCCCAAACCCTCGTCAATTATTCGGGACACGTTAGGCAAAATTAGGAATTTTTGTAACTCGTATAATCTTTTTAATAATTCTTTGAGCGTTATAATATACATTCGATGTATTTTCGAGGCTTAGAATATTTGTTTGGATACAAATATTCAATTTCGGGGTTTAAACTCGTGTTAAACCTTTTCCCATAGCAAACGACGCAAACGTGGCATTTCCGCGACCGCGGAAGAATTTCCGCGATCGCGGAAAATTGTTCAGCGTCGTCTTCAATGGACTTCGCGTTTCGTCGGTTGGAGTCGCCGTCGATTCGCCGGGGGAGGGAGCTCGACCGTTCGCCTGGCCGCCGTTACGCCTCTTCTGGGGCTATAAAAGGGAGGCCGAGGGTGGTGGCTCATCATCCTTAATCCCGATCTCTCTCTCAATCTCTCTCGTGCTCATTTTCTCTTCGCCGGAGTTCGTCGTCGTCGGAGCTGCTCGCCGGTGTGCCTAGGTGTTGGAGGTGGCGGTGCTTTGGAGGTCTCGTGGTGGTAGAAGTCGAAGCCCCCTCGTCCGAGCCATTGTCGTCGTCGTCGTCCGTGAGCTTGTGTCGATCTAGGGTTCGTCTGAGGAGGATCCGCGATCGCGGACATGAACACCGCGACTGCGGATGGTGCCCAGAAATCCGCAACCGTGGAATCCAAAACCGCGACCGCGGTTTGCCTCAGCAAACGCGATCGTGGCTTTGGACGAGTCAGTCACGGATGGGACCCTCGTTCCTTTTGTTTCCTTTTGTTTCTTTAGATTCGTATTATTATTCGTATCGAATCTAACCTATGGTTTCGTCGTGGGTTCGTTGTCGTCGTAGGAATTCGTAACCCGATTCCGTTTCCAGTTTCCGGACCCAGAAACCCTACATCGTTCGTTCGTCTCGATTAAGGCAAGTGGCGGTTCGCTCTTGCTTATCATTCCATGTTTCCGTTAATTATCAATTGTTTTTAATTGTTAATTAAATTGGGATGAATGTTGTTTTCGTTTGGGAACAGTTTTTATAAATGTATGATTAAAATGTGACATTATGATAGGTTGTATATATTGCTATAAACAACGCTATTATATCTGTTATTACCATGATGATATTGGTGTGGATTTTATGTGTGAACTTATACATATGTAGTTAGAACGAGTATTCGTAGGAACGCTATGTACCTTGCGAGGTCTAGCCGTTTCTTTATAACCGTGGTGTGTAGGATGTTCAGGCCCTAACACCCTTTCCCCTGGTCATGACTATCCCCTATTCGAATATAGGGGAGGTGCACACAGCTGGTGCCAACAATCAGGATTTATTCCCAAGATATCTCTCGTATCGAGATGATATATTTATATGATAAAAGCTTTAACGTAAATATGCATTTTGGAATTTAAGAAGATAAGTGCGGTTATGCACCTAATTAATATACCCTCGGGCGAGGAGTACAACGTGGAAACCGTCCGGACTTCGGTTAGAGTAAGTCTTCTTTCCAATCTGGATTCACATTGCGCGGTGAGGTTGGTCGTTGACCCAAATGATCAAGTCATTTTTTAAACGCTTGTATGAAAACTATAACGTTGCCAAACATTTGTCATACTTTCCTATAAGACTCAATCTTTTGGAGTCTTCTCTTCATACATTTCCCATAAGACTCAATTCATTTGGAGTCTTCTTTTCAGTGCATGTCTAAACTTTAAAGCATTCCGTGAAAGTTTCGGGTTATGTATCGTTCCTTCGGTTGTTATTCGAGGGACAATGATAGTAGACGGTTATTGATAACAGGTTTTTGTCGTGTAAAAACTGCTATGCAAAATATCCAAACAAACCCTAAACCGTAGTCCTAGGTACTACAGGTCGAATCCACAGGGAGGCGAATTCTATCTAAATATGCAATTTATATGTCAATCCAAAGTAACCAAAGGGGGTTTTGTGACTTTTAGTAACCTAAGCATGCAAAAGTAAACAAAGTAAAATATGATGAAATCAGTGATGGGAAAATCACTTAGTCAAACAATATCCACTATTCGTATGACAAGTTGATCATAGATACTCATTCAAAATCCCATGCAATGGTGATTCCAATTCCTTTTCAGATATAACTAATAGCACAACCAGATACTATTAGCACTAACCAAATAAACAACCCTGAAACTATCAAGATTCAGTTTAACAGCAGCCTTACGGATAGGAATATAGTTGGATACAATTCTAGCATAAAACAACCAGTTTTTATCCTAGAATGTAAATCAATTCTCTTGTGCATAAGACTAGCACAACCAGATACTAGTACGATGCAGTTGCTACTCTGAAATAGATATGCTCAACCAGTAACAATCTAAATCTAGCAATCAATCAATACCAATAAACCCTAGTTGCGTCCAAATAGAGATTATCAATATAAATCATAAGCAACTTAAGCAAGAGAAAGATAAAAATCATGCAATAGATTAAGAACGAGAATCTCACAACTTTATCGAAACGAAAGCTTCAGCGTCTGACTAAGCCAGGGAGGCTTAGTTCTTCATAACGTAGAAAAGGGAATTAGGGTTCAAGAGAAAAACGAAGATTGATTGGCAAAAAGCCTTTTCTCTACCCTAATATACTAAAGGAAATAAAATCTAAATTAACCTAAAACGAATTAATAAAATAATAATAAAATAATAAACAAACAAAAGCAAGGAAATTAATCCCGCATTCTCGGTCCAATCCGTCCAGCAAATCGTCCACGCAGCTGGAGCTCTCGTCCTCCAATTCATGCGAGCAGACACGGCCCATCTAGCAAGTCGGCCCAATCTCCCCCGCAAGCATCAGCGGCCCGATGTCATGGTGATGTCACGGCCATCTTTTCTTCAATTCTCCATTTCATTTCACGCTTCAATACGCGTGGCTTCTTCTTCAACCTTCACGTGGGCCCCAGCCTTCCTTCAATTGGCCTTTCTTCCTTCAATTGGGCCGGCACTTCATGGGCCTAATTCTTGGGCCTAATTTCCTTGCTTCAACTTGGCCCAAAATCACGTGGCTTTTAATTAATTACCAAACTTCGTCCCCACACGCCATACACATGAATGTGTCTAAATCTACCCGAATGACACCAATAAAACCTCTAATGACTCTTACTTAAGCCCTACAAAGTAGTGCTTATCAAACCACCCCATGCTTAGACCTTTGCTCGTCCTCGAGTAAACTAATAAAGAGTCTACTCCTCCAATGCAGCATCCAAGGTCTCAGGAAGCATATCCTCCAACTAAGAGTCACCTAACCCATGCCAATTAGCTCATGGCACCAATCTCATTCACAACACATCCACAACTCAACAAGCTTAAGGGCAAGCAGAGTACTTCCCCCAAGCTAACCCCGGACATCCAATAGTGTGAGTAACCTCTAATCCTAGCCTCCATCTATTGCTCCTTATGTATCCCAGAGTGACCTACCCGACAATCCTTCTTTGACTCCTCTTCTTATGATGCCTCGCCAAGAATAGTGAGAAATCCTAGAATCGCTCTTCTTCTTTTTCACTCGTTTTGCCAAGGCGCCCTTTCGGGTTTTCACCAAGCCACTCATTTCATTTTCCAATAGATTTACTCACATAAGCTCACGTCACTCTTGACCTCATATTACCCCAGCCTAATGCTGGTCCAAGCCACATGCTTATTGCCTAGGCCGCCCTTTAGGGTTTTCGACCTATCCTAGGATTTTTATGATAGCCTTTTTTCAAATTTTTGGCTCTTTTCATTTTTTTTTCATTTTTCTCCTCAGCAGCGTAGCAAGTATAAAACCCCATCCCATGCTTAAACATTGCATTGTCCTCAATGTAATGAAAGACAAAATAATAAAGCATAGGGAAAAACAAAAAATAACTCACAACGTTGCCGAGCTGGCTGGGACACTTCATTGTTGCTGGCGGTGTAGTCATAAAAGCTCCTATCCGGGATGTCTGGCATCAACGCCATTATCTTCATCTACCGTGCAACCATAAGAAACCACTGGTGAGTAGTGGTAATCAAACAATGTGGGGCTGCACGGCATTCAACTCTATCAACTCCTACCACGCAACCAAGATGAACCACTCTGGTGAAGTAGTGGTCAGACAGGGGGACGGGGTTGCATGGCCTTAAAAAATGGGCCCAGATGTCATCGTGGTTGGGCCCTGGTATTCCTCCTCTCCAGCTGTCGACTGCAGGGCCATCATTGTTGCCAAGTAAAAGTAGGATGAATGTAATCTTCCGTTAGCAACATGATGCGCACCTCTCCGTGGAGAATCTGGACAGCTGGGTAAATTTTTTTTTTTTGACTTTTTCTCCCCGTTTAAGGTCTTTTCGGGGTATCTTATTTTCGTCTTTTGCTACCCGTTTAAGGTTTTTTCGGGGCCCATTTTAAATTAATTTTTTTTACCTGAGAAAGTGCGGCGGTCGCCGTGAAGGGTGCGGCGGTCGCCGTAATTGCGGCGGGCGCCGTAATTAAACGGCGGTCCCCGTTTTTAGGTCGTAGCCAACTTGCTTGGCGAAGCATTTACGACGGGCGCCGTAAGGTTGGCGGCGGGCGCCATGAACTCCTTCTTCACTTTTTCGCGCTTCATGCAGGTTAGTTCGACACAGAACTACAAAAACTACAAAACTAAAAAAATTCAAAAGAAAATAAACTAAGGGAAGGGGAAAGAAAGTACCTAACATCGGGTTGCCTCCCGAGAAGCGCCTTGTTTACTGTCCTTGGCTCGACATAGTGCTCAACCAGCCTCAATCCATATCATCAGGCTCTTTGGGAACCTTCTTAATCCATACCTCCTTCCTGAACCAATCATGGAAAGGTTTGAACCTTAGACCATGCTTCCTCTTCAGCGGCTTCTCCATCTTGACCTTCTTGGTCGCGTCTACCCCATGCTTAGATCGATTAGGGGGTGTTTAGCCTTGACTTCAGAGACCTGCACTAAAGAGGGAACGAGCTTCTCGCTCGGAGTTAGCAGTAAAGGCGATTTGCCTGGTAGCTCTGGAGGGAACTTATAGTGAGCGTTCCACTCATCAACACCTTCCTGCAAGTCAGTAGATATAGCAATATCCAAGCTAGAATCAACAATAGGTGGTGTGTCATCTAGGTGGTCCTCATCAAAAACATCTTGCACCACAGGCTCAAGTACATCAATTGCACACAAAGAATGACCATCAGATGGGAATTTCATGGCTTCATAGATGTTATAATTAATGGTTTGGCCATCAAATTCCATAGTCAAGGAACCAGTACTCACGTTGATTTTAGTGTTGACAGTTTTCAAGAAGGGTCTCCCTAACAGAATAGGGGCTACATGCATATCATGTTCCATATCAAGCACATAGAAATCAACAGGAAAAGTAAGATCACCAACCCTAACCAAAACATCCTCCACTATCCCTATAGGCTGCACACTAGATATATCAGCTAGCTGAATGGAAATTTTGGTCGCATGCATGGGTCCTAATCCTAAGGATTCACAAAGAGATGAAGATAAAACATTTATGGAAGCACCCAAATCTAACATAGCTTTATTGAACTTGGTACCTCCAATAGTGACAGGAATGGTGAACATACCTGAGTCGCCACATTTCTTGGGTAAGCGCTTCTGAAAAATAGCAGAGACATGTTCGCTTATCTTGACCTTCTTCTTGTTGTTCCTGTCCTGGTTCCTCTTTGTGGTGCACATCTACTTCAAGAACTTGGCATAACGAGGGACGGACTTGATCAAATTCAGGAGGGGCATGTTGACCTCAACGTTTCTGAACATCTCAAACATGTCCTTGTCCTGCGCAAGTGGCTTGGTACGCTTCAATGCAGATGGGAACGGTGCAACAGGCTTCCACTCAGGAAAAATTGGGGGTACATACTCCTTCTCAGCCTCAGCATCGGCTTCAGAGGGGCGGCGGGCGCCGTGAACGTCATCAGGATTTCCGAGAAAATTTTCACCGTCACGGCGGTCGCGGTAATTGTTGCGGCGGTCGCCGTAATTTTTATCCTCCAGGTCGAGAGCAGCGTCCCTTTCGCGGCGGTCGCCGTGTGTTTCACGGCGGTCGCCGTTTTCACGGCGGTCGCCGTCGCTGTTCTGCTCCAAATCCTCGTGTTCTTCCTCGTTGGCCTCAGATTTATCTTCCTCATCGAGTCTCTTCCCGCTCCTCAGAGTTATAGCATTGACGTTCCTAATATTCGGGTTCACTTTCGTTTGAGATGGAAGTTTACCAGAATCCTTTGCATCCAGTTTATTCACCACTTGAGAAATCTGACCAAATTGTCTTTCCAAGTTCTGAATGCTAGCTTGAGTATTTGCTTGGAATTGCGCTGAGCTCTGAATCAGCTTATTAACATTCGCAGTGAGCATCTTCATCATGTCCTCCATAGACGACGAAGGATTCGAGCTCTGCCCTTGAGGTTGTGGCACAAATGGCTGCCTTGGTTGTTGAGGATTACCCTGTTGTTGCTGTGGTTCTGGGTCTCTCCATCTGAAATTGGGATGATCCCTCCAACCAGGATTGTATGTATTGGAGTAGGGATCATGCCTGGGCCTCTGTTGATATCCTCTCACTGCATTCACTTCCTCTTGTAGAGTAGGACATGAATCAGTAGGATGCAAGTCGTCACGACAGATCTCACAAGCCTTAGCCTGCTGAGGCGTACCTTTCAGTTTCAAACGCCTCACTTCCTCTCTCAGCACATCAAAATCAACCTGATCAATTTTCGCTTGAGAACCCGCAACAACCAAGCGTTGGGAGCCTCTCCCACTGTATTGCCTAGAGTCATCAGCCAATGTAGCAAATATCTCTAGAGCCTCTTCATAGGTCCTCTTCGGAATATTCCCACCACATGCAGAATTGACCATCCGACGGTCATCTTCATGGAGTCCTCCATGCAGATAAAGAATCAGATCATGATTAGCATAGCCATGGTAGGGGCAGCTCTTCACCAGTTTCTTGAAGCGCTCATAATAATCATAGAGAGACTCATTAGAAAGTTGCTCTATGTTACAGATTTTCTTCTTGAGCTGATTAGACTTGATTGCCGGAAAGTATTTATCAAGAAACACCTTCTTCAAATTCACCCAAGTAGTGATGTTTCCTGGGGGTAGAGAATGATACCAGTCCTTAGCGGAGTCCTTCAGAGAAAAGGAAAATACCCTCAACCTCATCTAATCTTCAGTAATATCAGATGGCCTCATACTGGTGCAGACCTCAAGGAATTCATCCAGGTGCTGAATAGGATCCTCAAGCGGGGTTCCACTGAATTTAGGGAGCAAATGGACTACTCATGTCTTAAGCTCAAATTTAACCCCATCACCTAGGGCAGAGAATTGCACAGCACGAGTTGGTTGCTCCAAGTTAGGAGCTGTCAAAGATTCCAGAGTAACACGATCAGCCATCGTATCAGTTTCCTGAAGTAGCAAATTCGCATCCCTGCGAGCCTGAAGAAAAGTTCTTTCGATTTCTGGATCATAAACTAGAGGTAGATTATTAGTAACACGGGTGTGAACCATAAGATAGGTTCACACCAAGATTGGCACACAAATTACACACACAAAATAGATTATTGCCTCTCCGGCAACGGCGCCAATTTGATAACAGGTTTTTATCGTGTAAAAACTGCTATGCAAAATATCCAAACAAACCCTAAACCGTAGTCCTAGGTAAGTACAGGTCGAATCCACAGGGAGACAAATTCTATCTAAATATGCAATTTATATGTCAATCCAAAGTAATCAAAGGGGGTTTTATGAGTTTTAGTAACCTAAGCATGCAAAAGTAAACAAAGTAAAATATGATGAAATCAGTGATGGAAAAAGCACTTAGTCAAACAACATCCACTATTCGTATGACAAGTTGATCATAGATACTCATTCAAAATCTCATGCAATGGTGATTCCAATTCCTTTTCAGATATAACTAATAGCACAACCAGATACTATTAGCACTAACTAATTAAACAACCCTGAAACTATCAAGATTCAATTTAACAGCAGCCTTACGGATAGGAATATAGTTTGATACAATTCTAGCATAAAACAACCAGCTTTTATCCTAGAATATAAATCAATTCTCTTCTGCATAAGACTAGCACAACCATATACTAGTACGATGCAGTTGCTACTCTGAAATAGATATGCTCAACCAGTAACAATCTAAATCTAGCAATCAATCAATACCAATAAACCCTAGTTGCGTCCAAATAGAGATTATCAATATAAATCATAAGCAACTTAAGCAAGAGAAAGATAAAAACCATGCAATAGATTAAGAACGAGAATCTCACAACTTTATCGAAACGAAAGCTTCAGCGTCTGACTAAGCCAAGGAGGCTTAGTTCTTCATAACGTAGAAAAGGGAATTAGGGTTCAAGAGAAAAACGAAGATTGATTGGCAAAAAGCCTTTTCTTTACCCTAATATACTAAAGGAAATAAAATCTAAATTAACCTAAAATGAATTAATAAAATAATAATAAAATAATAAACAAACAAAAGCAAGGAAATTAATCCCGCATTCTCGGTCCAATCCGTCCAGCAAATCATCCACGCAGCTGGAGCTCTCGTCCTCCAATTCATGCGAGCAGACACGGCCCATCTAGCAAGTCGGCCCAATCTCCCCCGCAAGCATCAGCAGCCCGACGTCATGGTGATGTCACGGCCATCTTTTCTTCAATTCTCCATTTCATTTCACGCTTCAATACGCGTGGCTTCTTCTTCAACCTTCACGTGGGCCCCAGCCTTCCTTCAATTGGCCTTTCTTCCTTCAATTAGGCCGGCACTTCATGGGCCTAATTTCCTTGCTTCAACTTGGCCCAAAATCACGTGGCTTTTAATTAATTACCAAACTTCGCCCCCATACGCCATACACATGAATGTGTCTAAATCTACCTGAATGACACCAATAAAACCTCTAATGACTCTTACTTAAGCCCTACAAAGTAGTGCTTATCAGTTACGATCACTAGAACCATTCTATTTTCACCCTTGCATAGTCTTTCATTGGACTAACTAACCGGGTTTTATTCCTTGCATGGTTGACTGATGTCATCCGTCCTATACGACACATCAATGGTTGGTCCCCGAAGACTCGAAGTAACCAATTGAAGAAGAGGCTTGCAGTTGCAGATTTAAGTGTCGGTATTTCAAGGTCGTTAAGTATTACTTTAATATGTATTTTTATAACCTAGTCATGTAATAGGTTTATTCTTAAAGTCTTCCGCTGTGTAATTTAAAGTCTTCCGCTGTAATTTCACTCTACTGTTAATTGTTCTTGAGAAATCTTTTAATAAAAATGGTTGAGTTCCATTTAAAAATGTATTTCGCTATTTAAACCTTTCGTTAGTTATTATGTTTATTTAAGATTAATTGTTCCGATTAAAGCCTAGCGTGACATCGTACAGTAACGTCTGAGGTCACTGGCGTGTAGCACTATCGACGTAAGTCGGGGGTGTTACAGTTATGGTATCAGAGCAATGGTTTTAAAATTCTTGGCCTATTGTTGGGTTTGAGAATTTTCGAAAATTAATTTTGAAACTATTTTCAACCTATTTTCTATTAAAAAGAATTTCGAGAATTTAAATGTTAAATTTAAAAGTTGTAATTATTCTTGGAATTTAAAATAATGATACTATTGAACTCCAAAAGTTATTTATGGTTGGTTTATAAAAATGTCGTGTCATAAGCAATTAAATTACGTTTATGATTGTAACTTTAAAAGTGCATTTTTTAGTCGTGGTAGAGTTTTGTGATAATCATATCACTAGTTTGAGAAACTAACTGTATAAGTAATTATTTTGATATAATTGTTGATAAATATAAAGTATAAAGTTTGAAAGTATAAGGTTTTATAATAGATGGTTTTCAAACTTCTGCAAGATTCAAGTTGTTACCTATTCCTTAGATCCATTCTTAGGAGTATCGTTTCTCCTTAGGTTTAATGTCATTTAAAGGTTGACATTTCTCTTAGAGTTTCCACTTTCAAATAAAGAGAAGAAGGCCGTTATGCGGTTAATGGTGGTGGGCCAGTCAGACTGATATAAAGTTATTAGTTTAGACCCTTATAAATCGTATCATAACGTAATTGACTCAGTGTCATGTACAAGTTGGAAAAGTTCTAAACTAACGTTATGGTTCATCAACAGATAATGGACACCCGATCCACCAACCAAGCAGCTAACGAAAGTCCTAGCAACGATTCTCGAATTCGGCTGAGAAGTGCTGCTCCACAAGGGGAAGATGCGGGATCTGGCTCACGTAATAATGACCCGACCCTGCGGCAGGATGTTCATCAGGGACAAGCGGACCCCAAGCTGCACGGGGAGTTCCACCTCCTGCCCCGATTGTGCTAAATGCGGCGACCATTGGACACATAGTGGGGCTAGTGGTCGAAGTATTAATGGCCCAGGTGATACCGCAAACCCAAGCGGCCCCCTTACCTCAAGTCACAACTAGTGTGGAGGCACAGATTAAGGCAAAGGGTGGGCAACAGAATCGTAGGGCTAGCTCGTTCAAGCGGCCGGCGTCGCCCACCAAGTTTGAGAAATCTGGTCGTGCTAAGACCAAGGCGACTCAGTCCGGCTCTGCCAAAGGCTCAGGCTGGAATAGCGGCGGGATTCAATGCCACAACTGTGGTAAAACTGGGCACAAGAGTCCTAGTTGCCAAAAGATGAAGCGGGCATGTTTTAGTTGTGGGAAGGCAGGCCACATGAAGGCATACTGTAGGCAAAATGGCCTAAGTCTAACACAACTATATCAGGCCTCAAAAGCTGGCAGTGGGCAGAACCCAAGGGCAGAAGTGTCTGCCCCGGAGCAATCTGATGCTCGTATTAAAGGCAAGGCGCCTATGGAATCTTCGGGTCAAGAGCAACGACTCTTTGTGATACGTCACCCTGATGGGAAGGAAGCCCTGTACGAGTGGTAGTATTTTGTAAGGCTTTTAAGAATAAGGAGCGATGACTTGTGTCGACAGTCTCCATAGTTTAGTAATCTGTCTATTCGACTTTCTATCAGTTATTTTATGTAATGTTTCGAATAATAAAGAAGTGTTTCCTTGTTTCGGAAATTACTAAATTCGTTACTATTGCAAATGGTTCGCTCATACGAGACTCCGTGAGTGCCAAAAACAGTTTATGCCACGGGTGGATAAGGGCTGTCAGGACTCATAAAGGAGGGGTAACGTATGGAGCCTAGGTGTTCGTTCCCTACATGGTTAAACACCAGGGACGACTCTATTACTGAATTCCTAGATCTATTCTTAGGAATCTCTCTTTACTCTTGGAGTGATGTCACATCGGTATGACATTAATTACTCCCTTCGTTGAGCGGACGAGCGTTATCTCGTGAGTTGAGTTTTACCAAAATTCCTTAATATAAAGGAAACAAATGTATGTGGTTAGCGCTCTATGGGATTAAGAATTTTCTTCTCATATGTGTACCCTAAACATTTGTTCTGGTAAAAGTACGTAAGAATGAACTATATGAAGTTCAGAATGCCTAGTTGTGAGGTCATACTATAGTCGTCTATGTGGATAGATTGCTGAGAAGAGAATAAATGTTTATAAGAGATAGTTCATAGGGAATCCAGTTTCTCTAAACAGATCGTACTCTATTACGACCTTGAGTAAAACCTTAGGACCTAAGGGTGTGGTTAGGGAATGTGTAAGTGAGTAAATGTTCATTGTGGGCCCAGAGGATTAAACTTTCGAAAAGGCTAAGGGTGTGAAGCCATAGGTAATATTTTGGAAAATTTATCTGAGGTTTCGTTATGAGGCTTTCTAAAGAGAAACGACATAAGGATTGGATGGAGAGTGATCGATGTCTGTTAAGGTGATTTGATGTCACGTTTAGAGAAAATAAAGTGATTGGCCACAATTGTGCTAATTGATTTATCACGATCTTGTTTTGAGGAAACTAGAGGTTTTGAGTTGGAAGTGAGCTTTAGGGCCAAATTTAAGTGGGCCAAAGAACTGAAACAGTGATTTGTACCTTCAAGGGATATGGAGTTATGATATCTAGAGATTGCAAGGTCTGATATGTGGATTTCGAAGAGAGTGTGACATCTATAAGGCCGATGATATATCACTTTCTGGAAGAATTAAGTTGTGAACGATTGTTTTGGGAGGAAGCCCACTTGAAATTGAGAGGTTATGGTGTAGGGCCTAGTTATTCGGAGGATATCGATAACAAAAGGATGTAGCATGGGAAATTGTCGTATGTGCGTTTAAGGAGTAAAGTAACAAATGTTACTTGTATGTACCCATTGAAGGATTTAGGACGTGAAGCGATTGATTTTGAAGGCAAGGCATCGTTCATCAATATGGTATTTTTGGGTAAATAGAATTGAGGAACCTTAAGGGTTTAAGTTAGAGATTGAATAATGGAATACGTTAGGTTAATCTTGGATAAATGGTACATATCAGTAAAGCAAAATGGTGCTTGATTTGGGATAGTAAATCGTATGAGAACAAAGGGTTGCTTAAGGATTTTTGGATGAATAGCAAACTCGACCGGTAAAAGTTTGTTACGGTTTTGAAGGTCAATAGGGTGGTATAAAGTAAGTATGTGGACGATACCAAGTGGACTTGAGGAAAAGGTGATCGTATGGAACGTTTGGAACGTTTGGGTAAATCAAGAGTATAATCTTGTGGAATGGATTATTAGATCATGTTGAGATAATCGGACATAGGTTGTGGTGTGATTAATTGTGGGATCACACGCGTAAAGATTTTGAGTTAAGATATGACACAAGGGCCAAATGTAATTAAGGTAACCAACGTAATAGGTGAGCCGTGTATGTAAGGAGTAAGGTCTATATGACAAATGGAGTACTAAGTTGAGGTATAGTTGAATTCTATGTATTTACTTTGAGGATCTGATCATCGAAGGAAAGTTAGTAGAAAAATGTTGTATTCTTCTGTTTGAAGACATCAAGGTCTTTATGAGGAATATGGCAATATAGCGAGGTTATATTGGAGATTATAATGGATACGCTAATTAAGGCAATGGTAATCTTGTGGATGATCACATCTGTTCTAGCGAGAGTAAGGAATGTAGGCAGTGTGTAGTAAGTGGAATCACGATCGAATAAATAGTTCGATTCTAGTGATATAGGTTACGAAGTCCCAATTTATTTAAGGATATCAACTTAGGGGAGATAAAGTATGTACTCTGAGAGAGGTTTATAAAGAGAAAGGTAAAAGAGAAATGTGCGTTCTCATGCTTAAGGTTTAGCGAGTCTATTGCGATGATTTTTGGAGACTATTATCCTAAGATAATTATGACCTTGTGGATATAGTCACGCGTTGATACAAGTGTAGCACGTGGGAATAAGATATGCGAGGTAATGGTATGGTCGAGGAAACATATCGTTTTCCTAGGAGCAAGTACAAGGATGAGATGGTTAATGATACTAATATCAGGTAGTGAGATTATGGTGAAACCGGTCCCTTTAGCTTAGCGATGCTAGTTTCGGGGTCAAAACTATTTTAAGGGGGTAGTAATGTAATAAATCCTCATGTTACCATAGGGGTAATATGATAGAATGTGTGTCTAGGGAAATCAAGTTATAGAATTCTCTTAGATTATGAAGGGTCTAAATTATGATTAACCTTACGTTAACTGTAGATTGAACCAACTTATAGATCTTAACCTAGAAATGCCTGAACCAATTTACAAAGTGTGAAATAGGTTAGGCATGGTTAAACTTATACGGTTGGGTAACTTAGTATAAGGTTGCATCTCCGAGTTGTTATCAGCCAAGTTTCGGGGTTGAAACTTCTTTTAAGGGGGTAGTGATGTAATACCCCTCATTTTTAGTAAGGGTAATTGGGTAATTTTCCAAACCCTCGTCAATTATTCGGGACGCGTTAGGCGAAATTCGGAATTTATGTAACTCATATAATCTCTGTAATAATTCTTTGAGCGTTATAATATACATTCGATGTATTTTCGAGGCTTAGAATATTTGTTTGGATACAAATATTCAATTTCGGGGTTTAAACTCGTGTTAAACCTTTTCCCAGAGCAAACGACGCAAACGTGGCATTTCCGCGACTGCGGAAGAATTTCCGCGATCGCGGAAAATTGTTCAGCGTCGTCTTCAATGGACTTCGCGTTTCGTCGGTTGGGGTCGCCGTCGATTCGCTGGGGGAGGGAGCTTGACCGTTCGCCTGGCCGCCGTTACGCCTCTTCTGGGGCTATAAAAGGGAGGCCGGGGGTGGTGGCTCATCATCCTCAATCCCGATCTCTCTCTCAATCTCTCTCGTGCTCGTTTTCTCTTCGCCGGAGTTCGTCGTCGTCGGAGCTGCTCGCCGGTGTGCCTAGGTGTTGGAGGTGGTGGTGCTTTGGAGGTCTCGTGGTGGTAGAAGTCGAAGCCCCCTCGTCCGAGCCATTGTCGTCGTCATCGTCGATGAGCTTGTGTCGATCTAGGGTTCATCTGAGGAGGATCCGTGATCGCGGATATGAACACCGCGACCACGGATGGTGCCCAGAAATCCGCGACCGCGGAATCCAAAACCGCGACCGCGGTTTGCCTCAGCAAACGCGATCGTGGCTTTGGACGAGCCGGTCACAAATGGGACCCTCGTTCCTTTCGTTTCTTTAGATTCGTATTATTATTCATATCGAATCTAACCTAGGGTTTCGTCGTGGGTTCGTTGTCGTCGTAGGAATCTGTAACCCGATTCCGTTTCCAGTTTCCGAACCCAGAAACCCTACATCGTTCGTTCGTCTCGATTAAGGCAAGTGGCGGTTCACTCTTGCTTATCATTCCATGTTTCCGTTAATTATCAATTGTTTTTAATTGTTAATTAAATTGGGATGAATGTTGTTTTCGTTTGGCAATAGTTTTTATAAATGTATGATTAAAATGTGACATTATGATATGTTGTATATATTGCTAGAAACAACGCTATTATATTTGTTATTACCATGATGATATTGGTGTGGATTTTATGTGTGAACTTATACATATGTAGTTAGAACGAGTATTCGTAGGAACGCTATGTACCTTGCGAGGTCTAGCCGTTTCTTTATAACTGTGGTGTGTAGGATGTTCAGGCCCTAACACCCTTTCCCCTAGTCATGACTATCCCCTATTCGAATATAGGGGAGGTGCACACAGCTGGTGCCAACAATCGAGATTTATTCCCAAGATATCTCTCGTATTGAGATGATATATTTATATGATAAAAGCTTTAACGTAAATATGCGTTTTGGAATTTAAGAAGATAAGTACGGTTATGCACCTAATTAATATACCCTCGGGCAAGGAGTACAACGTGGAAACCGCCCGGACTTCGGTTAGAGTAAGTCTTCTTTCCAATCTGGATTCGCATTGTGCGGTGAGGTTGATCGTTGACCCAAATGATCAAGTCATTTTTTAAACGCTTGTATGAAAACTATAACGTTCCCAAACATTTGTCATACTTTTCCATAAGACTCAATCTTTTGGAGTCTTCTCTTCATACATTTCCCATAAGACTCAATTCCTTTGGAGTCTTCTTTTCAGTGCATGTCTAAACTTTAAAGCATTCCGTGAAAGTTCCGGGTTATGTATCGTTCCTTCGGTTGTTATTCGAGGGACAATGATAGTAGACGGTTACGATCACTAGAACCATTCTGTTTTCACCCTTGCATAGTCTTTCATTAGACTAACCAACCGGGTTTTATTCCTTGCATGGTTGGCTGGTGTCATCCGTCCTATACGGCACATCAGTGGTTGGTCCCCGAAGACTCGAAGTAACCAATTGAAGAAGAAGCTTGCAGTTGCAGATTTAAGTGTCGGTATTTCAAGGTCGTTAAGTATTACTTTAATATGTATTTTTATAACCTAGTCATGTAATAGGTTTATTCTTAAAGTCTTCCGCTGTAATTTCACTCTGCTGTAAATTGTTCTTGAGAAATCTTTTTATAAAAATGATTGAGTTTACATTTAAAAATGTATTCCGCTGTTTAAACCTTTCGTTAGTTATTATGTTTATTTAAGATTAATTGTTCCGATTAAAGCCTAGGGTGACATCGGACAGTAACGTCTGAGGTCACTGGCGTGTGGCACTACCGACGTAAGTCGGGAGTGTTACAACATATATGATGATTCTATTTGATTATGTTTAATATGAGGATAATTTGTAATGAATTCTTGCTTTTTATAATATTGAGGGTACCAGACGAAATTTGTGAAACTTCATGATTTCTACGCATTTTTTTTTTTAAGCTTTAGACATCAATCGGAATTGGTAATACCTCGTGATCGACTATCACATAGAATTTTTCTAAAATATATAAAATATGAATAATGACACCAGGCACATTTTAGAGTTGACATGTAACAAAAATAAAAAAACAATTTGACTTAATATGAAAATGACAAGTGACAATTAGAACCTTCAACTTTAATTTATACAGTATATAATAGATTATCTAACCGTAAAATTAAATAATACATCACCGGCTATGAGACAAGAATTCGTACTAGTTCAATCTAAAACAAATAAATCAATAACGTACGTAAGAATGAAAATTACTTATTCTTATTACTTTTAATTTTCTTTGTTGTTGCAAAACTCTTATTAGTTAATTCTTGCGTGTTCTCAGTAATCTTCTTACCATTTCTGACTCCTTCGGGAATTGGCTGAGGGTTTTTAGTTTTTAAAACGTCAGACTTGGCGTTTTTTATTTAAAAAATTGACCAAGAAATTCTGACATGAAAGGAAGTTGACTTAATTAATTAAGCATCTGATCAACCTTCCATTAAAGTTGATTAATAATAGATAATATTTTTAGAAAAAGTGTCCTATGAAAATACTCTTTAGTGTGAGAATTAAGAATGAATATCCACCTTCCATAATCAATAATATTTCTTTCGTGATTGCGCGCGCGTGTACCAGCGCGTTGGACAATATTTCTTTCCTTTTCCCTTCTTTCACGTCATTCCAAATTCCAGTTACGAGCTTGCATCTGCTTCTGCTCTTTCGCTCCAAATTTCCTTCGTGATTCAGATCCTTCTCGTTCTTCTCATCTTTTCTATTGTCCTAATCTAATCGATTCGAAGTTCTGTAGTTCGTCTTCACTCTGTCTTATCGTTCTCCATTGCCTTCCATGATTTGCGTTTTATGTTGTGTGAAAAAACTGATGTTGTTGTTTTATGTATTTGCAGGTGTTGTTACGGTATTGTGTTTCAACTTTCGACATGGATCCAGGTTTTCCATTCAATTTTAAGCTTTTTCTATGTCAAATTGATCAATTCATGCTTCATTTTGGTTCTTCGATGTTTGTTTTATCAAGTAAGTTTGATTTTATTGAATTTTGAAGCAATAATTGATGCAGTTTAGGTTATAACTTCGATTTATTGTCGATTTGAATGTGGAAGCTTGTGTATGTTCAAACATTCAGATTTGACTGGTATACAACTATGTATTTACGCTTAGATGAAGTAGAAGCAAATGTGGTTTTAAATAACAGAACATGTAGTTCTATAATGTAGCACATATAGTTTTAAAAACAAGCACATACGGATAATGTTGGTTGCCTTGTTTGTTTTTATAGGAAAATCAGATAACGATGGCTCTACGTTGGTTGTCTGTTCCCATGGGAATTCCCAATACTACATTCATCTGTGCAAAGATGTTATTAAGCCTGTTGTTGGTCAATTATTTTCAACACTTGAAGAAGGAGTTCAGTATTACCATAGGTATGCACATGAGTGTGGATTTGATGTGCGTCGGGGTACGGATACCAAGTCTTGTGATGGCAGTAAAGTTACAGTATGGAAGTATCTGCTTTGTAGCAAGCAAGGTTATACACGTGGACGTGTTTTAACTCCTAATTCTGAGAGCTTACAGAAACTGTAACACCCCCAAATTTAACCCCATTTGGAAGCGCTACTGCCGATGACCCCGGACGTAAACCCCGAAGTCACCCCAGGCTTTTCCGATGTCATAACTGACTTAAAACACAGTTACGATACTAAAATCATAACTTTTATTAAACCACATGGTTGCGGAATTACACGATTCCAAAAACGACCCAAATACATCATCAATACAAAAATCAGAATTTACAACGGAAGACTTATAAACAAAATACAAAATAGCACAGCGGAAATCGTTTTAAACACAAAGCGACAAAACAACTTGTCGAAAACAAAACACCGTTCATCTTCATAGTCGCTCTAGCCTTCATAGAACAGCAACATACCTGATGTGCCGAATCGAACGGATGACACCAGCCAACCATGCAAGGAATATAACGGTTGGTTAGTCTAAATGAATAGACTAGCAAGGGCACAAAGCAGAGTGGTTCGAAGCAGTCGTATTAGGTTAGACTCATCGTCCCTCGAATAATAACCGAGTACGCTAGTCAACCATCATACTCCTACTGGAATAACAAAAGGGTATGCACAAGAGAAGATTCTGGAGATCGAGTCTCACAGCAATCAATCCCCAAAAGAAGACTCCAAAATGAAATGAGCCTTATAGGAAACATGATAACAAATGTTGGAAAACATATCCAAACACACACAACCACATCACACAAGTATCGCATACGAGCGATCTACAACTAAGACGAGCTTTTCCTAGCTGCACTAGCGCCTAGCTGCACTACTCGCCAAACATTTTAAATAAGTGCTTACTCATACGGCACTTTAATAATATGGTCAAGGCATTTTCATTATGTGCATACTCATGGCACGTATCTTATTTAAATGACCACACACCACATCACGTTACAAGCTTTTACATACATGTCCGCCACTCGCGGAACACATATCGAACCGGGTTGTGACACCTGCAGAGTGCACCACTTCTTACTCCACTCGAGTATAGAAGTTAGTCATGACTCACCAATTTATTATAAAGAGACGACAGGACCTCCATCCATTGTCCCTACGAATACTCGTGCTAACTACACAGTTAAACACACAAACAAATCACACAGAGCCATCACGGCCCCACCTGCACAACTATCCATATCTATGCCCACCTGGCAAACACCCTAGATTTAATAATCTAAACACACACAATAAATCACATCAAAGTCCCTTACGGCCTTCACCTGCACAAATCTAGAATAGACTAGCGTCGGTTCTAGCAAAATATACAACCTAGTATAATATCTTCTTTTTAATCACATAACGTTATCAAACAATTCCAACATAATTAACAATCATCCCAAATTAATTAACAACAAAACTATTGATAATTAATTGAAATATGGAATGATGAGCAAGAGCGAACCGCCACTTGCCTTAAATCCGACAAGCTCGAACCAAGCAGAGCAACGTCTAGTTCCTGGATCTGAAACTGGAGCAAATCTTGGATAATAAATCCCTAAGAAATGGCCCATAACAAGACCCTAAGTTAGATTCAATACACTTATATATGAATCTAAAAGAATACAAGAAGAAATCAAAGGAAACGATCAAAGCCCAAAGCCAAACCACAAAACACACAACTCGGACACAATACCGCGATCGCGGCAGGTCGCGGTCGGTCGCGGTTTTGTGCTGTGACAGTGGCTAGCTCGCGAGACGACAATGGATAATTTCTTACCCAAACCGATTTGTTTGCCTTCGATTTGTCTATGGTTCGATCTCCCAACACCACAAAGCTTTACACAACACTCAAGAGCACCTTCTCAACTCAAGAGACACTCGAAATCTCCCACACACGAAGCTCACAAGCTCGGTTTTAATGGAGAAAACAGAGGAAAACAGAGGAGAAAGAAGAAGGAAGAAGAAGAGAGCTCTTGGCTCCGGTTTCACCTCCTTTTATAGCCCCAATCCGACCACCTCTAAGGGAACAAGGGGAAACAAGCCAAGCCAGCTGGAGAGCCACCTGCCCTTCCAGAAAAATAAAAAAAACAGAGCTACAGTAACCGCCACGCGAGGAAGACGACCGCCTCTGCAAAAAGGCATTACCGCGATCGCGGCCGATCGCGTCAGGTCGCGGTTCATCGCGGTCAATCGCGGTTGATCGCGGTTTCTGGCCGACTTCACTTATTCTTATCCGAACTTGGTTCGGATTAAATTTCTTAACTCCGGGTTAAATATATTCGTACATTAACGATACATTAACCCCGAAAACACATCAACTGTATTATATAATGCTCGGAAAATTTTACAGAGCTCAGACCCCTTTTGAGAAGGTCCGAGACTCACTGAATTAAATCCGTCTAGCCAAAACGGGCATAAGAAAAATTTAAAATAATTCAAAATACCCTTAAAAATTACGGGGTGTTACAGAAACGAAGAAGGAATTCAAACAGATGCGGGTGTATTGCTAAAATAGCTTTCCGATATGAAGGACGTGATGGTTATCGTGTGAAGATTTTTTAGGAGCGTCACACGCATAATATGGTACATAATTCACAGAAACATTTCCTGAAGAACAATAGAAAATTGACTGCTTACCATCAATACTTCATTATGAATTGCTTAAAATCGAATATTGGTACTAGTACGGCATACAAGTTGTTCAAGAATTGTGTTGGATCTTATTCTGATGTAGGTGCTACAATTATTGACTTCAAGAATTTCAAGAGGGATTTGAACTCTTATATGATTGGTTGTGATGGTCAGATGGTAATTGATAGCTTGTTCCGTAAAAAGGAAAGATGCGAGGCATTTTATTTTGATTACGACGTCAATGAAGCTAATCAATTAAGCCGTTTATTTTGCTGTGATCCTATTGGTCGCAAGAGTTTTTGCTTCTTTGGTGATGTTGTATCAGCAGATGCAACATACAAATCAAATAGGTAATTTATATGAACTTACCAGTCATTATACATGCACATGTATAAACAAACACATGCACACACAATATTGAATAAATGCACATACATTTTTTAACATATTTGCACACTCATTATCTATATGCCTTACTCTTTCTGTTTTTGTTTTAATGTGTTTTAGGTATGATATGGTGTTTGTACCTTTTACTGGAGTTGATAATAACAAGAGCTCAATTACATTTGCTTTTGGTTTACTGTTGAATGAAGATGTTGGATCTTATGTCTGGTTATTTGAAAACTTCAAGAAAACAATGGTTCATGAGCCATATGTGCTGCTAACTGATCAAGACCCTGCTGTTAAAGCTGCAGTTGAAAAAGTTTTTAGCAATGTTGTTCATCGTTTCTGTATGTGGCATATTATGTTCAAGGTGCCTGTGAAGGTTAAAGTTAATGCATCTGAGACTGAGGAATTCAGGAAGAGATTTAATGCTATTGCTTGGAGTAATGAATTGAAGAAACATGAGTTTGAGGAGGCTTGGATTTCTATTATCTCTGACTTTAATCTTGAGTCAAACAACTGGTTGAAAACCATGTTTGATTTACGTCATTTTTGGATTCCTGCGTTCTTCCAAGACGTTAGCATGGGTGGTTTGCTTAGGACAACTTCAAGGTCTGAAAGTCAAAACTATTTCTTCTCTAACTTCATAGGGAGAACATCATCGTTGGTTGTGTTTATGTTGCAATATGATAATGCGATTGATTCACAGAGGCATACTCAGCGGAAACTTGACCTAGACTCATCTACTTGTTATCCATCATTGAAGACACCTTTGTAGATGGAGAAGCAATGTGCGTCAGTTTATACTCTTAACGTCTTCTATGATGTGCAGGATGAAATATATGCTTCTGTTTTTGATTGTCTTCTTGTTGATTTTATGAAGGACGTGGACGTTCATCGCTATAACATACGATGTGGTAGTAAAATCTTTGTTGTCCAACATCTTATATCCAGCGAAGATTTGATTTGTTTTTGCAACAAGTTCTTAAATGTTGGTATCCCTTGCTCTCACATGTTCACAGTTTTAAGAAATATTGGTATGGATATGTTGCCTAGCAAATTTATTAAATCTCGATGGACGAAGAAGCCAACATTGAAGCCAACGTTTGAGATAGATGGTTCTGTCTTTAAGCAAGGGTTAGAGTTGGATGAAAAGAAGGTTCTTGTTTCTGAGTTCTTCTCGGAGATGCATTCTTGTATCAATCTTATTGAGGATAATTCTGATCATATGAATGATTTACTGTGTGTCTTAAGACATCACAAGGATTTGTATATCCGCTCAATGCAGTCTGGCTCTTCAGCAACAACTCATAGCACTCAGAGTAGATTTGAGAAGTTTGTTGGGCCTATACCAGAGAGAATTGATGTTCTTCCTCCTCCACAGTCCAAGAACAAGGGCAGGCCAAGAGGAACACGTATTAAAGGTGTGGTAGAGAGAATAAGAGAAAATACATCTAAGGAAACAAAGTTGTGCACAATATGTAACCAGCCCGGCCACAACTGTAGAACATGCAAGAAAGTGAAAACTAGTGCTTGATTCATTTCATTTATAAAGAGAGAATGTATTTCTTTTATAATTTTTGAATACTTAATACATACTTTGTGTTTTGATCTTGGATCTTTATTACCAGTTAATGATATAAATCTTCTAGTATAATCTTCTTACGTTGTTAATGTATAACTGGAAACTCATGAAAAGGAGAGCACATTGAAATATTTTCACAAGCACACCCAACTTCAAATACATGCACATACAACTTATGTGAATATATTACATGCACGTACGCACATGAATTGCACATCCAATCCTTCATGTATGAACATCAGAACCAAATTATTGAAGACCTGACCTTAGATGCACTATTGTGATGCACACTCAAGTAATTATCTCATGCACACTTAAATAAAAATACATGCACATTGACGTATATTCTGTTGCACAGTTATGCACACACAGCTGCAAATATATGTGGACATTCAACTACTGTTTCATTCATATTAAAGTACCATAACAAGTCATTCTGTATTAGAATAAGACTACAAAAGTATTATCCAACTGTCATCAAAAGTACTATCCAACTGAACAAGTCATTCTGTCATCAAAAGTACTATATATCCAACTGACCACTACTGAATGTTCATCAACTAACAATAAAAGTATTATCCAACTGATCACTATTTCAAATTCAACATCTACTTCTTCTTGATTGCCTTTGAAACCATGTCAAACACCTTGTTCTTCACCTCATTCCACCTATTGTCAATGATGGAATGACAGTACTTCACCCTCATGGTTGCTATTTGCTTAGTATCTTCTTTCCTGAGTTGACATTCTCAGTCGGTTAATCCATTGCCGAAATAAGTCTCCATGTCCCTCATTGCAAAAATGCCACAATCGATCTTGTTTGTATTGTCTCTCCATGGCATCTCTAGCCTCTCAGTTGACACCATTTGTTCATCCTTGAAAATGGAAGCTTTAAATTGCATGTTATGCTTCAGTAAAAACTCCACAAAGAAATGTCTCTGCAAACAGAACAAAAAAACATTTAAAGGTCAATGTGTTTCAAAAATGATATGTACAACACAAAAAGTTAAGCACATCTAAAAATTTTCAATTCAAAACTGACCAAGCCAGATGGTATGTTTCCATACTTCTCGTCTATACCAACATCAGCTGCTGAATTGTCAAGAATATCAAATCTTGGGTTCTTGACATTTATGGAAATCACATGTAGTGACACGAGTGGTATATCGGAAACACAAACTGTATTTGTACAAAAAAAAATGATCTTTAATAAATGAACATATAAGATACTGAATTTATTTAACACGGGGCAATGGTATTATTCAAATGCATGTAAAAATAGATGCACACACAAAAATAAAATGATGCACATATAGTTATGAAATGATGCACATATTTGTGCTTACCATATCAATATCATTGAGCTTCTTATGTTTGAAGTTTTTCAATGCTTCTTCCATTGCTTCGTAGAACCAAGTAAGCCTTTCATTGAGGGGTGTTTGTGTTGGTGTCAATGCGAAAAACTACATCAATTGAAAACACACACAAGTATAAATACAAGAACACTCATTTATATAAATTGACTGATTAAAATTGATGCACACTCAAGCACTTTTGTATGCACACACAGAAACAAATGAGTGAACACAAGCACTTTTTTTTGTTTTTTTAGGGTATGTGTTATACGTACCACTGATTCAGTTGTCATAAACAATCTTAGAGATTTTGGATCACTCTTCAACTGTTCCTTCACATTTAACAAATTGGCCCACATGTCAATTATGTTATTTTTCAAGCATTGCCCCTCCTTCATCGACATAAAGTCTTTCTTTATTGCTTGTATGGTCCCCATTTGGAATACCAATTCCCTGCAATATAGTTTTATGTTATTAAAACATAATGTATAAAGCATGTAAGGTTGGATGTTATTATGAAATGTGTTTGTCATTACTTAGCTTGGGATGAGTCATTAGTTAGCCATTTGTTTAACTTGTTCTCTGCAGCAGATGGTTTCTCATTTACATCAATCTCTCTCTTCTTGTATGGTGACTTGTGGTATTCAGATGGTTTCCTTGTCCTCTTATCCTTGATCTCATCCTGCACCACCTTAATTTGGACTTTTTTTGAAATCTTTTCTGTTTCCGTTTCATTGTGTGCAGTTTCATGATGCTTCACAACTACATCATCCTCCGCAGTATCTGTTACTACATCCTCCTTATCCTGCTTATCCTGCTAAAAATATACAAACTTATTTCAGATTTTACATGCATACCCATTTAATTTTACATGCACATAAGGTATTCTCTCATGGTCACACATTTACATTTACATGCACACTCATGCATTATCTCATGCACACACAAGTACAATTAGATGCATATGCAGAATAATAGTAATGAACATATTTAAAATGATGCACATATACTTCAAATAAAGTGCACATGTTTGGCTTTTATGATGCACACACAAAAGTTGTACAAACATAAGTTTTTATATACCTCATCCTTATCCCCTCTTGTATATTCTCAATATTTTCCTCAACAACTACAGTACTAGGACCCTGAGAAAAATGTATGAAACTTATGAGCAAATCAATAGTAAATAAGAATTAAAACATATTGCACAATATACTTCCTCACTTACCTTATCTATATTCTTTTTTAGACGTTGACTTTGATACTGCTTTGCTATGTGCACAACACCAGAAAATGGCTCTACTTCTGGCCCATATGGACAATCCAGGAATACCCAAATTATAATTTGGTCCATCATAAGAGTCTTTTGCCTTTATTGTCTTTTCAATTTCTTCTAGGCACTTCTCAGCTTGTGCCCAAAACTGTTGTTGTGACAATGTATCATCCTCATTTTGTGGTTGTTTCTGAGATAGGGAACTCACCTTGAGATTCAACATCTTCTCAAGAGCTTCATTTACTTTGTTGAACAAGCTGTTGTTGGCTAATTGTGTTGGAGCTCGTTGTATTCTGAGTAGGAACCTTCTTATGAATTGTGCAAGTTCTTTACCCTCTTCTATGTGTTCCACTAGAAAAGCCTGCACACATTATTTATTTTTATTAATTTTATTATTCCATACATACGTAATCAATGAATTATCAATTGTAAAATTTATTACATACCAGTAAACCCTCTTATGTGTCGATGCTTGTCTCTTCTGCATGCTTCTCTAGAGTTGATGTGTTCTTATCTTTGTCAACAATAGCAGGCTTTGGTTGTTGATCTACCACTTCCGGTCTTTCTCGGAGATATCCTAACCCAAACCCTCCAATCCTTATTTCATATTTCTCTCTTTTCCTGAGCAATGGTGTGCTCATTCTTTGATAATAAGAAACCCCCTAGGTGTTTCTTCATTTCTGATTGTCATGCGGTCAACATATATTATCTGAAAAACAAAAGCAATACACATGAATAATTAAGCATAAACAGAAGAACATACATATGTATACATTGATAAGAGTGGAGAAGATGTGTGTTAAATAATGATAAATAGAGGCATATATATATCTAAACACATGAACACACGGTATAAGAATTATGCACATATCTAACATCATTCACAAATAGTATTTATTTATGATAAAAAGAAGCACATATATATCTACACACATGCACACACAGTATAAGAATCATACACATACCGAAAGTTAAGCACACATAGTATTAAATAATGTTAAGAAGAAGCACATATATATATAAAAACATAAACACACAATATAAGAATGATGCACATAAACTAATTTGAAAACAAAATATTTGTAATTTTCATACCAGTGGTAATAGAATGGGACCTCTAAAATAACCATTGTCAGTCTCAGCCCAAGCCTCTGCTTGTTCAACTAACATTCTCAAAACATATTCACACCAATCAAATTCAGCAATTTTCCTAGTGTCTTTGAGCATATCAAGCACTTTCACATTTATATTCCCATTTTGGTGACTTTCCAGAACAAGTGAGTTGAATAGGATGAGAAAGTTCCTCTTAAACCAGTCATTTGGAGTGCGGAAACTGAGCAACTTGTGGCTCACATCAGAAGGTTTAATCGTCCTCAGGTCCCTCGGCTTCAGCATACCAGTTTCTACATCTTGTATTTTTTCAAACTGTTGCTTAAATTCTTCTAGAAGCTCAAAATCAGTTGGGTTCTTTGAAACCTCAATCTTCTTTCCTCCATGAGGTAATCCAAGGTATTTTTGAACATCCCCAGCTGTTATCCTAATCACATTTCCAGTATCACCAATCTTTATTGTGCAAGAAACAGAGTCAAAATGTTCAATAATCCAGTAGCTAATACGACCAGGAATTTCTTCAACTTTCCAGTGTATCAGACTTTCAAAACCCATCTCCCTAAGAGCTTGCTTTTGTAATGTACTCATCTTTCCAACTGTCTCAACTAACAATCTAGGTGTACTTCTTGACTTCAACATCTCATACTTTGTTTTAAGCTCTCTCATGCCTACCTTCATTTTTTCCCTTGGCTTTGTAGTAGCTAGTGCTTTTCCCTTGTTAGCTTGTGACCCTGATTCAGGCTTTGTAATTTGTGAGCTCCTTGGCCTTTTAAGCTTAGATAGAATCTTTGCCAGAGGCGACTCATCGTCCTCGTCTTTCTCGGTCAGTGGTTCATCCTCTTCCTCAATCATTGGTTCCTTCCCCTTTCTCTTTGACATATTGGCAATTTCTTCTGATTGTTTTTGTTGAAATCTAGGACTCGTCCTACGTGGTTCTCTTATAACAAGAGGCTTTGATCCTGGCGGTATGATTTTCCTTGCAGTTGTCTTTCGCCTTTAATTTTTCAATCTGTGAATATGAATTAACATATTAGATTAAATAGATGAACATTTTTAATAAGTTGATGAACACACATGCAATCTGGATTGATTCACATTATGAAAACTTTAATTTAACCATGCATATAACACATGTAATTTTTTAAATAGATGCACATACAAATATTTTCTTAATCACATGGTAGTATTCATTTGATGCACATATGAGATAGTCTATAATAAATTACATTTGCATAGTTATTTAAATCAAAGAACATACAGTTGTTTTATTGTATTTTACATGATTCTTGGATTTTAGGACTCGTTGTGGTGTTGTCTTTCATCTGAGTGATACATATTTGAATGTCTTCACTTTTTTGTTTTGACTTCTTCATCCTTATGATTTAGTGATATGGTCCTAGTTTCTATCAACATACATGCACATACAAGAACAAATACACGCACATACAGTGTTGAATCCATGAACACTGCAACCATTCATGCACATATAAGAATAAATACACGAACACTGAAAACTAATTGAACCATGCATTCAACACAAATATTTTTAACTGAAATAGATGCACACACAATTATTTATAATAGCACAAGCTACTATGTATTTCATGCACATATAATACACTGAATAAAACATTACTTGTTCCTTCATCTGTAGAGGTCATTGAGTTGTTTTCAGCCTGAGTGATGGTTGCTGATTTGTCCCCAATTGTCTGTGTTCTTGTATTGTCAGTTGTAGTCATTTTGTCAGCTGTATTCTTATCATGAAGGTGTTTGGTCCTCATATCTGTGTTTGAGTAAAAAAAACAATTAGTTTAGATGTTATATCAACATGTGTAAGAAAGAGAACAATTCAGGTTTTATGTACACCACCTCTACGGAAAATTGGTTCCCCAATTGTCATTGTGGCGTCTTCGAAACAGAGTACTATAGGTGTGCTAATGTTTTGTTGCTGTTTTTTCTGTTTATTTGCAGTTGCTACTTTTCTATGTTTTGATAAACCTTTATCTATCATAAGATCAAATAACAATGTAATCATGTTTAGGGAAAACTAGTATGCGCACATATATTTCACAAAGTATGCACACTATTTCTTTCTATGCACACATAATAAAATTAACACGCACACACAGCTTATCTACATGCACTCACATGTATTTGCGAAGCCATGCACATAAAGTTTAGTTCAGATGCACATGTTTTGCTTTTATGATGCACATACATAAAATATTTCAAAATCGTAAGGATATTGTTTGATACTCTTGCTAGATGTACTCAAACCGTAAGAATATTTAACTTGATGTCATAATACGAAATAAAACTTGCAAAATTGATCACAATAAACATGTAATGTTCACTTTGATTTCATATACGAACTAAAAGTTGCAAAATCCAACACAATAAGCATGTAATGTTCACCTTGATTTCATATACGAACTAAAAGTTGCAAAACCGAACACAATAAGCATGTAATGTTCACCTTAATTTCATATACGAACTAAAAGTTGCAAAATCGAACACAGTAAAACGGAAATTCGCCAAGAACAAGCAAGTGAAGTAGATTTTTACCGGGTTTTCTTGTGTGTTGATGTCGCCGTTCGTCATTGCTTCTTTTTTGCGATCGATCTCGAACGACTGGAGATGATTGTGCTTGATTTTCGCCGGTGAAGGGACCTAGGGTTTATAGATTTCAAGGTTGTCTCTCTCTCGTTTTTCTTCTTCAGAAATCGGAGCTGTTCTTCTGCAGAGATGAATGACGCTTCAGTTGCTTCTTTTTGGTTTTGAAAGTCTATTTCAGCGCGTGCCGGCAGACGCCTAGAACGCGTGAGATGGTTTCTTCGTGTTTGGGCCGCTGGGCTTCTTTATGTAATATCCATTGGATTGCTTATATTGGGCGGCCCGCATCCATTCTCATTTCGCACACAATAATCCATTCGCACCAGATTCGCGCTCATATTTTTAAATAATAGAAAATAATATCTTTTAGTTGTAACCAAATCGTAATCAAATCAACAGTTCCTTAATTAAACCGGATGTGTCATATGGGCCACATAATGAGATGTTCGAAATACCCACAAGCCCATATTTGTTGGGTTATGAATTTCTTACATACATTAGGCGTTATTTGCATATATGCCGTAAGAAACGATATTAATATCACCAACCAATTTATTTAATTTTAACAAAAAAATGGCTAAGCAAGTTATAGATTATACTGACCATGCCAAATGTATAATATATAATTGATTATGAATTTGAATGCAATGACTGATCGATGTTTAAATCGAAGCTAAGCTCGACTTAGCTATCTATACGTGCAAGGCACATAAAAAAGATCACAAACAGAGTTGAACCAAGTAATATTACAAAGGCATATTGATAATAGGGTCGGGAAATCCCCGCCCTCCGGACCGGACGTGAAATCAAGTTTATGAGCTGAAAGGGAAATGATTAATTCATTAAAGAAAAAAAATAATCAGTTGAAGAAATTTTAAGGAGAACATATATGACTATATACAGGAGCGTAGCTATGATTTTATCTAGAGGCTAAAATTATGCGTGATAAAAATATTGTGTGACTTAAATCCAACGTGACTTAAATTCTATTTCGCAAAAATCAATTTTAATTTTTTTATGAAGTTTAAGGTAATTTTCACATGAGATGAGAGAAAAAAACTTAAGTAATTTTATTTTTTTGACTTAAATCTGTTAGGATTGACTGAAATTGTATTTTTAGATCAGATAAGGGGGGAAATTTAAGGTAATTTCATTTTCATGGTTTAAATTTATTAGGGTTGACTAAAATTACATTTTCGGATTAAATAAGGGTAAAAAAACTTTAATTTTTTTTTCCCAGTAGGGGCTATAGCCCCCTCTGGGCCTCAAGTAGCTACGCCCCTGACTATATGAGGATATATATAGAAATGTATATGCCGGCAGAAGCAGATGAAAGGATGTCGTGGTTAGGAGTTGTACGGGGATGAAGATGCAAGCGGGTGGTGTAGTTGGGATGGGCGGCGTAGAAGTCGGATAAGACCATCCGGAGGGTGGTCCATGTCATCTCTTCCGACAGCTCACCCATCACCACACCTACTTTCACCGCCAGCTGTCCATTAATATCTTGGGTTGTTGATGGCGCGAAACTCATTAGCTGCAAGACTACAGCTACCAAGGACAGTATTATTGTCATATTCGGAAGAGAAAGAAAAGAGAGAAGTAGTCTTGAGTCTTTGAGAGAGAGGACAAAAATGTAGGAGTGTGATTTTTCATTTAACGTACAAAAACATTAGTACGTATATAAACACTTTAATACTCAACGGAGTGTGGAAAGTTTACATATATATTACTACAATAATAATATGGCCGGGTCTTCGATCTTTTTTTGTCGAATTGTACCACTCGAGGCTTATCGATCTACTCTCTCCGTCCCACAATGTTCGTCCTGTTTCCTTTTCGGGTGACCCCTTTTGTTTGTCCTACTTCAATTTCTTTCCTTTTCTTTACAAAAATTCACTTATTCATTCCATCTTTTATCCAAAATATCAATCTCTTCTCCCATACTTTACACATCCAATAATTCTCACCTACCATCTCCATCCATCTCAAACTCCATTAATATCCACCATTTTTATCCATAATCTAAAACTTAATAACCCATATTCCATTAACCTAATTAATTAAAAATTAATTAATTAAATAAACTAACAAAATTAACCAAACTACTCCTAAACCCATTAACTTAACCCAAACCCAAACCCAAACCCATATTTCTTAACCAAACTAACCCAAACCCATATTTTAACCTAAACCCGGATTTCCCTAACCCAATATCCTTAACACATTTTAACCTACCCCTAAACCCATTAACTTAACCCAAATCTACCCAGCCCAATTACCCACTCCCCTACCAACCCTAAAAACCATCATCTGATCTCACTCTCTCATTCTCCTTGTCGTTCTCTCATTCTCTCTGAAACCCTAAACTCATCTCATCTCTTCTCCTCTCCAATCTCTCGTCTGAGCTCTCATCTGAGCTCTCACTCTCCTTGAAGGTTCCTTACTCTCCTTCTCCAATCTCTACTCTATCGTCTGAATCACTCTCTCGTCTTCTCATCCCCACTATCTCGTCTCTGTTGCAGATCTTCTTCGCCGGCGATTAATCTGCTCTGGCCATCCCCAAAACACTAAAAAAGCTTGTTTCTCCTCTAGATCTATCCATATCTCCCAAAACCCGTCCCCAAAAAACCCTAAATCTCAGAACTGAGTCCTTTGAAAACTGATGCGACCTTGCCCTCCATGACGGCCATAGAAGAAGTAGCCATGACCATGAGCTCAGAAGAGCCAAGTACGAAGACCGCGATCTTCGTCATACTCCTTGCATCTGGAACAGAGTCTGCGATCTCATTCAAGCGTCTTTATCCAAGACCAAAGGTCGAGTCCCTCAACGCGTCTTCCTTCAAGCGACTCAATGTTGAACGCGATCTCCTTCAAGTGACTCAATCTCCTTCAATGCTGATCGCGTTCTATCTGAAGATTCTCGCATTCAATGTTGATCGTGTTCTATCTAAAGATTCTCGCATTCAATGTTGAACGCGTTCTTTGAATATCTTTGTAAATGTTTTAACATTATTTATTCCCAGTGTTTTCTTTTGGGGTGTGTGTTCCACTCGTGTCGCGTGGGCTAGCCCATTAAGCAAGACTCGGCCCATCCGAGTCTCGCTATAAAAAGGCCAACTCAGCCTTCTGTTTTAGGGCATGTCTAATTTTGAATCAAAGCTTAAGTTGAGAGCCTATTGCCTCCTTCCTTTGATTGGACGTCAAACACTTATGACTTCTCATCTTTTTCACTCCGCCGCCGACGCTACGGCAACCTCTTGATTCTTCAAGCCAAGTCTTCCTTCGCATCTCCCTTCATCTGCAGTCGATCCGGCATTCACTAATTGATGTGCTCCTGCTTGTGATGCCGGATCTCTGATTGGTGGGAAGTCGCACGCGTCGGATCTGAGGTTGAAGAGATGGAACGCGGTGTTTGGATGATGATTCGAGATGGAGGGCGAAGCCGTAGCGTCGGCAGCGGAGGAGATAGACTCGAAAGAGATCGAGTGATTGGATGTAGCGTCGGCAGCGAGGTTGGATAAACTCGATGAAGATCGAGTGGAGGCCGTAGCGTCGACAGCGGAGGAAGGAGATGAGAAGTCAGAAGTGTTTGACGTCCAATCAAAGGAAGGAGGCAATAAGCTCTCAACTTAAGCTTTGATTCAAAATTAGACGTGCCCTGAAACAGAAGGCTGAGTTGGCCTTTTATAGCGAGACTCGGATGGGCCGAGTCTTGCTTAATGGGCTGGCCCACGCGACACGTATGGAACACACACCCCAAAAGAAAACACTGGAAATAAATAATGTTAAAACATTTACAAAGATATTCAAAGAACGCGTTCAGCATTGAATGCGAGAATCTTCAGATAGAACGCGATCAGCATTGAATGCGAGAATCTTCAGATAGAACGCGATCAGCATTGAAGGAGATTGAGTCGCTTGAAGGAGATCACGTTCAACATTGAGTCGCTTGAAGGAAGACGCGTTGAGGGACGCGACCTTTGGTCTTGGATAGAGACGCTTGAATGAGATCACGGACTCTATTCCAGATGCGAGGAGTATGACGAAGATCGCGGTCTTCGTACTTGGCTCTTCTGAGCTCATGGTCATGGCTACTTCTTCTATGGCCGTCATGGAGGGCAGGGTCGCATCATCCTCCCCCACTTGGCTGTGAAGCGTCCCCGCTTCACCATCGTCGAAGTTGTGCTGGACATACTCGTGCAAGTGCACCCACACGAGGTCTCCGGTGTCGAACACGAATCGTCGGCGGCCGTGGTATGGCGGATAGGCACCAGACACCCAGTTGAATGTGTGTTGAATGCTACGCAAGGGTGGTAGTGTGTTAGGTGGCTTCTCTGGCAAATCCGCGGTGATCTCCGCTTGCAACGTGGCGAAAGCTGGTGGCAAAGGCGTGCCGATGTGGGCGCAGTGCATGCTTGGAGGTGGCACCTTGTCGTTCAAACGGGCGATGAAATCCCTAGGTCGGGCGAGAAGCACATGGTGCTCACAACTGCCCTGCAACACAGCGTTCGGAGGCGCGGTACTCCCCTTGTCTCTGCAACGCGTGGTATCCTTGGGCGCGTCGTGGTGTGGGGCGAGTTTTTGCCTCAAGGAAGGATCTCCAGGATCTGAGTTGGGTCGCATTGGGGTTGATGCGGTCTTTTCCGCATCCAATGTCTTGTCTCGATCACGCTCGACCTGAGCCTGTAAAATCTCATGGGAAGTCATTGGTAAGAGAGTCACGCACTTCCCATGGTAGGTAAACACATAGGTGTTTAGATACCCATCATGAAGTACGCGATGATCGAACTGCCATGGACGCCCAAGCAAGAGATGGGTGGCGTCCATTGCAATCACATCACATAAAATTTTGTCATTATATTGACCAATGGAAAAGGGAATAAGACACTGCCGTGAGACATTGTTGCCTGAGCTTGCAGATAGCCATTGTAGGTCATAAGGTTGTGGGTGAGGCGTTGTCGGCAGGCTGAGATGGTTGATCACCTTCTCATTGACGATGATGCGACCCTGCCCTCCATCACGGCCATAGAAGAAATAGCCATGACCATGAGCTCAGAAGAGCCAAGTACGAAGACTGCGATCTTCGTCATACTCCTCGCATCTGGAACAGAGTCCGCGATCTCATTCAAGCGACTCTATCCAAGACCAAAGGTCGCGTCCCTCAACGCGTCTTCCTTCAAGCGACTCAATGTTGAACGCGATCTCCTTCAAGCGACTCAATCTCTTTCAATGTTGATCGCGTTCTATCTGAAGATTCTCGCATTCAATGTTGATCGCGTTCTATCTGAAGATTCTCGCATTCAATGTTGAACGCGTTCTTTGAATATCTTTGTAAATGTTTTAACATTATTTATTTCCAGTGTTTTCTTTTGGGGTGTGTGTTCCACGCGTGTCGCGTAGGCTAGCCCATTAAGCAAGACTCGGCCCATTCGAGTCTCGCTATAAAAGGCTAACTCAGCCTTCTGTTTTAGGGCACGTCTAATTTTGAATCAAAGCTTAAGTTGAGAGCCTATTGCCTCATTCCTTTGATTGGACGTCAAACACTTCTGACTTCTCATCTCCTTCACTCCGCCGCCGACGCTACGACAATCGCTTGATTCTTCAAGACAAGTCTTCCTTCGCATCTCCCTTCATCCGCAGTCGACGCTACGATACCAAAGACTTGTCTTTTCAAGTCATCTATCCCTCATCAAATCGCTTCCGCCATCGCCACACCACCATCTTCATCGCGTTCTCCCACTCACGCAAAGCCCCAGAAACCGCGTTCCACTCATACCACCATAGAGGCAACCCGCGCGACTTCCCACCAAGGTCATCGATCCGGCATTCACAAGCAGGAACGCATCAAAAACCCTCGTCCCCTGGGTTCCATTCTTTGTTTGCATGCATGGGTGATTCGGACCTATTTAAGTTCGATGGGAGTCCCTGCAGTTCTGAGTCCTATGTATTTGCTTGCTCTAAATCTCCACAGTGTGATTGGAATAGCGATTGTCATGGGAATCACAGCTACACTCATGTTGCCTCAGAGGAAACTGTGGAGGGGATGATGTGGTCGTCTGAGCACCCTGGAGATGAAGCGGTCTTTGATTACCCAGAGATCGTTGTGCTCCCCGATACCCCTGAGATTGTTGTCGTCGTTGATTCGCCTGAGATTGTTGTAATCCCTGATTCCCTTGACGATGAAGTTGTGGTTCAGTCTTCTGACGGAAGAATCGTCCCCGATGATGGTGATGTTGCCTCTGATTCTGATGTTTAGCTAAGTCTCACTCTTGTTAAGTTGTTTATTTCTAGTACTTTTGCTGAGATTGTTGCTCTGAATTATGCATGTTGTTGAATGAGTTTATTGTGTTGTTGACTGAGACATTGGATTGATTCTGGATTTGTTGTTTTGTTGTTGAATTATGCATGCTGATAATTTGTAGTGTTTTGGTGTTGGTGTTCTGTTTTTTTTTTGTTGATTCTCTGTTACATTGGGACTGCAGAACCTTATATTGATCATATGCATGTACTCTGATGCATGCTTGGAAGTTGGATTGATCATATGCATATACTCTTATATTGGATTGTTCACTGTTGAATGAGATGTTGGATTGATCAGTTAGGGTTATCAGTGATGATGCAATATAACTGAGATGCAAAACATTTATGCTCACTGTCTTAATGTGCCATAGCAACATTGTCACATGTAATTGATTAATGCTTATATGTATGTTAAGGTCTTGTGATTGGTCTTGTATCTATGAGGGTTATGGAGACATTCGAGATTATTTATGCATTTCAATGATGAAGTCTTGAAACTGAGATGCAATACCTTTAATATAACTGCCTTAATGTGCCATAGGAACACTTTTACATGTAGTTGATTGTTGCTTATGTGTATGTTAAGTCTTGTGATTGGTCTTGTGTTTATGAGGGTTATGGGGACATATGAGATTATTTGTGCATTTCAATGATGAAGTCTTAACACTGAGATACAAGACCTTTAATATCACTGCCTTAATGTGTCATAGGAACACTTTCAATTGTGAAGTCTTGTGATTGGTCTTGTGTCTATGAGGGCTATGGGGACATCTGAGAAAAATTGTACTCTTCAATTGTGAAGTCTTAATACAACTGAGATGCATTTCCTTTGTCTGGTTTGTCCTAAAGGTCTAAAAGCTCTTGTGATTGGTGTTGTTGTTGTCTTGTTGATATGTGTGCTTCTATTGCTCTGTTTCTATTGGATTGCTACATAATTATGTTCAACTCCTAATGAGATCATAATATGTACAACTCATTAGCATTTATTGCAAATATGTACTGTTTTATTCTCCTTGAGTCTATCTATGATGAAGTCTTGAAACTGAGATGCACTCCCTGCATGTTCACTGTCTTAGTGTGCCATAGGAACACAGTCAAATGACTGATTAATGTTTATGTGTATGCTAAGGTATTGTGATTGGGTTTGTGTCTATGAGGGTAATAGGGACATCTGAGATTATTTAAACACTAACCATATCAGTTCTAATTATGTTAGTAAGTGTTGTGCAATTCATTATATGAAAAGATAGGCATTGTCATTGTTGTGCCATTACTTGTGCTTGTTTACAAAATTACACAAGTTCTTGCTACCTTACAATTTCCTGCTTCAAATAACAGCTTTCTGACCCAAACAAAACATACTTAAGCTAGAAAAAATATGTTACTTTATCTCCTAAGATTGTTATGTACACAAAATGTTCAATCTTTGTCATATATTGCTAAATAAACTGACTGTCTTCAAGTGCTTCTTCAGTGTCTTGATCTTCATATAATGTTGTCCCTTGTTGACTTTGTTGGCCTGCTATTGATGTTCCTGGTTGTTGATCTGCTTGTTGTGCACCCACATGCACTATGTCCCATGCTTCTATGATAGCCCACATAGGTGCCTTGATCTCTCTTGGTAGATTCCCCTGAGCCACTAATTTTTTATTGTTTACATGTGGCATATCATACTCATTGCCTCCCTTGCATTTAAGTATTTCATTCATAACAAATTGTAGTGTCATCCACACATCACTTAGAGTTGTAGGGGCCAACTCAAAAAATGCTTCATGCACTGCTTGTAACATATGATCAATATTTTTTTGGCATTTTCTTGTGCATGAGTGATTGAATGCTTCTGAAAAATCCTAGATCTAAGATGTTTAGATCTAGACTATTAGCTGGTTGTTGTATTAAAATGAAAGTGAATCCATCCTGAATGTACACTTGTTGCCATTCTGGATCTCGTTGAGTTATATGGGCTTTTGCATTGTCTTGTTGTATGAATATAACTCTTTGAGCTCCATCTTGTGGCCATTTTGCCTTGATTGCTTGAATGATTTGGTTTATCAACATGTTCATTGTCACTTGCTTGTTGACTGAGTCAACTAGCTTTGTAACTAGTATCTCCTTCTCTCTGTTTTTGGATGACATTTTTGCTGCTTCTTGATATGTGAATGGAAGGATTCCTATCTTCCTATAAAAAATGCACTGTCCCTCTGCATCAAATTTAGGCCTTGCTACAACTGCAGTGAACATAACTTTGGGAATGAATTTAGATGAACTTGCAGCTCTGTACTTGCCCCTTTCATTATGTGCTAGATATACTCTTTGTGATTTCTTTGATAGATAAAACCACTTCTCATCCAAGTGTACAAAATCAAACATTGGATAATACACTGACTTAGTTTCTACAGTATCCCCTTGTAGTAACTTCAGTACCCAATCCAACCTAGTCTTCTTATGCCCCTTACTCAAACCAGGAGGGAGTGGATTTGTATGCGGCTTTATTGAACCTTGCTTGATCATCCTATGCACTGTGGTCTTTGAAATACTAAGCTTGCTAGCTAAGTCTCTAATGCATGACCTGTCTCCCATGCTCAATGCTGTGATTCAATCCATCTCTACTTGAATTCCTTTTCTACCACATTTGTGATATTTTGTGCTTAGATTGTACCTCTGGTGTGCATTATGTTGCTTCTTGGCTGTGTTCCAAAGTCTGCATATGCACCTTGTTGACATGTTGAACTCTTGTGCAACTTCCTTTATTGCACCATGTGGTAATTGTCCCTCTTTAGCTCTAGTAAGCAGAGCATTCAATATGTGCATTTTTTTTATCACTTCTAAGCCTGGTATGTTGTGTTGGCTGATGATGTTGTGTTGCCTCTGTGTTGTGCTCTGCTTCTGGCTGGAAAAAATCTTCATCTCCTGGTTCCTGGTTGAGATCAAAAGTCTGTTCATCTTATTCCATGTCCCTTGCTGACCCATTAAGTTCTTGGAATTCTTCTCCATCATAAATGTATTCCTCATTTGGAAGTAGAGCTTCATTTAAGTCGAAAGTTGAGGTCATGACCACCACCAGGCAGTGATGCAGATGTGATTATTCTCTCTGTTTTTTTTAGAGAAGCAGTGAATGCTCTGTAGTCCTCTGTAATTCTCTTCTGCAGTCCTCTGTAATTCCCTTTATACTCTATTTACAAGGATTGTTTAGGGGCAATTATGTCTAAGTTTCCAAAATTTGTAAACTGGATCCGTGTGCTTCTAATGCTTTGATTCTATTAGTTTAGAAGTTGTAAACTGGATCTGTGGTAATTGTCCCTCTTTATCTGCAGCAGCATTAAATGCAAATATGTACTTTCTTAATTATTCTTAATCCAAGAGCTTTTAGTCCTTTAGAACAAACATTTCGGAACAGAGGGAGTATTACATTCTTCGGAGTTTCTAATTGACTTCCATCAATTTTCAACAAAAAAGAAAAATTGTGTTCCATCAATTAAGTTGGAGTTGATTATATTTATGGCTATGTCATGACTGATGTCAGCTCAATTAACCCCTTAGTTACTTAATATGCATTGCGTCCTGTTGCGTGCCCAATAACCTAATGACCCAACTAATATCTAGCTCCAGTTTAGCTAGCTCTATATATATAATATCGGTTTTTCTAATGGGCATAGGTTAAGAAGTCTTTTTTAAGAAACTAAAATCCTATATGGAATGCTTAAACCCTTAGATATAAAATTAAAAATCTCTAAATGGGAAACATTAACCCAAATATTTTCAAAAGAAGGTTCTTAACCTATGCACTAGATGCATAGATTAGAAAAACCGATATAATATAGCTAGCGCGCATCGTTGTCATCGTCGACCTTCATTTTTCAGACGTCGTCACAAAGAAAATAAAGGGCAATGAAGTCAAAGTTCAACAGAAAAACCACTAGGCTAATGTATTTTTATTGTAATTTACATATCATTCTATGTATACATAATCAAAATTAAAAATTCAAAAAAGACTTAAACCAAATATTCAACATATTCTAAGGGATTCGCCGTAAGAAGCCCGCTCAAGCCTCCCTAGATCGCCCCTGCGTACATTATCTGAAAGTTTCAGTGGGGTTCCATTCTAAAACCAATTGACAATAAAAAGAATAGTCCACTAAATTTATATACTAGACTATTTAGTCTTAACTTTCCGATGTGGGATAGGTTATTCTCCACAAGCTTGACAATTTCTCAGTGTCCCATTTCCATTGCATGCTCTACACTTTGTTGCATATCAAAATATGTGACAGCAAACTTTTGCCCATCAGAATTTAGATGGTCATTGAATTTTAAAGAATTAAAAAAAAATTAAAATTAGAAATTTGTGTGTTACCGGAAACGTATAAGAGGAGAAAAAGTCTTTATTCATAACTTGTCAAACAATCCCTATTCTATAACACATATTAAGATGAGTTGCACTATAAATTTACTTATCATTCTATGTATACATAATGAAAATTGAAAATTCAAAGAGGAGCTTAAACCAAATATTTAACATATTCTAAGAGATTCGCTGGGAGGAAGCGGGGCTGTCGCCCCCTCAAGCCCCCCCTAGATCCGCCCCTGCGTACATTATCTGAAAGTTTCAGTTTGGATTTTTTTGACTCTGACAAATCAATATTGAATATGCATAGAAGAGTAGATAATATGTACGTTAAACAAACAATGTGTAGTTCAATATTGTAAACTATATGCGCGCATGACTAACAATTTCGCCGGAATTGGTTGTTTCCGGCCCTTCTAATCACCCTTGCAGAGTGCAGACACATTAAGGATTAGGGGTTTATCTCAACAACTAACTCTTCATTTCGACGGAAAGAATCCGACAAAGGAGAAGCAGAAGTCGACGGGTTCGAGTATCCAAGAGAAGTTGATTCTATATGGTTTGAGAAGCTTGAAGGGCTTGGTGGGCATTGACTATTGTGAGAGCTCCCAACTAGGTCAACGTCGCGTGGTTCACCAATCTTGAAAGTGTGAGAAGCCAAATTTCTCTGGTCAAAGATCCTTGCCAACTCCTTAACCCTACCCCAGACCGTGAGACTAGGATCAGCGCGTAACCATACTCTCCTATACTCATACACAAACCCTAAGAGAGACACTATAAGAGCACATGTTGCAGCACACCCTGCAATAAGGAACAATCCCCAGAAGCTGTCGAGTCCAATTCTACTCAAGGAAGAAAGAGAAGTGCGCATTGAGTCTGAACAGCTTGCATTTTGGCCAAACCATTTTCTCTCTATGGCTGCCATCTGATCTCCCTCAGTCACGTTCAAGACTTGGCGGGAAACATCATCTACAAGAGGGGATCCAAGGGGGAAAACGAAGCCAAACCCATCGGTTTTATAGGTTGGAGGTACCGTTACGTACTTGGAGCAATAGCTTGCAAGAAAGACGTTCACGTATGGGATTTCATCGAATGCAGCTGCAACCCCTCCTTCTTCTCTCCCTTTTGTGAGAAGATCATCTAGTTCTTGAGGACTGTTGTAGGATCTAAGATTTGATTCATCAAAACCCATTTTTATTAGAAGGCCCTTGACGAAAGAGCCTACTTGGTAGCCTACTGGTTTCCCTGTATTTATGAGCTCCTTCACATCTGTCACTGTGGGTTGAAGCTGTTGGATTGTTAGCATTGATGTCAAACTTGCCGTGTAACATTGTGTTAGGATGAGAACAAGGAACACCCATATAATCACCACAAATCTTGCTGTGTTACTGAACACATGTTGGCCTGATAATACATTGCAAAGAGGAAATATGCAAAGCATTAATTTAGCAGAGCAATTCCAATATATTGATACAAGTATGTAATTTCTTTGTGTAACTACTCATAATTATATCATCTCTAGGCATAAGCAGTTTATATCAAATTTATCAAAGTATCAATATGAAATGTATAAGATTGTGATCAAGAATATAAGGGAGAAGAGTATCTTACTGTGTGCAAACACCATTGTCGAGAACGAGTAGTAAAGGCTTGTGCCAGCTTGGTACACAAGCGGCCCTCTAAACTGTGGATTGATACGATGCTCGAGAACCCATATGACAAAGGCAATGAAGACAAAGAAGCATAAGGTTGTTACCCACAAATCCCGAGATAGAGGCGTCAAGAACACCCAAGCTTTGTTCTTGTTGTTGTCTTTGACGGGTGCAACCATTGTTACTCCTGATTCTGTGTATGGTAAAGTGAAATCTACATATAATGACCTGTTAGCTACTATGGTCAAATCACCCACAACAGCATCATACCGCTGCAAACAAGAAAGAACATATTCCACATAAGATGAGAAATATATGTAGAAATTGTCTAAACTGTTAGTTAGGTGACCTTGTTGATTATTGTTATTTACCTTATCATAAACTTCAGTGATCAGCTCATCATAAGAATATGAAGTATCACCATCTGGTTTTCTGAACACAGTATACTCATAAGGCACCGGATATGGAAGAGATGCCATGACAGCATCAAAGATATCAATACAATAACCTGTAATCTGCGTTGGTGTCACCTTTACAAATTCTTCAAAACCATCTTTAAAGGGAACCAAAACTTTCAACTTGTTCCCATCAGGAGAAACTACCCAACCTTTGGGTGGATCTTTTCTATCCCCAGGCCATATGATGCTTCCAAGTTGCTCTCCCCTGGAGATTGAACTTGTGGTATCTAATTCTCGAGAGAGTCCGTGTTGTGGACTCCAAACTCCAATGATTTTCTCTCCATTTCCAATCACATTTACGATCTCCAGAACTGAAGGTTTTAGCCTCCTATTGACTAGCTCAAAATCCCCACTGAACCCTCTGAATCTAGTATCTTGAATGGCTCGGATTAGTTCTGGACCAGATTTTGATACTCCAAATGTAGACAGATCAGTAATTGACACATTAGATGAAGCAATTCTTTTCTCAAATTTGAAACTGGAAGAACTAACTTTCTCCGCCGCTCTTGCTAGTGCTGTGACTGCATCATAGGCCCAGAGTTGAAACACGCTTATATGTGGATCAATCACATCTAGGTTTTCTAGCACAATCTTCTTCTTCCATCGAGCAACGAAATCTTCGAGCTCAGGCGTACCCGGAAAGTAATTGCGAACGCCAATCACACCCTGCATTGCTCGGATTTTCTTAGGTTTGAGTGAATTCAAGAGATTCGCAATTCCAGTAGTCACGATCCACGCGTAATCTCGATCCATCATCCCAAGCCTCTTGGCGTGTGAGAAGAGACGGAAACCTAATTTTGGATCCATATGAACAATGAAAACGCGAGTATCCATAGACATGAGCTTGTAAAGCTCTTTTTCAATCTGATCATCGGTGGATGAAGAAGAAATGGCGCTCCTGTAAGAGATGTGAGTACCTATCTTTTGCAGCGCGTCGGTCAACGCGGGGACGACTCCACCGCCGAACTCGTTGCTGACGTAGACTAGAACTACTTGCCCCCATCGAAAAGCTTGAACAATGGAGCTGATGGCGGAAACTTGAGTAGAATCGAGTTGTGTAGATTGGATGAAGTATGAATTTCCGGCGAGGGAGAGAAGAGGACTGGTGGCAGAGAATGAAATCATGGGAACTTGTGCTTTTTCGGCGAGGCTCATGTCAAATTGGGCCTCCATTGATGTGTCTGGCCCAATTATAGCTTGTACTTCCACGTTCTTTATAAGATCTAAAACTACATGCATCAGAAAATGATAAACAAAAGATTGGCAACTTGTAACTATTAATACTTTTCGTCGTAATATTAAAATGAATCAGAAAGTGCATATTTTTATGAGAAAATTGGCCACGAAGGGTCCTTTCTTTACATAAATAATATGTTTAGATCCATTTTTTTCAAAATTGCAAGTGTGACCCTCTATTGTTACATATATGGTCTAAAGGCATTTTGAAAATATTTTTTTAGTGTTTAGAATTTAGGGTTTAGGGATTATGGGTTTTTAATGACTTAGGGGATCAAAAAATTAATTTATTTAATTAAAATCCCAAATTTGCTATTTCACCTCTCTTAAGGGATCAAAAATCCTAAGCATAGTATTTTTATAACATAAAATACAATTATTTTATAATATAGTTATAGTCTTGATAATAATTTATCTTATACTCTTAGTATTGGATTATTAAAATAATGCACTAAATTACATTATATTACTTAAATTATAAATTAATATAATTTAATGTACGTAATATTTTTGGGATTCAAAGAAACCCTTAAATGAACAGTTAATAGATAGAAAAAGTTGGCAATTTTATTTAATCATATATCTAGCTACTAGCTAGGCTGTTGATTATTGAAAAGTTAAATTAATTAAATGATCACTTCACTATATAGACTTAATAATGACGATGAATATATATTGATAATGATTTTTGTATTGGTGGCCACTGGCCACTGTCAAGTTATGTTGCTGTTTACTTAATGTAAGTTAAAAAATAGTATGTCGGGTCAAATATCAAAATAATTCTAATGGATAGAGTACGTATAGGGTCCGGTTCCGGTGAGGACGGTGCTTCATGATAGGATTGAGGATGTATGATAGAAGAGAGAAAAATTAGAGGGAAAAACAAAAAAAAAACGGAGTGAACAGTGGCAGAGGCGCACGCCCTTATAGGGAAAAGCTTCAATTCGGTCTTGCAGTACAATTGCCGAATTTTTTGCGTATAATTCGCGAATAATTCGGTAAAAAAAATTTCCAAGTCAAAATTTTTTCCAGAAAAATCAATTTTGTGTGCATATCATATAACGTGTGTGTGCATATCAGATACACTGTTGTGTGCATATGTAACTATGTGTGTGTGCATATGGTTTCTGAAATTGTGAATGCCTTTAACATAGTGTTTATGCTTAGAGGACTTGTGTGCACATCAAATAACCTGTGTGTGCACATCAATTATACTGCTGTGTGCATACTCCGTGTGTTCATATGGTCTCGGGTCGTGTGCATACCCGAAAACAAGTGTTGGTATGCACACACATGTGTGCATACCAAATAACTTGTCGTGTGCACATCCATTATACTATCGTGTGCAGACCCCGTGTGTGCATATGGTCTCAAGTCATGTGCATACATGGAAACAAGTGTTGATGCACACAAACCATGTGTGCATACCAAATAACCTGTCGTGTGCACATCCATTACACTATCGTGTGCATACCCCGTGTGTGCATATGATCTCAAGTGTTGATGCACACAAACCATGTGTGCATACCTCATGTGTGCATATGGTCTCAAGTGTTGATGCACACAAACCATGTGTGCATATCAAATACTCGTTATGTGCATGTCAAATAGACTATTGTGTGCATATCATCCACCTTGTTGTGTGCATATCCACTACGTGCGTGTGCGTATCAAATATAAGCCCAGGAATCATGTGTTCATACCGCAAAAATCATGTGTTCATACCCAGGAAATCATCCACCTTGTTGGTTATATGTGCACACACACTTTTTTGCGTATGCACACAGATGTGTATTTGATATGCACACATGTCTCTAGCATTAACAACTGTTCCCACACATGTACACATTCTGAAAACCACATGCACACACCGAGCCTAACATATGCACACATACGTCCTGACATATGCACACAACATTGTATTTCATATGCACACAAAATCGATTTTTTTTGCAAAAATTCGAATTTTTGAAAAATATTTTCCGAAAAATTCGCGAATTTTTGCCGAATAATTCGACAAAAATTTGCGAATAATTCGGCCGGGCCAAATTTTTGGACGCGCTTGGTGCATCCTGAGTCCTGACACGGGAAGCTATCCTCATTTGAACTTTTCCCTTACATATATAGGGAGTAGGGACGACGTCACTCGTTGAACTACCCGCCTTGATCATAAAAAATCGACCAGGAAATCGTGAGCATTGACTTTGACTATTAAATATTATAGATATGGTCGATCAATTCTACCAAAATACTTGCATATACACGGCTAATGGCTATTACACAAATACGAACCCTCCCGTAAGAGAGGCGAATACGTAAGTACCGTATATATGCAAGTAGTTAATTATTGATCGATTACTTTGATTCACAATCGAGTTGAATTATGCGGTACGGTGATCGATCGAAGATAGCTAGGGGATACATAATTGAAAAAATTAACAAATAAAGAAAGTTCCAATTTCAATTGATAAGCAACTTCCAATTTCACCAAAATATAAAACTGTATTTCTTAATAAAAATTAAAAGCTAAAACAATATCTATTTTTTAACGGATGGAGTATTAATTTAGCTGTAAGATATTATAAAGTCTTCCTAAATTTTGGTGAAAAAGTAGTCAATAAATTAAAATCAAATTTCAATTGAAAGTATTTATGGTTACCGGCAGAAGCAGAAGAAAGGATATCGTGAGAAGGAGAGGAGCGGCGATGAAGATGCAAGCGGGTGGTGTAGTTTGGATGCGCGGAGTAGAAGTCGGATAAGGCCATGCGTAGGGTAGTCCACGCCGTCTCATCCATGTCACCCATCACCACTCCTACTTTCACCGCCAGCTGTCTGCTAACGGCGGTATGTACAGCTAAGGTTGTCGGCTGACGCTGACCGGCGCCGCCGGAAACTGCCGGTGAAAAACTGCCTAGAGCTACCAAGAAAAACGCCATCACCTTGAGTATTAACTTGGCGGGTGCACAGTTGCCGATATTCATCGCGGCGCGCGCCGGCCACCAAATGTAGTATCAATCTTGAATAATTTAATGGTTTTAGGTGTATACTTAGCTGCTACGTATAATGACTAAAAAAGGGAATGCTGAACTATATGTCTATTTGTAATGGATGCAAATTGCAATACGTACGTACGTAGCCTCGCTAATTGACCAATTCAACCAATCTAAATTCATTGACTATTTAGTTCTACCTCCTCCATACGTGTTTAATTTATCATCCAATATACCGAATACGTATTGTTTTGAATACGGTACGTAAATAAATGGGTAAAAAGTACGTTGTATAAAAAACACGTATCAAATTGTATCGGAACTAATGGATGCAACCAGACCTACATCAATTGTGTTCCGAATCCGTATGCGTATTATTATTATACTACATGTTTTGTATATATAAATACGCACGTACGTGTCCATTTCAACACCGTAGGGATATGTGCATGACCATTTCAAATCACCTATTTTGAGGCAATATATATTATCCATCTACGGCTAGCATAAAAGTCGAATATATGACAAAGTTTATTCTCATAACTAGTGAAGCTGAGTTTATTGTTAATTTCATAATTTGTTACCATTGACAATTATTCTCGGAAAAAAATATACAATTACGGAAGAAGTATAATATAAATTAATTAAGAAAAAATAACAAAAATAATCTTCCGTTTTCAGTGGCAGAACAAAAAATCTTAATTTTTAAATTAAAAAAAAAACCTCAACTATACCCATTAACTAAAATTACCACGAATGAAATTTTCATTTAAATTCCGGCTAGATAGCATGACACCTAAAAAAGGATATTGTACAAAAGAAAATTATTTACCACATTCAACTATTAACAAACATGAGTACACGTTATCAAATCAACCATAATTTTAACAAAAAAAATTATATGAATTATTTTTAGTTCATAGATATATAATTGTGATTATTTTTTATAGATTAAAAAGTTAGCATTATTTTCGATTGCCAGTGAAAGTTAAGATTATTTTTAATATTTTTTTCTATTAATTAATAATAATACAATGTAGTAATTATTTAATTTGCTTGCTATATACCATGCATGGTTTTCGTTTCATGGCTAGCTCTGAATCAAGGGAATATATAATGGCATAATTAGCGTTTGGATGCTAATTGTTATTTTTCAATTCAATATAAGGCATCGATCCCCATATTGACAAAAGTATATTGATTGTCACCGGTATGGCGGGTATGCATAAATATCTTATACTGGACTTTGTATATGTATATATTTGGCGTTAACTACATTAAGAATATAAACCATGATTCTCCTTGTTGAATCCGCTCCAATCTCCCTCAATCGTTCAAAGCTAAAGCTTGGACAGTTAAAAAAAACGAAAAACAAACTTGAACACCAGGAATTATTTACGCAGTTCGGACTAAGTCCTACGTCTGCGGAGTCCTCAAGAGGGGAGACTCACCCTTCCATTAGGCAACTCAAGGCCAAAAACAAGTTTGGTTACAAGCAAGCACACAGAGAGCAAACAAATGAAACAACACAAGAGAAGAAGCGGCACACAAGCCAAAAGAAGAAGACGAGATAAGAAATGTCCCCTGGAAGGACAATAACAGAGCTTGCACACAAGCGAAGGCTCTTCAATCTCTCTTTCTCTCTTTCTGTGTCTTCTTTCTCAAGCTTCAAGCTACAACTTCGAGCAACAATGGAGGAGCCAGAGTTATGCTCTCAGAAAAGAGAGCACCCTAGGGTTTCCATAGCTGCTAAGGAAGGGAGCAACGAGAAGTGTCTCAGCGATTAGGGCAACATAGGAGTATAAGTATCAAGCTCCAAATATCACCAAACGCATTGTTTCACCAACAAAGGCCAGCGTCTCCCAATTCGGCCAAGCCCAGATAGCATAGGAGGCCCACAAGGATAAACATGCCCATTACAAGTGAAACTGAGACCAAGTGGCAAGACATGCCCAAAGCTTGAGCCATAGCTTCATGTGTAGCTGCAAAGGGACTAGGACCAACATTGGTCAAGTCACTCGAGCCCATATGTGCCTCCATGGCTAAACCAACATGTTAACCCCTTAATCTCAACATTGATTCCTAGTCTACTCATCTGTAATGCTTGCAATAAACCAATCTATGTTCTAATTACAACAACTTAGGATTAGATTACATAACAAATGCCCTCATAATCCAAATGTTGATGTAGTGTCAAGTGCTTCCAGTAGTGGATGGGGTTTAGAGTCAACTGTTCGTCGTCGTCCTCGAGGTTAAGGTGGTCTCATGCAACATCCCAAATGTGCAGAAAATTCCTGTAGAATGAAAATTTATCAACTGTTACAATCTTAGTGCCAAAATCTGCAGGATTTTCATCCTCTTTAACCTTTCTTACCACCAGAACCTTTTCTTCCACCTTATCTCGAATAAAGTGGTGTCTAACATCAATATGCTTAGACCTCTCATGGTATATGGGATCCTTACACAAGTACAAAGCACTTTGACTATCCATATGCAAGACAGGCATCAATGGAGTAGTCAATATTTCACCAAGTATCCCAGTTAGCCATATTGCCTCTTTTGCTACTTCAGTAGCAGCAATATACTCTGCTTCAGTGGAGGAGAGAGCCACCACTGACTGTTGCTGAGATTTCCAAGAGATACAGTTACCGGCCCAAGTATAATAATAGGCAATAGTAGACTTTCTAGTATCTTTATTACTGACATAGTCAGAATCAACATAATCATGAAGCTCATTTCTAGAAGTATGCTCACAATAAACAAGACACAAGTTCTCAGTTCCACACAGGTATCTCAACAGAAATTTCATGGCATTCCAGTGACACTCAGCAGGATTAGACATTAATCTACTAAGCACACTAATGGCAAATGCAATATCAGGTCTAGTACATAGCATGGCATACATAACAGACCCAACAACAACATCATAAGGAACATGAGACATCTTAGCCATCTCAGCAGGTGTTTTAGGACAATGCTCCTTGGTTAAATCTAAGTGCTTTCCTAATGGTATTGAGGTGGGTTTAGAATTTAGCATGTTGAATTTTTCAAGAATCTTATGCACATAATCACATTGGGAAAGCCACATTTTCTTTTTCTTCCTATCCCTAGTGATGTTAATGCCAAGAATTCTCTGGGCAGGGCCCAAATCTTTCATATTAAAATGTAGTTTTAAGTCTCTTTTCACACCAGAAACAAGCACCTTAGAAAACTACACATGATTAAGATATCATCAACATACAGGAGCACAAACAAACGAGTTTTGGATTTAATGCCCTTAAAGTAAAGGCAAGTATCATAACTGCTCCTAGTGAATCCCATATTTTTCATGCAAGAGTCAAATTTAATGTTCCACTGCCTAGGGGATTGTTAAGTCCATATATAGATTTCTTCAATAAACAGACATGCTCATATTTAGACTCAACTACAAAACCCTTAGGATGTTTTATGTAAATAGTCTCAAGCAAATCACCATGTAGGAAAGCAGTTTTAACATCCATTTGTTCTAATTCTCAGTCAAACACAGCAGTCATGGCAAGAAGCAATCTCAAAGTTTTGTATTTCACAACAGGGGCAAATATATCATTGTAATCAAGTCCCTCTTTCTGAGTGAACCCTTTAGCTATAAGTCTAGCTTTATATCTAGTGGGGTCACCCTTGTGAGTTCCTTCTTTCAATTTGTAAATCCATTTACAGTCTATTAACCTAGCATTTTTAGGTTTTGGAACAAGTTCCCAGGTTTTGTTCACAAGCATAGACTTATACTCCTCATGCATAGCTTTCAACCAATCCTTAGCATGCAGACACTTAATATCAATCTCATAAGTTTCAGGAGTAAAGGACTTTACAACGTGCTCAGCAACAATGAATGCAAACTCAACAAGATTCAGATCAAAATGCTCAGCAAGCAATGATGACATAAATCTCCTATTAGATATTCTAATTCTAGGTTATCTATCTCTAGTTAATTGATAATCATTTAAGTCATTCACTACGGGAACTTCAATGTTATCATTCTCATGCTCAGAATCATGAATAGACACAACACTAGGAGAATTACTGTCACTTACCTCTCCACCTGATTGGTGAGGGTTCTGATCTCCACTCACATGGTCACTTTTAGTCGATTGACCTTGTTCATTTGAGTCCATATACTCTCCAGATGATGAAGCACTTGAGTTTTGGCCACTGTCAAACTCATCTTCTCCATCACTTGCAACTTCATAAGGTAAGAAGAACCTCATTCCTTCTTGTTCACCAATACATGTGCTCACAGAGGAGGTGTTAGTAACATTTTTAAAATGAAAATCTACCTCATTAAAGGTTACACTCCTAGATGTCATAACCTTATAGCCATGAGGTTGAACAAGTAGAAGTTTATAACCTTTAACACCCTCAGGTACCCCGACATCACACGTTATAACTTAATGAGTTTTGTCGTTACGTGGACATGGCTTATAAAATTGAGACCCGTGGCCATGCAAGTCAGGATGCAAGTCAGGAACTACGACAAGGCTCACTTCTGGATGATTTATTTCTTAATTAGTTAATTATTGACGTACGTCATCTTTAATTTATAATTAAAATTTTTAAGTATTTAGCTTTGGTTTGATTATGATGCACCTTCGTGTTGATATGCAGAGTGTCTCCTAATATATACGGAGTATTAAAAATTATCACAAGTGCTACTTTTTATTAATATCAAGAGTCAATTAAGTTGCAACTCCTCTATATATGAAACAACTCTTTTCTTGTATAAAATATAAATGCTAGCCTTTTTTTTTAAAGCAAAATAATGATAGCTTGGTTCTATAGCATACAACCGTTTTTTATATTACAATAGTTGTGCTCTAAGTATGTTGATAATTAATAATCTGATTCATAACATAATCTTATAGTTATAATTTGAAACTCTTTATACTGGATGAATGGATGATTAAGGGGAATACAGGGGCAGAGTCATGTAGTCATATTAGAGCCAAATATGCCATAAATACATTGTGAACGGTGAACCTACATAACTATTATATAGATAAAACACTCGAATTGGGAATACATGCTTTGCTTTTCTATTTGTCATAGCGTTGTTACCAATATGCAGTTTAGATGATCACTTAGTTTATCAGTACGTATCAACATATTAGCACCATTGTTGTGTGCATATGTCAGAACGTATGTGTGCATATATCAGAACGTATGTGTGTTTTTTCTTCATATGCACACAAAATTCAATTTTTTGCAAAAAAAATCGATTTTGTGTGCATATGAAATACACTGTTGTGTGCATATGTCAGAACGTATGTGTGCATATGTTAGGCTCGGTGTGTACATGTGGTTTTCAGAATGTGTGCATGTCTGGGAACATTTATTAATGCTAGAGACATGTGTGCATATCAAATACACATCTGTGTGCATACGCGAAAAAGTGTGTGTGCACATATAACCAACAAGGTGGATGATTTCCTGGGTATGAACACATGATTTCTGCGGTATGAACACATGATTCCTGGGCTTATATTTGATACGCACACGCACGTAGTGGATATGCACACAACAAGGTGGATGATATGCACACAATAGTCTATTTGACATGCACATAACGAGTATTTGATATGCACACATGGTTTGTGTGCATCAACACTTGATACCATATGCACACACGAGGCATGCACACATGGTTTGTGTGCATCAACACTTGAGACCATATGCACACACGAGGTATGCACACGATAGTGTAATGGATGTGCACACGATAAGTTATTTGGTATGCACATATGGTTTGTGTGCATCAACACTTGTTTCCATGTATGCACATGACTTGAGACCATATGCACACACGGGGTCTACACACGATAGTATAATGGATGTGCACACGATAAGTTATTTGGTATGCACACACATGTGTGCATACCAACACTTGTTTTCGGGTATGCACACGACCCGAGACCATATGAACACACGGAGTATGCACACAGCAGTATAATTGATGTGCACACACAGGTTATTTGATGTGCACACAAGTCCTCTAAGCATAAACACTATGTTAAAGGCATTCACAATTTCAGAAACCATATGCACACACACATAGTTACATATGCACACAACAGTGCATCTGATATGCACACACACGTTATATGATATGCACACAAAATCAATTTTTCTGGGAAAAATTTTGACTTGGAATTTTTTTTTGCCGAATTATACGCGAAAAATTCGGCAATTGTACTACAAGGCCGAATTAAAGCTTTTCCCTATAAGGGCGCGCGCCTCCGCCACTGTTCACTCCGTTTTTTTGTTTTTCCCTCTAATTTTTCCCTCTTCTCTCATACATCCTCAATCCTATCATGAAGCACCGTCCTCACCGGAACCAGACCCTATTTGCATAGGGTCCGGTGAGGACGGTGCTTCATGATAGGATTGAGGATGTATGAGAGAAGAGGAAAAAAATAGAGGGAAAAACAAAAAAAACGGAGTGAACAGTGGCGGAGGCGCGCGCCCTTATAGGGAAAAGCTTCAATTCGGCCTTGCAATATAATTGCCGAATTTTTCGCGAACAATTCGGCAAAAAAAATCCAAGTCAAAAATTTTCTCAGAAAAATCGATTTTGTGTGCATATCAGATGCACTGTTGTGTGTATATGTAACTATGTGTGTGTGCATATGGTTTCTGAAATTGTGAATGCCTTTAACATAGTGTTTATGCTTAGAGGACTTGTGTGCACATCAAATAACCTGTGTGTGCACATCAATTATACTGCTGTGTGCATACTCCGTGTGTTCATATGGTCTCGGGTCGTGTGCATACCCGAAAACAAGTGTTGGTATGCACACATGTGTGTGCATACCAAATAACTTGTCGTGTGCACATCCATTATACTATCGTGTGCAGACCCCGTGTGTGCATATGATCTCAAGTCATGTGCATACATGGAAACAAGTGTTGATGCACACAAACCATGTGTGCATATCAAATAACATGTCGTGTGCACATCCATTACACTATCGTGTGCATACCTCGTGTGTGCATATGGTCTCAAGTGTTGATGCACACAAACCATGTGTGCATGCCTCGTGTGTGCATATGGTATTAAGTGTTGATGCACACAAACTATATGTGCATATCAAATACTCGTTATGTGCATGTCAAATAGACTATTGTGTGCATATCATCCACCTTGTTGTGTGCATATCCACTACGTGCGTGTGCGTATCAAATATAAGCCCAGGAATCATGTGTTCATACCGCAGAAATCATGTGTTCATACCCAGGAAATCATCCACCTTGTTGGTTATATGTGCACACACACTTTTTTGCGTATGCACACAGATGTGTATTTGATATGCACACATGTCTCTAGCATTAACAACTGTTCCCAGACATGCACACATTCTGAAAACCACATGCACACACCGAGCCTAACATATGCACACATACGTTCTGACATATGCACACAACAGTGTATTTCATATGCACACAAAATCGATTTTTTTTGCAAAAAATCGAATTTTTGAAAAATATTTTTGGAAAAATTCGCGAATAATTCGACCCGACCGAATTTTTAGACGCGCTTGGTGCATCCTGAGTCCTGACACGGGGAGTTGTCTCATTTGAACTTTTCCCATGCAAATAACGGCTAATGTATACATTTATTACAATTTTGATAAATCTCATCGACATATATGTAGTTAAGATATCGAATTTCTAATGCTTAATTAATTAAGTCAACTTCCTTTCATGTCAGAATTTCTTGGTCAATTTTTTAAATCAAATACGCCAAGTCTGACGTTTTAAAAACTAAAAACCCTCAGCCAATTCCCGAAGGAGTCAGAAATGGTAAGAAGATTACTGAGAACACGCAAGAATTAACTAATAAGAGTTTTGCAACAAGGAAAATTAAAAGTAATAAGAATAAGTAATTTTCATTCTTACGTACGCTATTGATTTATTTGTTTTAGATTGAACTAGTACGAATTCTTGTCTCATAGCCGGTGATGTATTATTTAATTTTAGGGTTAGATAATCTATTATATACTGTATAAATTAAAGTTGAAGGTTCTAATTGTCACTTGTCATTTTCATATTAAGTCAAATTTATATTTTTTATTTTTGTTACATGTCAACTCTAAAATGTGCCTGGTGTCATTATTCATATTTTTATATATTTTAGGAAAATTCTGTGTGATAGTCACGAGGTATTATCAATTCCGATTGATGTCTAAAGCTTTAAAAAAAATCCGCGTAGGAACCATGAAGTTTCACAAATTTCGTCCGGTACCATCAATATTATAAAAAGCAAGAATTCATTACAAATTATCCTCATATTAAACATAATCAAATAGAATCATCATATATGTTAGGATGTTTTCAAAACACACATAAATTTATTTTGTAGAAAATAACCTAACTTTATTTTTTTTGAAAAGAAAACAACTCTTATTTCCACATTTTCAATATACCATTATTTTTATATATTTTTCAAAAAAAAAAACTAATTTACTTATTTGTATATAAAAACACCCTTATTCAATTATTATTTTTATAAAAAAAACCTTTTTCCAACTATGTATTTTGATTAAGTCCAAAAATAATTGTTTTAATGTAAATAATTAATTTTAAAATTGTGGCTTTTTTACAAATAGTTTTTGCTCTTTATAATGTTTCATGGTTACAATTTCAAATTTGTGAAACATCATGATTACCACACAGATTTTTCAAAAATTTTGAACACGACGTGAAATTCAAAATACCTCGTGATATTATGCGTAATTTCTCTAGATTTTATCATAATTATGTTTATGATAGTTTTACTTTCTTTGTTTTAATTTAGACCTTTAGTTTCTTTGGATCATATGAGTCATATTTATTCTCTTTTATCACCCTAATGCCCTTTCTCACCAGATTTGAATCCTTATTTTAAATATATTAATTTAAAATTATCATTAATATTTTATACATGATATATATAACATAAAAACCTGTGATAAAAACTGAATTACTCTAGGTCTCTAGTCATCAACCTAATTTTTTTTTGGTAAAAGAGAGGCGACACTCTCTAAAGCTTTATTAATAACAAAAATGATAATTCATAACTAAACGGGGAATAGCAAAACCCCTCACATCATCTAATAAAATAGAAACAACGCTGCTAGGAATAGTTTGCAAGAAATGAAAGCCTAAATGTTACGAAAAAGTCATCAACCTAATTTGACCGTGCCTCCTAGAATACTACTCCGTTTTAGATCGTTGATTAAACCAACTTGAATTATCATTTAACCCATAATCACTTCTGTTTTGTTTGTGTAGTTTTGGATCTTATAAAGAACGTGCAAGTAGAAGCCATAATGTCAAAAAAAAAAAGTGAAAAACAGAAAAGCTCCCTTTGGGAGCCAACCCTAGAAAGCCAACCATCGGCTCCAACCATGATATCACCGGAGCTGCTGCTCTTCATCGGCTACAACCAGTCCCGCACCCCTCGCGACCTCACCCAACCAAGCCCACACCAGATCCACCGAACCAACCAAACTCGACCACACCTCACATCGCCGTGCCTAGATCGGTCGGCGTCTCCCCACCAGTCCGGCGTCCCACCAGACCGCCGCCGACCCATCTTTCCTCCAGACCACCGGCTTCAACGGACGCCGCTCTGATCGAGCCCTTGACCGAGCCCTTTACAACTGGACAACTTTGTGGCATTGTTTGTGTTCACGGGTGGCGCGTGCTTCGCTGCTCTCGTCTGGAAACTGTCGTCGTTCATGTACGAGAATCGGAGTGTGTTGTTGCAGAGGAATGGGGGTATGACGTTCAGAAAGAGGATAATTGAGCTGAATCGGTCATTCCATGCAAAGAAGGGAACCATGTTGAGTGTTGTTAGCCCTGACTTGGATATATAGTGAATGGGGGAGTTCAAGAGGCTCCTCACCGCGCCGGAGTTGGGCTCCTACAATGGAATTCGACATCGTCGTTGATGCAAGGGCCACGCATCCGGTTTTGCCTTCTCCTCATGATCCTCTTCCTAGTTGAGGAGGTGATAGATATTACATGTGGATTTATGTTGTTGTTTATAGAAAAAATTGTTATTCTAGTACAACAAAAATTGTTTAGAAAAGCTTGTCATTTTAGTATTTTAGACTTGGTGAATTATGAAGTTTTTTTATTAAAATTATATTTTTTACTCTTTTTATGTAAATTCTACTCCGTATTTGTTGATTGGAGGAAAATGAGGTGGGTTATTAATTACTAATAAATTTTGTAAATAATTGATGAAAATATAGATCAGTAATTATTGAATTTTTTAATAGTTGTGTGAATGTCTAAGATGATAATCTTTTCTATACAGAAGCAAGCAGTATAAGTTATAAGCAGCTTTGATCTTGCATAATTCAAAGTAGATTAAGATATTAATGTGATATTGATCTTCAACTGTAATTATTGATAATACCCTTGGGTTTTGATGGAGAACATGTTAGGGTTTCTAGAATGAGAATTGTAATTTCCTGGGGTGATTTTTCTTGAAATTAGGATCGAAGGTGTATCATTTTTCATTCTGATTGATTTTTCGGGGGAATTAATTTGACCCAAAAGAAGCCTAAGCGTAAACGCCAAGCCTGGATTCAGTCTCTATGGGAAAAGTATAAGATTATGAAGATCCCTTCAAGATCCTTGATTGTTCAATTGGTTGGAATCAATGAGATTATAACAAGGCACGCTTCAACCTCAAATTAAGCATGTGAAAATTACTTAAGCATTACGCAACTTTGTATGCAGTAGGTAATCATCTAGCTAAGGGAATGGAATAACGATTTTTTCTACAGTAATTCCTTAGAAAGTTTCTTCACATATAGAACTGATTATTAATTTAAATTAATCATGGCACAACACAAAACTAACAAGAAATGACGACATTAAAAAAAACATGGAATTGTTTTTTTTATGAGCGTATATATACTGTATTGAACATGTTTGTGGTTAGGTTTAGGGTATGCTTAATTAATATCAACTACGGAGTAGTAAATAAGGATGTAGCTGGTTATAGCTAGTTTATTACTAATAGTTTATGATATTTTACACGTAAAAAGAACATATCATCCCGCTATCAATTAATCATATGTGATGTGACTCCATATATATATATATATATAATAAAAACATCATATACATATACAACTAGTACTTAATTACTTTTAGCAAGATTAATTGACTCTTGATATCATTCAATACTAAAAGCTAGAGTTGTGCGAATGCTAATTTTGCATGTGACCAGTACTATATGTGTTTGTTTTATGAGCTGCCACGTCCACCATTTCTCCGTGTGTCATTACACAATGTGTTTGAAAGTGCTTAATCAGCCCAACGATTTTATTTTTTTTGTCCTCTTTTTTGGTGTTGTGCCAGGTGCAATGTTTAAACATTTTGCTTTCTTTTTCCTCATGGGCTAACCGACTTTGGTAGCACTATATATACATAGGTCCTGCTAACAATCCTCATCACTTTTATATCCCACAATCTTCTCTTTTGCGGTGGCCTGAAAGCGGGTGTCGATACATCGCCTTCGTCATCTAAGGCAAGTCCTTACTAAGTTTGTTTTGATTGACTTGAATGTAAGGATTGGTCGACCGTGTCCCTTTCTTCGATATGCTTTTATGTTATTGCCTGACTGGTTTGCTTGCTTCTCGTTGATGCCGTGTTGTCTTTCATTTCTTTGCATAAGCGTATAGAATGCTTGACTGTTGACCCACATTTGAACCACACACACATTCATGCACGTAATGAGGCACACAGATTTAACCCAAGCGAAGCTAGTATAGTGAGTTTATCTACATTTAGTGAGCACCCTTACTTCCTTAAGTATGAAAACAGGTTACTAAAAAAACACTGCCTACTTCCTTAAGCGTTTTTAAAGAACATATAAAAATAATAGTATGACACATTGGTAATGTAAATGGAGGTGCTAAGTTGATAAGTACTGAAAAACTAATCGATCATGTAAACTGCATATTGCTACAGGCCCTATGATAAATAGAAAAACAACGCCTGTATTACCCAATTTGAGTGTGTTGGCAATCACTGATCGAGTATGAAAAGAACTTTTACACTGCCTACTTACTTAAGCGGTTTTAAAGAACAACTAAAAACAAATAGTATCACACATTTACAAAGTAAATGGTGCTAATATGTTGATACGTACTGATAAACTAAGTGATCATCTAAACTGCATATTGGTAACAACACTATGACAAATAGAAAAACAAAGCATGTATTCCCAATTCGAGTGTTTTATCTATATAATAGTTATGTAGGTTCACCGTTCACGATGTATTTATTGCATATTTGGCTCTAATATGACTACATGACTCTGCCCCTGTATTCCCCTTAATCATCCATTCATCCAGTATAAAGAGTTTCAAATTATAACTATAAGATTATGTTATGAATCAGATTATTAATTATCAACATACTTAGAGCACAACTATTGTAATATAAAAAACGGTTGTATGCTATAGAACCAAGCTATCATTATTTTGCTTTAAAAAAAAAAAGGCTAGCATTTATATTTTATACAAGAAAAGAGTTGTTTCATATATAGAGGAGTTGCAACTTAATTGACTCTTGATATTAATAAAAAGTAGCATTTGTGATAATTTTTAATACTCCGTATATATTAGGAGACACTCTGCATATCAACACGAAGGTGCATCAGAATCAAACCAAAGCTAAATACTTAAAAATTTTAATTATAAATTAAAGATGACGTACGTCAATAATTAACTAATTAAGAAATAAATCATCCAGAAGTGAGCCTTGTCGTAGTTCCTGACTTGCATCCTGACTTGCATGGCCACGGGTCTCAATTTTATAAGCCATGTCCACGTAACGACAAAACTCATTAAGTTATAACGTGTGATGTCGGGGTACCTGAGGGTGTTAAAGGTTATAAGCTTCTACTTGTTCAACCTCATGGCTATAAGGTTATGACATCTAGGAGTGTAACCTTTAATGAGGTAGATTTTCATTTTAAAAATGTTACTAACACCTCCTCTGTGAGCACATCATCTGGAGAGGTAAGTGACAGTAATTCTCCTAGTGTTGCAAGTGATGGAGAAGATGAGTTTGACAGTGGCCAAAACTCAAGTGCTTCATCATCTGGAGAGTAATTGGACTCAAATGAACAAGGTCAATCGGTTGAAAGTGATCATGTGAGTGGAGATCAGAACCCTCACCAATCAGGTGGAGAGGTAAGTGACAGTAATTCTCCTAGTGTTGTGTCTATTCATGATTCTGAGCATGAGAATGATAACATTGAAGTTCCCGTAGTGAATGACTTAAATGATTATCAATTAACTAGAGATAGATAACCTAGAATTAGAATACCTAATAGGAGATTTATGTCATCATTGCTTGCTGAGCATTCTGATCTGAATCTTGTTGAGTTTGCATTCATTGTTGTTGAGCACGTTGTAAAGTCCTTTACTCCTGAAACTTATGAGATTGCTATTAAGTGTCTGCATGCTAAGGATTGGTTGAAAGCTATGCATGAGGAGGATAAGTCTATGCTTGTGAACAAAACCTGGGAACTTGTTCCAAAACCTAAAAATGCTAGGTTAATAGACTGTAAATGGATTTACAAATTGAAAGAAGGAACTTACAAGGGTGACCCCCCTAGATATAAAGCTAGACTTATAGCTAAAGGGTTCACTCAGAAAGAGAGACTTGATTACAATGATATATTTGCCCCTGTTGTGAAATACAAAACTTTGAGATTGCTTCTTGCCATGACTGCTGTGTTTGACTGAGAATTAGAACAAATGGATGTTAAAACTGCTTTCCTACATGGTGATTTGCTTGAGACTATTTACATAAAACATCCTAAGGGTTTTGTAGTTGAGTCCAAATATGAGCATGTCTGTTTATTGAAGAAATCTATATATGAACTTAACAATCCCCTAGGCAGTGGAACATTAAATTTGACTCTTGTATGAAAAATATGGGATTCACTAGGAGCAGTTATGATACTTGCCTTTACTTTAAGGGCATTAAATCCAAAACTCGTTTGTTTGTGCTCATGTATGTTGATGATATCTTAATCATGTGTAGTTTTCTAAGGTGCTTGTTTCTGGTGTGAAAAGAGACTTAAAACTGCATTTTAATATGAAAGATTTGGGCCCTGCCTAGAGAATTATTGGCATTAACATCACTAGGGATAGGAAGAAAAAGAAAATGTGGCTTTCCCAATGTGATTATGTGCATAAGATTCTTGAAAAATTCAGCATGCTAAATTCTAAACCCACCTCAATACCATTAGGAGGGCACTTAGATTTAACCAAGGAGCATTGTCCTAAAACACCTGCTAAGATGGCTAAGATGTCTCATGTTCCTTATGATGTTGTTATTGGGTCTGTTATGTATGCCATGCTATGTACTAGACCTGATATTGCATTTGCCATTAGTGTGCTTAGTAGATTCATGTCTAATCCTGCTGAGTGTCACTGGAATGCCATGAAATTTCTGTTGAGATACCTGTGTGGAACTGAGAACTTGTGTCTTGTTTATTGTGAGCATACTTCTAGAAATGAGCTTCATGATTATGTTGATTCTGACTATGTCAGTAATAAAGATACTAGAAAGTCTACTATTGCCTATTATTATACTTGGGCCGGTAACTGTATCTCTTGGAAATCTCAGCAACAGTCAGTGGTGGCTCTCTCCTCCACTGAAGCAGAGTATATTGCTGCTACTGAAGTAGCAAAAGAGGCAATATGGCTAACTGGGATACTTGGTGAAATATTGACTACTCCATTGATGCTTGTCTTGCATATGGATAGTCAAAGTGCTTTATACTTGTGTAAGGATCCCATATACCATGAGAGGTCTAAGCATATTGATGTTAGACACCACTTTATTCGAGATAAGGTGGAAGAAAAGGTTCTGGTGGTAAGAAAGGTTAAAAGGGATGAAAATCCTGCAGATTTTGGCACTAAGATTGTAACAGTTGATAAATTTTCATTCTACAGAAATTTTCTGCACATTTGGGATGTTGCATGAGACCACCTTAACCTCGAGGACGACGACGAACAGTTGACTCTAAACCCCATCCACTACTGGCAGCACTTGACACTACATCAACATTTGGATTATGAGGGCGTTTGTTATGTAATCTAATCCTAAGTTGTTGTAATTAGAACATAGATTGGTTTATTGCAAGCATTACAGATGAGTAGACTAGGAATCAATGTTGAGATTAAGGGGTTAACATGTTGGTTTAGCCATGGAGGCACATGTGGGCTCGAGTGACTTGACCAATGTTGGTCCTAGTCCCTTTGCAGCTACACATGAAGCTATGGCTCAAGCTTTGGGCATGTCTTGCCACTTGGTCTCAGTTTCACTTGTAATGGGCATGTTTATCCTTGTGGGCCTCCTCTGCTATCTGGGCTTGGCCGAATTGGGAGACGCTGGCCTTTGTTGGTGAAACAACGCGTTTGGTGATATTTGGAGCTTGATACTTATACTCCTCTGTTGCCCTAATCGCTGAGACACTTCTCGTTGCTCCCTTTCTTAGCAGCTATGGAAACCCTAGGGTGCTCTCTTTTCTGAGAGCATAACTCTGGCTCCTCCATTGTTGCTCGAAGTTGTAGCTTGAAGCTTGAGAAAGAAGACACAGAAAGAGAGAAAGAGAGATTGAAGAGCCTTCGCTTGTGTGCAAGCTCTGTTATTGTCCTTCCAGGGGACATTTCTTATCTCGTCTTCTTCTTTTGGCTTGTGTGCCGCTTCTTCTCTTGTGTTGTTTCATTTGTTTGCTCTCTGTGTGCTTGCTTGTAACCAAACTTGTTTTTGGCCTTGAGTTGCCTAATGGAAGGGTGAGTCTCCCCTCTTAAGGACTCCGCAGACGTAGGACTTAGTCCGAACTGCGTAAATAATTCCTGGTGTTCAAGTTTGTTTTTCATTTTTTTTAACTGTCCAAGCTTTAGCTTTGAACGATTGAGGGAGATTGGAGCGGATTCAACAAGGAGAATCATGGTTTATATTCTTAATGTAGTTAACGCCAAATATATACATATACAAAGTCCAGTATAAGATATTTATGCATACCCGCCATACCGGTGACAATCAATATACTTTTGTCAATATGGGGATCGATGCCTTATATTGAATTGAAAAATAACAATTAGCATCCAAACGCTAATTATGCCATTATATATTCCCTTGATTCAGAGCTAGCCATGAAACGAAAACCATGCATGGTATATAGCAAGCAAATTAAATAATTACTACATTGTATTATTATTAATTAATAGAAAAAAATATTAAAAATAATCTTAACTTTCACGGGCAATCGAAAATAATGCTAACTTTTTAATCTATAAAAAATAATCACAATTATATATCTATGAACTAAAAATAATTCATATAATTTTTTTTGTTAAAATTATGGTTGATTTGATAACGTGTACTCATGTTTGTTAATAGTTGAATGTGGTAAATAATTTTCTTTTGTACAATATCCTTTTTTAGGTGTCATGCTATCTAGCCGGAATTTAAATGAAAATTTCATTCGTGGTAATTTTAGTTAATGGGTATAGTTGAGGTTTTTTTTTTAATTTAAAAATTAAGATTTTTTGTTCTGCCACTGAAAACGGAAGATTATTTTTGTTATTTTTTCTTAATTAATTTATATTATACTTCTTCCGTAATTGTATATTTTTTTCCGAGAATAATTGTCAATGGTAACAAATTATGAAATTAACAATAAACTCAGCTTCACTAGTTATGAGAATAAACTTTGTCATATATTCGACTTTTATGCTAGCCGTAGATGGATAATATATATTGCCTCAAAATAGGTGATTTGAAATGGTCATGCACATATCCCTACGGTGTTGAAATGGACACGTACGTGCGTATTTATATATACAAAACATGTAGTATAATAATAATACGCATACGGATTCGGAACACAATTGATGTAGGTCTGGTTGCATCCATTAGTTCCGATACAATTTGATACGTGTTTTTTATACAACGTACTTTTTACCCATTTATTTACGTACCGTATTCAAAACAATACGTATTCGGTATATTGGATGATAAATTAAACACGTATGGAGGAGGTAGAACTAAATAGTCAATGAATTTAGATTGGTTGAATTGGTCAATTAGCGAGGCTACGTACGTACGTATTGCAATTTGCATCCATTACAAATAGACATATAGTTCAGCATTCCCTTTTTTAGTCATTATACGTAGCAGCTAAGTATACACCTAAAACCATTAAATTATTCAAGATTGATACTACATTTGGTGGCCGGCGCGCGCCGCGATGAATATCGGCAACTGTGCACCCGCCAAGTTAATACTCAAGGTGATGGCGTTTTTCTTGGTAGCTCTAGGCAGTTTTTCACCGGCAGTTTCTGGCGGCGCCGGTCAGCGTCAGCCGACGACGTCAGCTGTACATACCGCCGTTAGCAGACAGCTGGCGGTGAAAATAGGAGTGGTGATGGGTGACATGGATGAGACGGCGTGGACTACCCTACGCATGGCCTTATCCGACTTCTACTCCGCGCATCCGAACTACACCACCCGCTTGCATCTTCATCGCCGCTCCTCTCCTTCTCACGATATCCTTTCTTCTGCTTCTGCCGGTAACCATAAATACTTTCAATTGAAATTTGATTTTAATTTATTGACTACTTTTTCACCAAAATTTAGGAAGACTTTATAATATCTTACAGCTAAATTAATACTCCATCCGTTAAAAAATAGATATTGTTTTAGCTTTTAATTTTTATTAAGAAATACAGTTTTATATTTTGGTGAAATTGGAAGTTGCTTATCAATTGAAATTGGAAGTTTCTTTATTTGTTAATTTTTTCAATTATGTATCCCCTAGCTATCTTCGATCGATCACCGTACCGCATAATTCAACTCGATTGTGAATCAAAGTAATCGATCAATAATTAACTACTTGCATATATACGGTACTTACGTATTCGCCTCTCTTACGGGAGGGTTCGTATTTGTGTAATAGTCATTAGCCGTGTATATGCAAGTATTTTGGTAGAATTGATCGACCATATCTATAATATTTAATAGTCAAAGTCAATGCTCACGATTTCCTGGTCGATTTTTTATGATCAAGGCGGGTAGTTCAACGAGTGACGTCGTCCCTACTCCCTATATATGTAAGGGAAAAGTTCAAATGAGGATAGCTTCCCGTGTCAGGACTCAGGATGCACCAAGCGCGTCCAAAAATTTGGCCCGGCCGAATTATTCGCGAATTTTTGTCGAATTATTCGGCAAAAATTCGCGAATTTTTCGGAAAATATTTTTCAAAAATTCGAATTTTTGCAAAAAAAATCGATTTTGTGTGCATATGAAATACAATGTTGTGTGCATATGTCAGAACGTATGTGTGCATATGTCAGAACGTATGTGTGCATATGTTAGGCTCGGTGTGTGCATGTGGTTTTCAGAATGTGTATATGTGTGGGAACAGTTATTAATGCTAGAGACATGTGTGCATATCAAATACACATCTGTGTGCATACGCGAAAAAGTGTGTGTGCACATATAACCAACAAGGTGGATGATTTCCTGGGTATGAACACATGATTTCTGCGGTATGAACACATGATTCCTGGGCTTATATTTGATACGCACACGCACATAGTGGATATGCACACAACAAGGTGGATGATATGCACACAATAGTCTATTTGACATGCACATAACGAGTATTTGATATGCACACATGGTTTGTGTGCATCAACACTTGAGACCATATGCACACATGAGGTATGCACACATGGTTTGTGTGCATCAACACTTGAGACCATATGCACACACGAGGTATGCACACGATAGTGTAATGGATGTGCACACGACAGGTTATTTGGTATGCACACATGGTTTGTGTGCATCAACAATTGTTTCCATGTATGCACATGACTTGAGACCATATGCACACACGGGGTCTGCACACGATAGTATAATGGATGTACACACGACAAGTTATTTGGTATGCACACACATGTGTGCATACCAACACTTGTTTTCGGGTATGCACAGGACCCGAGACCATATGAACACACGGAGTATGCACACAGCAATATAATTGATGTGCACACATAGGTTATTTGATGTGCACACAAGTCCTCTAAGCATAAACACTATGTTAAAGGCATTCACAATTTCAGAAACCATATGCACACACACATAGTTACATATGCACACAATAGTGCATCTGATATGCACACACACGTTATATGATATGCACACAAAATCGATTTTTCTGGGAAAATTTTTGACTTGGAAATTTTTTTTGCCGAATTATACGCGAAAAACTCGGCAATTGTACTGCAAGGCCGAATTGAAGCTTTTCCCTATAAGGGTGCGCGCCTCTGCCACTGTTCACTCTATTTTTTTTGTTTTCCCTCTAATTTTCCCTCTTCTCTCATACATCCTCAATCCTATCATGAAGCACCGTCCTCACCGGAACCGGACCCATTTGCATAGGGTCCGGTTCCGGTGAGGACGGTGCTTCATGATAGGATTGAGGATGTATGAGAGAAGAGGAAAAAATTAGAGGGAAAAACAAAAAAAACGGAGTGAACAGTGGCGGAGGCGCACGCCCTTATAGGGAAAAACTTCAATTCGGCCTTGCAGTATAATTGCCGAATTTTTCGCGAATAATTCGGCAAAAAAAAATTCCAAGTCAAAAATTTTCCCAGAAAAATCGATTTTGTGTGCATATCAGATGCACTGTTGTGTGCATATGTAACTATGTGTGTGTGCATATGGTTTCTGAAATTGTGAATGCCTTTAACATAGTGTTTATGCTTAGATGACTTGTGTGCACATCAAATAACCTGTGTGTGCACATCAATTATACTGCTGTGTGCATACTCCATGTGTTCATATGGTCTCGGGTCGTGTGCATACCCGAAAACAAGTGTTGGTATGCACACATGTGTGTGCATACCAAATAACTTGTCGTGTGCACATCCATTATACTATCGTGTGTAGACCCCGTGTGTGCATATGGTCTCAAGTCATGTGCATATATGGAAACAAGTGTTGATGCACACAAACCATGTGTGCATACCAAATAACCTGTCGTGTGCACATGCATTACACTATCGTGTGCATACCTCGTGTGTGCATATGGTCTCAAGTGTTAATGCACACAAACCATGTGTGCATGCCTCGTGTGTGCATATGGTCTCAAGTATTGATGCACACAAACCATGTGTGCATATCAAATACTCGTTATGTCCATGTCAAATAGACTATTGTGTGCATATCATCCACCTTGTTGTGTGTGCGTATCAAATATAAGCCCAGGAATCATGTGGTCATATCGCAGAAATCATGTGTTCATACCCAGGAAATCATCCACCTTGTTGGTTATATGTGCACACACACTTTTTCGCGTATGCACACAGATGTGTATTTGATATGCACACATGTCTCTAGCATTAACAACTGTTCCCAGACATGCACACATTCTGAAAATCACATGCACACACTGAGCCTAACATATGCACACATACGTTCTGACATATGCACACAACAATGTATTTCATATGCACACAAAATCGATTTTTTTTGCAAAAATTTGAATTTTTGAAAAATATTTTCCAAAAAATTCGGCAAAAATTCGCGAATAATTCGGCCGGGCCGAATTTTTGGACGCGCTTGGTGCATCCTGAGTCCTGACACGAGGAGCTGTCCTCATTTGAACTTTTCCCATTTGCATATATGCCGTAAAAAACGATATTAATATCACCAACCAATATATTTAATTTTAACAAACAAATGGCTAAGCAAGTTATAGATTATATATACTGTCCATGCCAAATGTATAATATATAATTGATTATGAATTTGAATGCAATGACTGATCGATGTTTAAATCGAAACTAAGCTCGACTTAGCTATCTATACGTGCGAGGCACATAGAAAAGATCACAATTAAATAGAGTTGAACCAAATAATATTACAAAGGCATAATGATAGTAGGCATAATGATAGTAGGGTCGGGAAATCCCCGCCCTCAGAACCGGAAGTGAAATCAAGTTTATGAGTTGAAAGGGAAATGATTAATTCATTAAATTAAGAAAAAAATAATCAATTAAGAAATATTAAGGAGCACATATATGAGGATATATATATATATATACCGGCAGAAGCAGAAGAAAGGATGTCGTGGTTAGGAATTGTACGGCGGTGAAGATGCAAGCGGGTGGTGTAGTTGGGATGGGCGGCGTAGAAGTCGGATAAGGCCATCCGGAGGGTGGTCCACGTCATCTCTTCTGACAGCTCACCCATCACCACACCTACTTTCACCGCCAGCTGTCCATTAATATCTTGGGCTGTTGATAGCGCAAAACTCATTAGCTGGAAGACTACATCTACCAAGGACAATATTATTGTCATATTCGGAAGAGAAAGAAAAGAGATAAGCAGTCTTGAGTCTTTGAGAGAGAGGACGAAAATGTAGGAGTGTGATTTTTCATTTAACGTACAAAAACATTAGTACGTATATAAACACTTTAATACTCAACGGAGTCTGGAAAGTTTACATATATATTACTACAATAATAATGTGGCCGGGTCTTCGATCTTTTTGGTCGAATTGTACCACTCGAGGCTTATCGATCTATTAGGCCATCCACAAAGGAGAAACCTTGGGTTTCTCTTGTATACAATTAAATAAAAGGAAATTAAATGAGTTATGACAAAAGTCAGAATTTTGCAGGGAAGAGTTTCTTAATTTTGGAGATGAGTCTCTACTGCTAGAAACTTATTCTGAAAATTAAGAAACCATGTCAGTAAAGTTTTGACTTTTTCTACAAAAAAATATTTTACCTTTATTTTTGTTAAAAGATAAGAAACTCAGAGTTTCTCCTTTGTGGATGGCCTTACATTCTTCTGAATTTCTAATTGACTTCCATCAATTTTCATCAAAAAGAAAAATTGACTTCCATCAATTAAGTTGGAGTTGATTATATTTATGGCTATGTCATGGCTGATGTCAACTCAATTAAGGCTCCGTTCGGCATAAATTTTTTGCACATTAACAGAGCTTAATTTTTTTCTTCATCTGCTTATTGAGTGTTCGGCAAAAAATTATTCATCTAGCTTAACAAACTTATTGTAGATGAATGTAGCTTAATTTTGTTGATTTTTTTAATGTGACCTCCCTAACATTATGAAAGCTTAACTAGCTTAATGTATTTTTTTTACCCACTGGTGCCCTTAAATGAACACATAAAATAACTCGTCATCAATCATTATGAAATTATAAATATAATTGTATAATGAAAATATTTACATAGTTTTACCAGTATTACAGATCTCCCTAGTTAGACTTTTGTCAAAGACTTAGTTTTAAGGGTCAATTACCGGAAACCACCCGTCCAATAGGGCACGTTGCCTGAAACCACCGGATAATCACTATTTATCGGAAACCACCCGTTAAACCATGTCCGTTACACTGTTACCACCCAACTCGTCATTTCGTTTAAAATTCCGTTAAGTAATTACAGATTTAAGCCGAACTTTTTATTTTCATTCAATTTCTCCACACTTCAAAACTTGGGTAAAAATTGTAATTAAGCTAAAATAATATTACAAAATTAATATTAATTTGGGCAACTTTTGTAATTTTTGCAAAGTAAAAAAGGGCATTTCTGCCACAAGCCCATAGCGTTGGGCCATTTTATAATATTATTTTAGCTTAAATATTATAATTCTTATAAATTATATGAGCTAAAATTGTAATTTATTAATTTTGGGGAGGGCAGATTTGCCACAAATTAGAAACTAGAGGGCCACGCTCATAATTTCCGAAGAAGTCTTTCTTATTCCTCCGCGCGGACAAGCAGAAAGCTCCGTTTTTTAGCTTTAATGGCGGATCTGGGCATGGATTCGAGCCCGAAAAATTTCTTTAACCCATGTCCATTTAAGAATAGAAGATTACGCATCTAATGGTGGGATTTGATCGACTTAAAAGACCGGAATATTCTTCAATTTGATCCGTAATCATCCGAATGTCATTTAGGGCTAAATCGGTTTAATTGAAAATTGGAATAGCACACATTGAATTCGGAGGAGATAATACCGGTATCTTGTCAAGGGAATTGAAGGATTATAAACCCCTATAAACACTCTCCCGAATTCAACCATAATTCATCCAATTTTTCGTTCAAAGATTAGAACCCTAAAACCCCGTATTGAAGTGTTTGAGAGCCAAATTCGAGCTCATCCGAGTTGATTATGAGTCGATAGCGGTGCCATTGGAAGCGTGCACGAGTCCTCTTCAAACGCCGTATCTTTTTGCCACCGGAAGGTTGCCGGAGCCGCCCTGATCCTTCCATTTTCCGGCGAGACTGCTGTTCGAGGTGGTGGTTCTTTTCAAACCTGATTTCAACGTTATGGGCTTGTGGGAGAAATGCCCCTTTTGTAATATTATTTTAGCTTAATTACAATTTTTACCCAAAATTTGAAGTTGTGGAGAAATTTAATGAAAATAAAAAGTTCGGCTTAAATCTGTAATTACTTAATGGAATTTTAAACGGAATGATGAGTTGGGTGGTAACAGTGTAACGGACATGGTTTAACGGGTGGTTTTCGGTAAATAGTGATTATCCGGGTGGTTTCAGGCAATGTGCCCTATTGGACGGGTGATTTCCGGTAATTGACCCTAGTTTTAATTACAATTGATAATTTATGGATCTATAAAAGCTCCAATTGATGGACCAAAGCATGAAATCGGAAACGAGCAATAGATTGAAACCAGAAGTAGATAGATTTAGATTTTGTTAGTCATATACATATGGATGAATTAAAGTGAAACTATACCAATGTCGACATCCGTGAAGATGTTGATATGTGAGAGATGACGAGACAACAATATAAAATATAGGGTTAAAAAGTACTCACATGGATCAAAGTATAACCTTATTTGTATATGCTCCAAAACATTGATGTATTATCATACCCTTTTTCGTAATTGTACTATTATTATTTAAAAATCTAGCTAGTAATTCCGAACATTCAACTAGCTTTTTAGAGAAAATTAAACTGATTAATCCAGCTCCAGCTTCAGCTACTCATTCAGCTCCAGCTCCAGTTCCAACTACTTATTTAGCTTCAGCTCTAGTTTCAGCTCGATACGCCGAACAGAGCCTAACCCCTTAGTTACTTAATATGCATTGCGTCCTGTTGCGTGCCCAATAACCTAATGACCCAACTAATATCTAGCTATATATATAATATAGCTAGCGCGCATCATTGACATCGTTGACCTTCATTTTTCAGACGCCGTCACAAAGAAAATAAAGGGCAATGAAGTCAAGGTTCCGGGTGAGTTTGCTCTTCCCTTCATCCAACTGTCACGTTATTCAGTGGCGGATTCAAGAATTTATCGAAGGGGGAGTGATTTTTCTTCGAGATTTTTTTTTTCGCGATTAATGGATCTACATTTATATTAATATTTTAAAACTACAAAAATTATGACATTCACCTCTTAAAATTTGACTAATACATATTCTATCTTTTTGCATTTTTAAAAATCATTTTTTATTAATGTAAGATTTTTAATTTTTTTTAATAAAAAAAAGTAAAACATGAAAGAAAAAATAAAAAACAAAAGAGAAATAAACATGTTTAATAAGCTTAAAGATTTTTATAAGGCTATTTAAGATACAATTTTTTAACAAAAATAGGAAATAAAAGAAGAGTTGGGAGGGATTGAAGATTTGAACGCATGAACTCTTGCTTTTCCTATACAAGTAAGAAGACAAAAATCACTAGGCCAATGTATTTTTATTGTGATTTACTTATCATTCTATGTATACATAATGAAAATTAAAAATTCAAAGAGGAGCTTAAACCAAATATTTAACATATTCTAAGGGATTCGCTGGGAGGAAGCGGGGATGTCGCCCCCTCAAGCCCTCCTAGATCCGCCCCTGCGTACATTATCTGAAAGTTTCAGTTTGGATTTTTATGACTGACAAATCAATATTGAATATGCATAGAAAGTAGATATATGTACGTTAAACAAACAATGTGTAGTTCAATCTAGTAAACTATATGCGCGCATGACTAACAATTTCTCCGGAATTGGTTATTTCCGGCCCTTGTAATCACCCTTGCAGAGTGCAGACACATGGATTAGGGATTTATCTCAACAACTAACTCTTCATTTCGACGGAAAGAATCCGACAAAGGAGAAGCAGAAGTCGACGGGTTCAAGTATCCAAGAGAAGTTGATTCTATATGATTTGAGAAGCTTGAAGGGCTTGGTGGGCATTGACTATTGTGCGAGCTCCCAACTAGGCCAACGTCGCGTGGTTCACCAATCTTGAAAGTGTGAGAAGCCAAATTTCTCTGGTCAAAGATCCTTGCCAACTCCTTAACCCTACCCCAGACCGTGAGACTAGGATCAGCGCGTAACCATACTCTCCTATACTCATACACAAACCCTAAGAGAGACACTATAAGAGCACATGTTGCAGCACACCCTGCAATAAGGAACAATCCCCAGAAGCTGTCGAGTCCAATGCTACTTGAGGAAGAAAGAGAAGTGCTCATTGAGTCTGAACAACTTGCATTTTGGCCAAACCATTTTCTCTCTATGGCTGCCATCTGATCTCCCTCAGTCACGTTCAAGACTTGGCGGGAAACATCTTCTACAAGAGGGGATCCACGAGGGAAAACGAAGCCAAACCCATCGGTTTTATAGGTTGGAGGTACCATTACGTACTTGGAGCAATAGCTTGCAAGAAAGACGTTCACGTATGGGATTTCATCGAATGCAGCTGCAACCCCTCCTTCTCTCCCTTTTGTGAGAAGATCATCTAGTTCTTGAGGACTGTTGTAGGATCTAAGATTTGATTCATCAAAACCCATTTTTATTAGAAGGCCCTTGACGAAAGAGCCTTCTTGGTAGCCTACTGGTTTCCCTGTATTTATGAGCTCCTTCACATCTGTCACTGTGGGTTGAAGCTGTTGGATTGTTAGCATTGATGTCAAACTTGCCGTGTAACATTGTGTTAGGATGAGAACCAGGAACACCCATATAATCACCACAAATCTTGCTGTGTTACTGAACACATGTTGACCTGATAATACATTGCAAAGAGGAAATATGCAAAGCATTAATTTAGCATAGTAATTCCAATATATTGATACAAGTATGTAATTTCTTTGTGTAACTACTCATAATTATATCACCTCTAGGCATAAGCAGTTTATATCAAAGTATCAGTATGAAATGTATAAGATTGTGATCAAGAATATAAGGGAGAAGAGTATCTTACTGTGTGCAAACACCATTGTCGAGAACGAGTAGTAAAGGCTTGTGCCAGCTTGGTACACAAGTGGCCCTCTAAACTGTGGATTGATACGATGCTCGAGAACCCATATGACAAAGGCAATGAAGACAAAGAAGCATAAGGTTGTTACCCACAAATCCCAAGATAGAGGCGTCAAGAACACCCAAGCTTTGTTCTTGTTGTTGTCTTTGACGGGTGCAACCATTGTTACTCCTGATTCTGTGTATGGTAAAGTGAAATCTACATATAATGACCTGGTAGCTACTATGGTCAAATCACCCACAACAGCATCATACCGCTGCAAACAAGAAAGAACATATTCCACATAAGATGAGAAATATATGTAGAAATTGTCTAAACTGTTAGTTAGGTGACCTTGTTGATTATTGTTATTTACCTTATCATAAACTTCAGTGATCAGCTCATCATAAGAATATGAAGTATCACCATCTGGTTTTCTGAACACAGTATACTCATAAGGCACCGGATATGGAAGAGATGCCATGACAGCATCAAAGATATCAATACAATAACCTGTAATCTGCGTTGGTGTCACCTTTACAAATTCTTCAAAACCATCTTTAAAGGGAACCAAAACTTTCAACTTGTTCCCATCAGGAGAAACTACCCAACCTTTGGGTGGATCTTTTCTATCCCCAGGCCATATGATGCTTCCAAGTTGCTCTCCCCTGGAGATTGAACTTGTGGTATCTAATTCTCGAGAGAGTCCGTGTTGTGGACTCCAAACTCCAATGATTTTCTCTCCATTTCCAATCACATTTACGATCTCCAGAACTGAAGGTTTTAGCCTCCTATTGACTAGCTCAAAATCCCCACTGAACCCTCTGAATCTAGTATCTTGAATGGCTCGGATTAGTTCTGGACCAGATTTTGATACTCCAAATGTAGACAGATCAGTAATTGACACATTAGATGAAGCAATTCTTTTCTCAAATTTGAAACTGGAAGAACTAACTTTCTCCGCCGCTCTTGCTAGTGCTGTGACTGCATCATAGGCCCAGAGTTGAAACACGCTTATATGTGGATCAATCACATCTAGGTTTTCTAGCACAATCTTCTTCTTCCATCGAGCAACGAAATCTTCGAGCTCAGGCGTACCCGGAAAGTAATTGCGAACGCCAATCACACCCTGCATTGCTCGGATTTTCTTAGGTTTGAGTGAATTCAAGAGATTCGCAATTCCAGTAGTCACGATCCACGCGTAATCTCGATCCATCATCCCAAGCCTCTTGGCGTGTGAGAAGAGACGGAAACCTAATTTTGGATCCATATGAACAATGAAAACGCGAGTATCCATAGACATGAGCTTGTAAAGCTCTTTTTCAATCTGATCATCGGTGGATGAAGAAGAAATGGCGCTCCTGTAAGAGATGTGAGTACCTATCTTTTGCAGCGCGTCGGTCAACGCGGGGACGACTCCACCGCCGAACTCGTTGCTGACGTAGACTAGAACTACTTGCCCCCATCGAAAAGCTTGAACAATGGAGCTGATGGCGGAAACTTGAGTAGAATCGAGTTGTGTAGATTGGATGAAGTATGAATTTCCGGCGAGGGAGAGAAGAGGACTGGTGGCAGAGAATGAAATCATGGGAACTTGTGCTTTTTCGGCGAGGCTCATGTCAAATTGGGCCTCCATTGATGTGTCTGGCCCAATTATAGCTTGTACTTGCACGTTCTTTATAAGATCCAAAACTACGTGCATCAGAAAATGACAAACAAAAGAATAGCAACTTGTCAAAAAAAAAATACTTTCCATCGTAATATTAAAATGAATCAGAAACCATCAAAAAAAAAAATGAATCAGAAAGTGCATATTTTTAAACATAAAATACAATTATTTTATAATATAGTTATAGTCTTGATAATAATTTATCTTATACTCTTAGTACATTTGGATTTTTAAAATAATGCACTAAATTGTATTATCTTATGTAAATTAATAATCGATTTTTTCGCCTGATACTCCTGAGATAGGGCGAAATTTACAAAGTGTCCCAAAAATTTAACTATTTTGCGTGATATCCTGAGTTTTTTTTTTTTCCGGCAAATGTCCATCTTTAGATTTCATCCGTTTAAAAAAACAAAAAAAAAATATCCCCCAAAAGAGGTGTCGTCTTCTTCGACGAGCCTTCTCCCTGCCCTCGACGACAACTCGCCTCCCTTCTGCCGCCTTCTGCACATCTCGCCGGCGGCCTCCGCCTATACTCACCGGCTCGTCTTTACCCCGCTCGCCTCCGCCTCCACCCCTGATCTCCGGCGGGCACAAGCTACAACGACGACGACAAGGCACAACTTCATAATTACTGAATCAGTTAATTGAATGTTTGGTTGATCTTAGCCAATTGAATGAATATAGACGAGTTGTTAATTAGACGAGTTGTTAATTAGACGAGCTGTTAATTATGATCTTGTGCCTGATCTTAGCCAATGTCTTGATCTCACCTTTCAGGGTCTTGGTTGATTGAAACCCTGAATTCAGAAGCCTCTTGACAGCAACAATCTCTCCACTGGGTAAGCCTCTTGACAGCAACAATCTCTCCACTGAACTCTTCCAAAAGCTCCTGCAGAACCCACCACTGTTTTCTGATTCATTGCCATAACCAAATCTTGTTCTGAGATCCTAAGAGGGTAGAAGAAAACTGAAAACATTGCCCCGGTTTTAGCTCCTTGCTTCGAACGCTGATAAAGAACAAAAGCACCAAAGGCAGAGATCATCAATGCTCCAGCCAAGGCAACGGCGAGAAGGTGCATAATCTGTTTTTAGAAGCCCGCGAATTGGACGGATTGGTGTGTCATTTGGACAAGGATTAGGTAAACAAAGGCCACATAAACCCGGATTTCCTTGCAAGTAAGAAGCTGGGAGGCCTGAAATGAGTGAGGAAGGTACTCTTCCAGAGAGCATGTTGAAAGACACATTGAAGAGTGCAAGCTTCAGGTTTTGGAGGTCTTGTGGAATTGGGCCACTTAGCTTGTTATCTGAGAGATCAAGATATGTTAGAACAGGTAATTCACCAAGAGAAGGTGGGATTTTTCCAGTGAAGTTGTTATCTGCCAAAGACAATGAGACCAGCTTATTGCAGTTCTTGACATTGGCTAAGATTCAGGGTTTCAATCAACTTCATAATTAATGAATTTACTGAATCAATTAATTGAATGTTTGGTTGATTGGTAATAATATAAACAACTTCATAATTAACAGCTCGTCTATATATAAACACACAATACATTCAATACGTACAGTACATTTGCATCAACGTGAAAGACTGGAAGCTCGATTGACCCATTAAAGCTCGATCGACCTCGCCGGATAATTCGGCGACGAATCCAACCCCGCACGCATCCTTGTCGTTCGCCGGGTCGTAGAGCCCTAGAGGCTTCTCCGGCACCTAAGACATCCCAGATCTAACCACAACCCGGAGCATCGGGGCCCGACCCGAGTGCTGGTTGATGGAGGTGGAGGATCCGAATTTCGTCAATCGGGACCCGAAAAACTCCTTTTCGTTCACATCGGACCTCCGGACCACATAACTGCTAGAGGATTTCTTCCCCAATTTGGAAAGCGGCAGCACCGCTTGCTGGTTTTGGATCAGCAGATTCCTCCGTCCACCAGACTGTCTCCGGTCAACACCTGCGAGCGGGGTGAAGACGAGCCGGTACGAGCCGGTGAGCAGGGGCGGAGGCCGCCGGCGAGATGTGCAGAAGGCGGCAGAAGGGAGGCGAGTTGTCGTCGAGGGCAGGGAGAAGGCTCGTCGAAGAAGACGACACCTCTTTTGGGGGATTTTGATTTTTTTAACGGATGAAAATTAAAGATGGGCATTTGGCTAAAAAAAAAAATGATCTGAAATACCGTGTAAAATAGGTAAAAATTTGGGGCAACTCGTGAATTTCGCTCTACCTCAAGTATATCAGGCGAAAAAACCGATTAATAATTTAATATAAATGTATTATTTTTGGGATTCAAAGAAACCCTTAAATGAACAATTAATAGATAGAAAAAGTTGGCAATTTTATTTAATCATATATCTAGCTACTAGCTAGGGTGTTGATTATTGAAAAGTTAAATTAATTAAATGATCACTTCACTATATAGACTTAATAATGACGATGAATATATATTGATAATGATTTTTGTATTGGTGGCCACTGGCCACTGTCAAGTTATGTTGCTGTTTACTTAATGTAAGTTAAAAAATAGTATGTCGCGTCAAATATCAAAATAATACTAATGGATACAGTACGTATTATATATATATATATATATATATATATATATATATATATATATATATATATATATATATATATATAAAAGGAGTAGGGACGACGTCACGCGTTGAACTAGCCGCCTTGATCATAAAAAATCGACTAGGAAATCGTGAGCATTGACTTTGACTATTCAATATTATAGATATGGTCGATCAATTCTACCAAAATACTTGCATATACACGGCTAATGGCTATTACACAAATACGAACCCTCCCGTAAGAGAGGCGAATACGTAAGTACCGTATATATGTAAGTAGTTAATTATTGATCGATTACTTTGATTCACAATCGAGTTGAATTATGCGGTACGGTGATCGATCGAAGCTAGCTAGGGGATACATAATTGAAAAAATTAACAAATAAAGAAACTTCCAATTTCAATTGATAAGCAACTTCCAATTTCACCAAAATATAAAACTGTATTTCTTAATAAAAATTAAAAGCTAAAACGATATCTATTTTTTAACGGATGGAGTATTAATTTAGGTGTAAGATATTATAAAGTCTTTCTAAATTTTGGTGAAAAAGTAGTCAATAAATTAAAATCAAATTTCAATTGAAAGTATTTATGGTTACCGGCAGAAGCAGAATAAAGGATATCGTGAGAAGGAGAGGAGCGGCGATGAAGATGCAAGCGGGTGGTGTAGTTTGGATGCGCGGAGTAGAAGTCGGATAAGGCCATGCGTAGGGTAGTCCACGCCGTCTCATCCATGTCACCCATCACCACTCCTACTTTCACCGCCAGCTGTCTGCTAACGGCGGTATGTACAGCTGACGTCGTCGGCTGACGCTGACCGGCGCCGCCGGAAACTGCCGGTGAAAAACTGCCTAGAGCTACCAAGAAAAACGCCATCACCTTGAGTATTAACTTGGCGGGTGCACAGTTGCCGACATTCATCGCGGCGTGCGCCGGCCACCAAATATAGTATCAATCTTGAATAATTTAATGGTTTTAGGTGTATACTTAACTGCAACGTATAATGACTAAAAAAAGGGAATGCTGAACTACTTATGTCTATTTATAATGGATGCAATACGTAGCCTAGCTAATTGACCAATTCAACCCATCTAAATTCATTGACTATTTAGTTCTACCTTCTCTATATATACGTGTTTAATTTTATCATCCAATATACCGAATACGTATTGTTTTGAATATGGTACGCAAATAAGCTGATAGAATGTTCGCACCCGTTTTTTTTGCGGCACATTTGTTTTTGTTGTTGCGCCCAAAAAATGGATTTTTTTTAAAAAAAAAAACAATTCCTGGTTGCGCCCAAGTGAATGAACAGAGTTGTTAAAAAACCCGGTTCATGATCGATTTTTTTTTAAAAAAAAAAAATCCGGCTACGTTGCGCCCATAAAAAAAAAATTGGGCGCTACCCACGCTTGTATCTAGTTGCACCCAAGGGGTTTCTAGTGTTTTTTTAGGGTTAGGTTTTAGGGTTTGTGGTTTAAGATTTAGGGTTTTTGGGCACAATCAGGTTGCGTCCAAGGGGTTTCTAGTATTTTTTAGGGTTTATGGTTAGGTTGTGGGGTTTTCGTCCATTCGAGCACAATCCCTAAACCCCTAAACCTCACACACCCTTTGGACGCAACTAGATTGCGTCCAGAATTATGGGCGCAACCTAATTGCGTCCAGAATTATGGGCGCAACCTAGTTGCGCCCAAGGGGTTTCTAGTGTTTTTCAGGATTTAGAGTTAGGTTGTGGTTTAGGGTTTGTGGTTTAAGGTTTAGGGTTTAGGGTTTTTGGACGCAACTAGGTTGCGTCCAATGGGTTTCTAGTATTTTTTAGGGTTTATGGTTAGGTTTTAGGGTTTGGGGTTTTCGTCCATTCGAGTACAAACCCTAAACCCTAAAAAACCCTAAAACAATCCCCACACACCCTTTGGGCACAACTAGATTGCGTCCAGAACTATGGGCGCAACCTAATTGTGCCCAAGGGTTTCCAGTGTTTTTTAGGGTTTAGGATTTATGGTTTAAGGTTTTGGGTTTTTGGGTGCAACCAGGTTGCGTCCAAGGCGTTTCTAGTGTTTTTTAGGGTTTATGGTTAGGTTTTGGGGTTTTTGTCCATTCAAGTACAAACCCTAAAAAACCCTAAACAATCCCCACACACCCTTTGGACGCAACTATATTGTGTCCAAAACTATGAGCGCAACCTAGTTGCGTTCAAGGGGTTTCTAGTGTTTTTTAGGGTTTAGGGTTAGGTTTTGGGATTTAGGGTTTGTGGTTTAAGGTTTAGTGTTTTTGGGCGTAACCAGGTTGCGTCCAAGGAGTTTTTAGTATTTTTTAGGGTTTATGCATGGTTAGGTTTTGGGCCGGGGTTTAGTCCATAAAATAGAGTTTAATCCATAAAATAATATCGTTATATACTATGTTTATATCATATAATTATATACAATGATTATATCTTATAGTTATATGACTTATATCCAATTTGGTTATATCATATCGTTATATTCTATAGTTATATATACTATGATTATATCTTATGGTTATATTCCATAGTTATATACTATAGTTATATCCTATATTATATCATATAGTTATATACTATGTTTATATCATATAGTTATTGTGATACCCCGTATTTTTGTAAGGTTATTTTGGGAATTTTGGAATTTTCCCGAGTACCCGTTGTGTACGTCGGATTTAATACAAAGAGTTTGAGACATTCTGTAATGTGCTCTGTATCTGTAATATTTTTCTCAGTGAAATAATATACAGACAACATGCCTTGGATTTTAATTGTCGTTCGCGTACGATAATTTTTATCCCGGTTTAATGTCATGTTCGTTCAAAGCTGAACGGGCGGGAAAAGCCTGTCACGGCGACCGCCGTACAGTCGCGGCGACCGCCGTAAATCCACGGCGCCCGCCGTCCCAATGCTCGAGGAGGCAAGGCAGCTGGTGTGCCAGACCGCAGCAACCGCCGTAAATTACGACGCCCGCCGTAATTGCCACCTTCGTTGTCCGGCAGTCCTTGCCCGATGGTCGCCGGCGCGATTTCTGGCGAGCGCCGAACTAGCTGTAGGCCCATTGTTTTTGAACTCCAGATGCTTGGCTATAAAAGGAGGTGTTGGGGGAGAGATTTGAGCCATCCCAAACACCGAACCTCTGCCAAATTTGCCTCTCGTCGGAGTTTGTGCCTTCGCCGGAAATTCCGAAGCTTTCGTCGGTGTTGTTTGGTGGTGTTTCCAGGAGCCCTTTAGAAGCCTTTTGGTTGCCTTTGGAGGTCAGAAACCAAGCAAGGCGAAAAGGGGTCGAAACGCGCATCGTTTTGGTGAGATTTCTCTCGTCTCTGTCGTCTGTGTTCTTCACGGCGACCGCCGTGATGAATGCGGCGACCGCCGCCAAGAACAGCGACCGCCGCCAGTGCCCAGAATGCCTTCGTGGCTTTGGCTTGGTTGGTTGTCGCCGTGGCATCTTTCCTTTCGTGTTCTTTCGCCGTGTTTAGATTCGTATTGTTTATGTCAGGTCTAACTTAGGGTTCCTTTTATGGGTCGACTCGAAGGTTGTTGTGCTGTCAGAGCTATACCCGTGTCGAGCCCGGAATCCAGTTGTCGTCATTAGACTATTCTGCGGATTAAGGCAAGTGGCGGTTCGCTCTTGCTCATTCGTTCCATATTTACATTAATTATCAGTAGTTTATCTGAGTAATTAATTTGGAATGAATACTCTGTTTGTCTGGAAACGGTTTTGATAAACTGTTTTGAAAATCATATAATAGGTTGTATATCTATTAGAACAACGCTATTATCTATGATCGCCTTTCGGGCCTTTATGTGGATTTATCCTGTAACTGTTGTTGTGCTGTAACTGTTTAGTTAGCACTGTTAATTAGGAACGTTACTCGGACTCTGTCCAGTCGTTTCTTTATAATCTGGTATCGGGGTGGCTCGTCTCCATCTGGTACTATTCTAAGATCATGATCGGTCTCTTTCACAAGTGTGTAGCGACAGGACACTTAGCTGGTGACACTTAGCTGGTGTCACAAACCTTTCGGTGTACGTCACTCTCGACGAAACGTATACTAAGATGTGTCGTCCCATTGGTGGGGTACACATGTAAAAGTCTATAATGTGATGTGTGTTTTTGAAACATAATCAGATAAGTGCTACCTTGACGCACATAATTAATGAACGCTCAGCGAGTAGGCAGCTAGGTGATAGTGCCGCTAGGAAGACTCGTATTGACTTGAATGTAGTACGTCTTCTTTCCGATCTGGATTTGCTGAAAGGCGGTGAGGTTGGTCATTGACTGAAGCATCTCAGTCAGTTTTAAATCATTGTTGTATGATTCTGTAACTTTCCAGATTTTATATACTTCCTTAAAGACTCATTTCCGTTGGAGTCTTCTTTCGAGTCGATTTCTGTGAAGATTCAGTCTTCCAGAATCTTCTCTTGTGCATACCTCTTGTTTATTCTAGTAGGAGTATGGTGGCTGACAAGCATACTCGATTATTATTCAAGGGACGAGGAGTCTAACCTAATACGACTGTTTCGAACCATTCTGCTTTGTACCCTTGCTAGTCTATTCATTTAGACTAACTAACCAACCAATATTTTCCCTTGCATGGTTGGCTGGTGTCATCCGTTCGGTTCGGCACATCATATCGAAAGTAGCTCAGAAGATTAGAAGGACTATGGAGTCGACGGTGGTTTTTGAACGTTTTAATTATTTCTTTAATCAGGTTGAGATCTTTTGGACAATGACTTTGGTTGTAAGGTGTTTTATGAGACTTCCGCTGTGTTTGGTTTAAACTCTGTATTATCCTATTCGGGATTGGGTTGTAATCCCGTAACTCTTGTTCCTTGACAATGTTAAGTTTTGGAATTGAATGCTTTGATCATTATGCATCATTTGTATTTCATAAATTGTATTTAAATGGTAAAGCCTTGGGTGATCTCGGTAAGGAACACTGGGGTCACTGGCGGTAATACCTTTCCAAAAGAGTTAAGTTTTGGGGGTGTTACAGTTATATACTATGATTATATCTTATAGTTATATCCAATTTGGTTATATCATATCGTTATATCCTATAGTTATATATTATGATTATATCCTTCGAAAATCACATATAACTATGGTTATAATATCCAGGTTTGAGGCGCCATTTGGTGGGATTTTATGCACAATTGGAGATTATGGAGTTGGAGCAGAGAAGTGTGGTTTTGGTGGTCTGCATGAGCTTATTGGAGACATCCAGAAGAAGAGAAGTTGACCACATGAGGAGACAAGCACGATCCATGAAGAAACCACGTGAGAAGGCGGTGAAGTGAAGAGCCGCGACCAAACCGCGGGAGCAGAAGGCCGCAACAAGATTTCCGAAGGAGATGGGCGATTGCGAAGGGGCCGCACCGTGTCAGGGCTCAAATAGCCTTCCCGTATTTTATCCATCTAAGGCCAACATCGAATATATGACAAAGTTTATTCCCATAACTAGTGAAGCTGAGTTTATTGTTAATTTCACAATTTGTTACCATTGACAAATATTCTCGGAAAAAAATATACACCATGCCAATTACTGAAGAAGTATAATATAAATTAATATATCAAAAATAATCTTTCATTTTCAGTGGCAGAACAAAATTTTTAATTTTTAAATCAATCAAAAATAACCTCAACTATACACATTAACTAAAATTACCACGAATGAAATTTTCAGTTTAAATTCGGGCTAATTCGTAGCTAGACAGCATCAGTGGCGGACGCAGGATTTTAGCCCAGTGGGGCCTAAAATCCTACGTAGCTAAAATTAATTAAATCCATAAAATACTAAACATCATATTAATTTGTTTATTACAATAACATTCTTCGAGGTGCCATGTCCTGAAATCGTACAATAATATCTTCAGTTTCAATACATCTTTCTCAATATACGTAACAAGACAATCATTAACTAACTCATCTCCAAGTCGATTGCGTAACGAACTTTTGACAAACTTCATAGCAGAAAACACTCTCTCTACGGTAGCTGTTGCAACAGGTAAAAGCAAAGCTAACCGCACCAGAAGATATATCAAAGGATAGACACGATCCTTCTTCGACTGAACCATTTTTTTCGAGAGCTCGCTAATACCTGTAAGGTTGACAAACCGATCATCTGAGCGCACATCAATAATATAACAGTCAAGTTGTTGTTCAAGTGTCATTATATCAACAACTGAATAGTCATTTGGGTACAATTCTGCAAACCGAATCAACTTTCTCTTGTCGAATGCCGAGAATGCATCACTTGGATCAAGACATGACATGCACAACAATAGCTCGGTATTCACCTCAGTAAAGCGATTGTTCAACTCCTGCAGCTGCATATCAATTACATTGTAGAACACCCCGACACGGTAGAAATGTAGAATGGTAGCTTCTTCAGCATTCCGACGAGGTCTTCCTTGAATGACATACAAGTCTTCCTTATCTGGGACAATGATATTGCGCTTGGTACAAAATGAAGCAACTTCCTCCCACAATGATTCCCATCCTACATCTCTCATCTGCTGGAGTAGCTGTTTGGTGACTTTGACAAGACTTATTGCATTAACAATATCTTGATCTTTTCTCTGTAAGGCTTGTGACAAATTATTTGAAACTCCCAAAATATTCTTCATCAAGAATAAGCAGAATATAAATTCAAAGCATTGAATGGAGTCCATAAGAGAATATGCTTGAGCTCTTTGCTTTGAAATATTTGAATCATTCTCAATAGCCATAAGCACCTCAATTGTTGGGTCAAATAAACAAATCAAACTCACCAATATTCTGTAGTGAGAACCCCAACGTGTTGCTCCTGCTCGACCCAATGATACTTCTTGATTTTGTCCCCTTCCAGACAAGATTTCACCTTCACGAAGCCCTTCAATTACTTTTGCAAATGATTTCTCTCAAAGCATATCTTTCCTTTTGCATGATGCACCAACAATATTAGTCAACAAAGAGATGACATCAAAAAAGTCACTTACTTTTGGGTGACTTTCAGCTACACTTACAAGTGCCAATTGCAATTGATGAGCGAAACAATGAATATAATAAGCAGATTGATTTTCCATCATTATCAAACTTTTCAGACCATTAAATTCACCTCGCATATTGCTAGATCCATCATAACCTTGTCCACGTAAACTTGAAATACTCAAACCATGCTTACACAAAAGAGCCTCAATATTCATTTTCAATGACAAAGCAGTGGTGTCACTAACATGAACAATCCCAAGAAAACGCTCAACAACACACCCTCTAGCATCCACAAAACACAGAACGACAGCCATTTGTTCTTTCACAGATATATCACGAGCTTCATCAACCAAAATAGAAAACAAATCATCACCCATATCTCTAATGATTGCATTTGTTGTCTCGACTGCAATTGCATTGATAATATCTTTCTGAATTCTAGGTGAGGTCAACTTCAAATTTTCAGGTGCATTTTCCAACGCAACTCTCTTAATTTCATCATTATGGTCAGCAAGGAAATGCAAGATTTCAAGAAAGTTTCCTTGATTACTTGACTCATCAGATTCATCATGTCCACGAAAAGCTAATCCTTGAAGCAAAAGAAATCTAATGCAATCAATTGATGCAGTCAATCTAGCACGATAATCTATCTGACTTTGCTCAGAGTGATTAGACAGACAAACTTCTATATGTTGTTTTTGACGCATCAAATCTTCACAAGCATGCACACATCTGTTATGAACACTGTTACAATCACCAACATGGATATCAAATCTATCTTTCTTCTTCCAGTTTCTAAACCCTTCCCGACAAATGAATCACCACCTCCTTGGTTACCATGATCAGGTTTGAAAAGATAACATGGTAAGCAAAATGCAGCATCTTTTGATATACTATATTCCAACCAACCACTGTAATCTTTAAACCATCCGAAAACAAACCTACGCTTCTGAGCTCCAAATACAGTCACAGGAAAAACATGATTTCTAGGTTGACAAGGCCCTTTTTGCAAATATGCTCGTCTAACCCTTTCTCTATCATTAACAGCATACTCAAATATTTCTTTCCTTAACCCTGGGTCAGCAGGTAACTCATCAACACCAACACCAACACCAACACCAACACCAACACCAACACCAACACCAACACCAACACCAACACCAACACCAACACCAACACCAACACCAACACCAACACCAACACCAACACCAACACCAACACCAACACCAACACAAACACCAACACCAACACCAACATCAACACTAGACAAATTCGGAACAGTTGGTGGATTAGGATTAGAACTAGATCCTACATTTGATGATTTCGTCTTTTGTGAATCACCAATACTTGGAAAAAATCTCTTCATTTTCTGAAATAATTAAATTATATATTACATTAACATATAATACAAGCAAACAATACATAAAGCAAACAATTTCACAAGTCAGAATTTAGAATAGGCAGACAACTAGACAAGTCACAAGTCACAATTTCAAAGTCATAATTTCTCAAGCTGACAAATTCCTTTATTTGACCCAACAAGCAACAATGTCACAATTTCACAAATCACAATTTAGAATACGCAGACATGAGACAACTATTAGTCTACTACTCACCTTCACGGCTTGACTCCTTGCTAGAGAAACAGAGATGACGGTGTCGGCTGGCGAGTGGCGAGGGCGGCGAGCCGGCAACTGGCGAGGGCGGAGCCGCCGGCGCGTCCAGATCTTCGATCGGCGACTGGCGGAGCCGCCGGCGCGTCCAGATCTTCGATCGGCGACTGGCGGAGGGAGTCCCACAGGCCACAAGCTGACAAGTGACAAGTCCACAACGCGACTCGGCGAGGGAGGAGGACGGCGAACCGGCGACTGGCGAGGGCGGCGACTGGGGAGGGCGGAGCCGCGGAGAGCGTCGTCGCGTCAAGATCTTCGAGTGGCGACTGGCGGAGGGCGTCCACAGACCACAACCACAAGCCCACAACGCGACTCGGCGAGGGCGGCGAGTGGCGACTCCGGCGAGTGGCTATTCCGGCGAGGTGAGAGATGAAGATTGAGAGAGAGATGTGAACTGGCCCAGTTCACAGTGGAAAGAAACGAAAAAGTTAGGGCCGGCTGGGGGTTGGGGGAAGAGATGGGTATAATTTATTTTTTTATTTTTTATTTTTTTTTTAATTCCAGTGGGGGCCCCCACTGGGCCCCACCTGCGTCCGCCCTTGGACAGCATGACACCTAAAAAAATATTGTACAAAAAAAATCACTTACCACATCCAATTATTAACAAACATGAGTACACGTCATTAAATCAACCATAATTTTAAATAAAAAAATTATCTGAATTATTTTTAGTTCATACATATATAATTGTGATTATTTTTTTTATAGATTTAAAAGTTAGCATTATTTTCGATTGTCAGTGAAAGTTAAGATTATTTTTAGTATTTTTTCTATTAATTAATAATAATACAATGTAGTAATTATTTAATTTGCTTGCTATATACCATGCATGGTTTTCGTTTCATGGCTAGCTCTGAATCAAGGGAATATATAATGGCATAATTAGCGTTTGGATGCTAATTGTTATTTTTCAATATAAGGCATCGATCCCCATATTGACAAAAGTATATTGATTGTCACCGGTTAACCGGCATGGCGGGTATGCATAAATATCTTATACTGGACTTTGTCTATGTATATATTTGGCGTTAACTAGCTACATTAAGAATATAAACCATGATTCTCCTGCTTTGCTTGTTATCATAGATAGCTAGGTTGATTTCAAACCCGAAATTTAAGCTAGGGGATACATACATAATACATTGCGTATGTATATGAAAGTCGGTAGGCCAATAAAATGTGATTAAGATGTACTGATATATACATAAACTGAAGGTCACAAATGTACATATACATATAAGTAAAGTGGATTTAAAAATAATATAAGTATATACTAGACATTATCGATCAGCTTATTTCGAATGTGAGATATATGATCAATCGACTTAAAATACGACATTAATATATATATATATGTACTGGAACCACAGTTTCTTCTCTTAATTAATAATTTAATTTGTGACTTAATTAAGATTTGGGTTCCCATGCGAAATGCCATTCCCGTGCGAAATGCGAAGCGATCTCGGCCGTACATTTTTTATTTTTTTTTGGTCAACAATTTTTTTTTATTTTTTTTTCGTTTTCGTCGCGTGATCATTCTGGAATAGCTTATATAGAAGGTTCACAGATAAGCACTAAATGTTCATTTATTTGTACATTCAGGTTCACAAATAAACACTGAATGTTCAAAGACATGTGTTGGAACATGATCATGTTATATGTGAACTTTTACGGCACATAAAATGAACATGTAGTACTTATATGTGAACGTCAATAATTGTCTATTCCAGAACGATCAGAGGAAATAAATAAATAAATGTTGACCGAAAAAAAAAAGTTCACCGTATTTACGGTTATGCCACCGCGTCACTATTCACTCTCCCCCCCCCCTTTTTTTTTTTAACAGTACAGCCTCTTGAATATTACCCCCCAGATAATGAATATTACCGCCCTGATAATGAACATGTGGTGTCTATTTATGAACGCGAATGAACATGACCGTTTCGCATTTCGCACGGTAAGCATATTTCGCACCCGAAACGGACTCACTTAATTAAAACACACGTACGTACACATATTGAACCACATGATATGATACCACCTTAACTATGATGTTTGAATTCCAGTCTTCTATCAACAGCGGGGACCGCGCCTTGATCGAATTTAAGAGAGTTTTTTTTTATAAGGTAAAAATTAGATTGAAAATCACAGAAGAGTTGATTTCTCAATCTATAGCATCCTTACGGATGTGAATTACAAATTCTAGACAGTCTCTAAAGTCTTCCAAGGAAACCTGTTGAACCTTCTTCGCGATGAAATCGGCCACGACGTTGGTTTTTCGAAAGACGTGAGAAATCTGCACTGAGGAAAATAGTTGTAAAATACACAGGATATCAGAAATAAGCATTTCAATATCCCATGGACAGTGCCAGATTTGGTTAAGGACATTCACGATGGTAAGGTTGTCACATTCAAGATGAATGTCGGTAATGCCTAATTCATAAGCCTTTACCAGGGCATTTCTTACTGCCAATGTTTCTGTTTTAAGCGGGGTTGAAATACCACATTTATTCCCATAGAGGAAAAGTGGTTTTCCGTGTTGTTCCTGAAAATATAGCCAAAACTAGATTCACCATTGGTTTTGATGGATCCATCTGTGTTGATTTTAATTATGTTATTCGGAGGCTTTTTCCATTTCGTGATTGGTCGTCTTACAATGTTCGTTTTATGAGTTTTTTATTGTCTTTTGTAAGACAGTCAGGATTCCAGTTTTCCGTTTTATTCCAGTTTTCAAATTGTTTTCTAATGTAAATTGGTACATCCTTAATGAGTTCGACATCGTCATTTGTTCTACCAAAGCTTAGTTGGTTTCTATAGAACCAAATGCTCCACCAAGAGACCATTAATTCTGAGAATTGTGATCTATTAGTATTTTGTTTAATTTCTTCCATGATTTCATTAATTTTTTTGTTTCCTATGTTTAGGGATGTGATTATGCCAAAGGTGTCATGATTCAATTTTTCGACTGTTTTTAAGGTATGCTTGCATTGGAAGAGGAGGTGGTTCAAATCTTCCAACTGAGCATTGCAGTGTATACAACCCGGGGGGGGTTGCAATGCATTTTTCTGTTAATCTAGCTTTTGTTGGGATTCCGTTTTTCATTATTTCCCAAACAAAGTTTTTAACTTTGGGATACGTATCCATTTTCCAGATCCAAGAAGAATCATAGGCAGTGTAACTCTTATTTTTGTTAATTAGTTCCATAGCAGAATTTGTGGAAAATCAGTCGTTTTTGCTTGTTTTCCAGTACATTCTGTCATTGATCTCATTTAAAGGAATTGAGATCGAGGTTATTTTTTCGATTAAATCATTTGGTAAGTATTGTTCCAGTAAGTCCTTATTCCAGGTTTTATTTGACAGCATAAAATCAGCTACCAAGGCATCTTTATTCAGGGTTGACTGTGAGTTTATGTTATTACATAAGGGGGTGTTCAGAACCCAGCTATCTGTCTAGAATTTGATAGTTTTTCAATTACCAACTTGCCAAATAAGTACATATTTGAACTCAGGTATAAGTTCAATCATTTTGGACCATTGCCAGGAGCAGTTTATTTTTTTCTCGTAATGAAGTATATGGTTTGTTTTCAGGTATTTATCCGTAATGACTCTAACCCAGAAGTTATCTGGTTCGGCTAGAATTTTCCATAGTAATTTGAATTGAAGGGCTTTGTTCATGTCTTTAGCTTTTCTCAAGCCAAGACCTCCTTGATGAGTTGGTTTACAAATTTTTCCCTAACCTATAAGAGGTTTATAGGAGTTGTCTTTGTTCCAAAAAAATGATATGTTTAGTTTATCAAGTTCATTGTGTGTATGTGTAGGTAACATGAAGTTTTGCATAAGATAATTTGGTCTTACAGCCAGATTGGTTTTTATTAGTATTGTTCTTCCTGCTTGGGAAAGGGAATTTGCTTTCCATTTAGATAATTGTTGTTGGGTGCTAATTAAAAGTCAGCAAAGGTGTTCGAGTTAACTCTACCATTGATGATAGGGCAGCCCAGGTATTTTTCGAGAGATATCATGTTTGTGATTGTGAGAATGCCTTGTAGAGCTAGTTTCTTTTGGTTGGTGACTTTTTTTGTAACTTGAAAGGCCGATTTATGAAAATTTACTTTTTGTCCTGAGATCTTGCAGTAGTCATCAATAATATCTTTGATTTCTTTATAGTTTTACTGTTTAGCTTTTGAGAATATCACAATGTCATCCGTAAAAGCCAGAAACGGGATACATGTTCCTTGTTGATTGATTTGAAATCCTAGTGGATTTCGAGGTCGATCTGAGGCTTTTTGGAGTTTTCTAGCAAAGATTTCAGATCCTAAAATAAACAAGAAGGGCGAAAGGGGGTCCCTGTCGAAGTCCTCTTGTAGGTTTGAAAATTTCCGTGGGTCCATTGTTAACAAGTACCGAAAATGATACCGTTGTAATGCATTCTTTTATCTAGTTGTTTTTATAATAAAATCTCATTCGATTCTATCATAAGTTTTTTCCATGTCTAGTTTTAAGGCAATAAAGCCTTCAGTTCCTTTTTTCGACTTAAAAGAGTGAAAGATTTCATGAGCAATTAAGATATTGTCTTGAATGACTCTGTTAATAACAAAGGCACCCTGAATGGGGTGTATCAATTTTTCCATGGTTTCTTTGAGTCTAGTTGTTATAATCTTCGAGATGATCTTATAAATAGTAGAGCACAGACTTATGGGTCTATAGTGATTTGTAGAGTTAGGATTGTCATATTTTGGGATTAAGGATATGAATGTGTGATATATTTTTTTAAGCAGTTTTCCAGAAAGAAAAAAGCTTTTAACTGCTTGGATAACAGAGGGGCCAACGATGTCCCAATATTTCTGGTGAAATTATGTTGGCATGCCATCCGGCCCCGGAGATTTATCAGAGCCGATGTTAAAGACCGTATTTTTAATTTCTTCGTTGGATATATTTTTTATTAACTCTAGATTATCCTTTGTAGAAATTTCAGACTGAATTAATTCAAAAAAATTATGAAATAGTCTCTTATTCATATCCTCGCTTCTGAATCTTTTTCATAAAATCATTTCTGATTTCATTGTATTTAGAGTAATTACAAATATATATTCAATGCGGCAAACTAGCTAGTGGCTAGAGATGATCGAAGAAAATTAATCCCTTGATGCGCGCTAAAACTTGCTAGCTAGAAAATTTCATAGAAATCAGAAGTGGTACGTACGTGTAATATTTGTTTTTTTATATCTTGCCCAGTTGATAAATTTCCTACGTTATAACTTAATGAGTTTTGTCATTACGTGGACATGGCTTATAAAATTCACTTATTCAGACCCCTGGCCATGCAAGTCAGGAACTACAACAAGGCTCACTTCTGGATGATTTATTTCTTAATTAGTTAATTATTGACGTACGTCATTTTTAATTTATAATTAAAATTTTTAAATATATAGCTTTGGTTTGATTTTTTTTTTGATTAGGTAAAAAATAGACTGGAAATCACAAAAGAGTCGGTTTCTCAGTCTATAACATCCTTTCGGATGAGAATTACAAATTCTAGATTAGCTCGAATATCTTCCAAGGAAACCAGCTGGACCTCATTTGCAATGAAGCTGGCCACCACGTTTGTTTCTCGGAAGACATGAAAAATCTGCACTGAGGAGAAAAGTTGTAAAACACACAGGATATCAAAAATTAACATTTCAATATCCCATGGACAGTGCCAGATTCGATTCAGAACATTCACAATGGTAAGGTTATTGCATTCAAGTTGAATGTCGGTAATGCCTAATTCATAGGCCTTTACCAGGGCATTTCTTACTGTAAGAGTTTCCGTTTTTAGAGGGGATAAGATACCACATTTTTCCCCACCGAGGAAGATTGGTTTACCCGTATTGTTTCTGAAAATGTAGCCAAAGCTAGATTCACTATTAGTTTTAGTGGATCCATCTGTATTGATTTTAATAATATTATCAGGTGATTTTTTCCATTTCTTTGTTGGTCGTCTAACAATGTTCGTTCTATGAGTTTTTTGTTTGTCTTCTGCTAAACAGTCAGAGTTCCAGCTCTTCGTCTTATTCCAGTTCTCAATTTGTTTCTTAATGTAAATTGGTACATCCTTTATGGAGTCAGCACCATCGTTTGTTCTTCCAAAGCTTTGTTGGTTTTTATAAAATCAAATTCCCTATCAAGAGATCATAATTCTATAAATTGTGTACTATCAGTTTTTTGTCGAATTTCTTCAATGATTTCATTGATTTTTTTGTTTCCTGTGTTTAGGGATCTAATGATGCCATAGGTATCATAATTCATTTTCTCGATTGTTTTTATGGTATGGTTACATTGGAATAGGAGATGATTCAAATCCTCTAACTGAGCATTGCAACGGATACAACCCGAGGGGATTGCTACACCTTTTTCTGCTAATCTAGCTTTTGTTAGGAGTCCGTTTTTCATTATTTTCCAGACAAAGTTTTTAACTTTGGGGTATGTGTCCATCTTTCAGATCCATGAAGAATCATAGGCAGTATATCTCTTGTTTCTGTTAATTAGTTTCATAGCAGAATTCGTAGAAAACCAACCATTTTTGTTAGTTTTCCAGTACATTCTATCATGAATATCATTTAAGGGTATAGGGATCGAGGTTATTTTTTTCGTTAAATCATATGGCAAACATTGTTCTAATAAATCCTTATTCAGGTTTTATTTGGCAATATAAAATTAGCTATCAAGGCATCCTTATTCAGGATTAATTGATTGTGTATTTATGATATTACATAAAGGGGTGTTCAAGACCCAATTATCCGTCCAAAATTTGATTATTTTGCCATTGCCAACTTGCCAAATTAGTCCAGATTTGAACTCATCCATGAGTTCAATCATTTTGGACCATTGCCAAGAGCAATTTCCTTTTTTCTCGTAATGAAATATGTGGATTGTTTTCAAGTATTTTTCAGTAACAACTCTAACCCAATAATTATTCGGTTCTGTTAAGATTTTTCATAATAATTTGAATTATAGGGCTTTATTCATGTCTTTGGCTTTTCTCAATCCAAGACCTCCTTGATGTGTTGGTTTACATATTTTTTCCCAACCTATAAGAGGTTTATAGAAGCTGTCTTTGTTCCAAAAAAATGATATATTTAACTTGTCAAGTTCATTGTATGTGTGTAGGTAACATAAAACATTGCATAAGATAGTTTGGTCTTGAAGCCAGATTAATTTTTATTAGTGTTGTTCTTCCTGTTTGGAAAAGAGAGTTTGCTTTCTATTTAGATAATTGATTTTTAGTGCTAATTAAGAGGTCAGTAAAGATATTCGAGTTGACTCTACCATTAATAATAAGACAATTAAGATATTTTTCGAGGGATATCATATTTGTGATTATGAGAGTACTTTATATTGCTAATTTCTTTTGATTGATAAACTTGAAAAACCGATTTATGAAACCACGGTTTCTTTCTCTTAATTAATAATTTAATTTGTGACTTAATTAAACACACGTACGTACACATATTGAAGCACATGATACCACCTTAACTTGTATCACCAGTGGCCAGCGGGGACCGCGCCTTGATCGAATTTAAGAGGTAGAATGAACTGCAGAGGGCGACGTACTTAATTGCATTTAGAGTAATTACAAATATATATTCAATGCGGCAAACTAGCTAGCTAGTGGCTAGAGACGATCGAAGAAAATTAATCCCTTGATGCGCGCTAAAACTTGCTAGCTAGAAAATTTCATAGAAATCAGAAGTGGTACGTACGTGTAATATTTGTTTTTTTATATCTTGCCCAGTTGATAAATTTCCTACGTTATAACTTAATGAGTTTTGTCGTTACGTGGACATGGCTTATAAAATTCAAACCCTTGGCCATGCAAGTCAGGAACTATAACAAGGCTCACTTCTGGATGATTTATTTCTTAATTAATTAATTATTGACGTACGTCATCTTTATTTTATAATTAAAAAATCTGAAGTATATAGCTAGCTTTGGTTTGATTCCGAGAGGAACGCTCCGGTAAAACGGGAGTTATGGTAAAACGAAAGTATTAATCTGAAACGTTGGATTAATGGTGATGGATGATTGGATGATTGGATCTTACAATAGATATGGTATGTGTGTAACCACCAAATCTATTCTAATAAGGTAATTATTTAATTTTTAATTAGGAAAATATAATAAATGAGGTTGTTAGATGAGAGAGAAAAAATAATATTTTCTCTTTTCTAAAACCGTTATATTCTGCTGATACATTTTCTTCTTCTTTAACGATTTTTCAGTGTTCATGAATATCGATCACGTCTTTATGAATATCATTTATGCATTTATGAATATCGATGGTTGTGAATATCTCCACTTAAAACATGAATATCACCACTTGATTTTTCGAGCATCCTAATGCTTTGCAAATTCGTAAATTTGTTCTTGTTGCTTTTGTCATTGTTTCTTGAATATCGTTCATATTTGTATGAATATCTTTATTTAATATGTGAATATCACCAATTAAAGACATGAATAACACAACTTAAAATATGAATATCCACTTAATAATATATTAATAACATTATCAATTACACCATGAATATTATTCTATATTGGTATGAATATCACAACGTTTCACCATGAATATCATAACCCAAACAAAAAATAATCACTTCACATTAACACAAATAGTTATACACGAAAAAATGTACATGAACAACAATATTTTACATGAATATTAGGAATAACAAAAACAAGTTTTCCCATCAGTTGTAGTTTGTATCTAATACATTGTATCTAAAAACACGAATATCATTCTATACTAGTATGAATATCACTACATTTACCATGAATATTATAACATGAATGTCTGCATCAACAACAATGAATGTCACATAATACAAAATGAAAATCAATGATCATGCAACACCATCAAAAAACAAAAATGTATCCAACATGAATATCAACCGCATTATAGTGAATATTACATCATAAATATCAACTACTCAGCGCATGAAACCTACATTCAATTTGAATATCAAAAGCATTTGTATGAATATCATATTAAACAATTTGAATATCAATTGCAAACACTACAAACAACACCCCAAAATACCAAAATTGTTCCAACATGAATATCAACAACATTATAGTGAATATCACATCATAAATATCAAGTACTCAACGCATGAAACCTACATCCAATATGAATATCAAAAGCATTTGTATGAATATCACATTAAACAATTTGAATATCAATTGCAAACAGTACAAACAACACCCCAAAACACCAAAACTGATCCAACATGAATATCAACAACATAATAGTGAATATCACATCATAAACTACGAATATCGACTACTCAACACATGAAACCTACATCCAACATGATATAACAACATTATAGTGAATATCACATCATAAAATTTGAATATCAATTACTCAACACATGAAACTTAAATCCAATATGAATATCAAAAGAATGTGTATGAACATCACAACAAACAATTTGAATATCACATATAAAAAACATGAATATCAATTATCAATAACTCATACAACACCATCAACAAACATAATCTGAATTCACGTGAATATCAACATTATCATAATGAATAACACCACAAAGAAATTGAATATCATATATACAATATCTAAAACATAAATATCGATCATAACATATAAATTGTAACATTGTGAATAACAATACTATTAACATGAATAACAGTGCAGAGACGAGCGAAAACGAGGCGAATGGTGGTTTGTCGGGGCTAAAACTGGGTAAAACGGTCACCAAAGAAGATCAATTTCCACGGCGGTGCTCGACGTGATTGATTTCAGATCCACGATCAATTGGAAGACTTCTCTTTGACCCTCTCACAGAAGGTAAATTCTTGGCTGTAATGGGCTATAAGAATATTCACAGAGATCAAGTCAGTAGTTAGATTATAGTAATCAAAAGGAGTATAAGTTCACAAGGCACCTAATACTCGAATTCTGTCAGATCTAATATGCAAGACTAATAGGATTGGTATATATGCAGTCACAAGAATAAACCTCACCTCCATCAAGTCAGCAAATAAACAAAATATCTTGTTAACGAATTCAACACAGATGATATTTGACATGTGACTTCAAAACACAAAGAAAATGCACCTTAAAGAGTCAAGATCAAAGCATCTCGTAGTAATTTTAAGAAGAGTTGGAATTCAAGACCAAGCATCATTCACATCAAGAACAAACTCTTATGATTCTCAAGAAGACGAGCACACGTTTAATGCTCCAAGATATGTCTTATCAGAAGGAAAATATTCCAAAATGTGGCAGCTGATACATCGATCGACATGTCAAATCAAATAGTTCTGCTGAGAGTGAGAACCAAACAACTGAGATAAGGGCCAAGGAAGGTCAATACGATGATACTATAAATGTTCAGACTAGAGATGCAACCTTTGAGAAGTTGGAAATCACTCAGACTGATGCCATCAAACTGGTACAAGAAGCTCTAGATGGGATTCTCCAGCAACCGTTGATCAACAGTTCTAAGGAAAAGAATGAAGAAGGCAACAAATCTGATCAAAATTCTTTCCAGGGGTACAGCAAATGGAAAAGGGCCATCATCTGCAGTAGATTTGTCAAAGCAATGGAAAAAATGCAGAAGTTATACACACAAAAGAAAAGGAGCCCCTATAACCCGCTCATCTCAGACCAAGAGGCGGAAATTGTCCATCTAAGGGCTCGTTCGGTAGGGCTTATTTCCGGGTCTTAAGGGTCTTATTTTCACTGGTAAGACAAAGAGGCTTATCTTCCTCATTTTTCACGTTCGGTTCGGTATTCAGGGGACTTATGGGGGACTTATGGGGGCTTATGGGGACTGAAATCCTCTCAATTTCTTCAGCTCCATCCTCCAACTTATGGGTCTTATCTGATGAGGCTTATGAAAAAAATTCGACATTGCCCCCGACATTTTCCCCCTTCCACATTTGCCCAGCAGCTTCATCGAGAGGTTCCATCACTGTTCGAGCCCTAAGTTCTTCGATGTGCTCGCAGATCTGTTCGAGCCCTTTGCTCTCTTCGCTGGATTAGCGCCCTTCGACATTTGCCCCCTTCGACGTTTGCCCAGCAGCTTCATCGAGAGTTGCCATAACTATTCGAGCCCTTCATTTCCTCTCCAGATCTGGAAGCTTGCATAGCGGGGCTTCATCGAAGTGAGGTCGAGCCGCCATTAGAGATTTATTCGAGCTATGCGGAACCAAAGCAGCTAAACACGAAGACGAATTGAAAATTTGGGGATACGATCTGGGAGCTGGGAGAGTTGGGAGGTGGAGGAAGACGATCTGGAGATGAAATGAAAATTTGGGGATACTGGAAGAAGACGATTTGGAGGAAGACGATCGCAGATTTGGAGGAAGACGATCGCAGATCTACTAGTTAGCTACCAACTAAACACGAAGACGAATTGGGAGGGTGGGAGAGCTTCAGGTTGCTGCCAATCACGAAACCCTAAGGAAAATTTGGGGATAATTTTTTTTAATAAGGGCAAATATGTAATTTTAATGTGAAATTAAGTTTTAATAAGTCATTTATACCGAACAGACATTTATGATTCAGAATCTTACATTCAACTTCAGTCTTAGTACAATTCAGCCCATAACTTATTTTCTTCCAATCAGCTTCAGCCCAATTCAGCCACTACTTCAGCTTCAGCCCCAATAAGCCTCAGCCATACCGAACAGACCCTAAGACAATGTTTGATAGATGAACGAAGCAACAACGAAGTGTGGATGCTTGATTATGCACTACGACAAGCAGTTGTAATTTTTTTTTTAGATCCGACCGAAATAGGATTTTCGGGTTTTGGAGACCCACGTTCTACCGGCGCCGGAGGATGATGAGTTCTGCTCCTCATGGATCGTGGAAATTGATCGTGGATCTGCAACAGAGGGATTGCTTCCGGCGCCGGAGGATGATCAGTTCTGCTCCCGCACCAAGACCCTTCTCAACAACATCTTCGGCGAGGCCTGCGACGACGAGATCATGGCGGTGCTCGACGCGAGCGGCTCCGACAAGTCCACTCTCGTCGATGCGCTGACGAAGCGGATCGCTAAGGGCTTAGGCTTCGTCATGCTCAACGGCGAGTCGTTGGAATCCCGCCTCCTGAAAGTGATCTCGGCTCCCTGAAAGGCTCTATCACGCTCAACGGTGAGCCGTTCACCGCCGAGTTCCGGCTTCCCAAATCCAAAAAGAAAGCGAGAGAGGTTGAAGACGGGAGAGAGTAACCATACCTAAATATTGATTTTGGAAAGTAAATATTTGGGTAAATCAAATCCCTATAATAATGTTAATTTGGATGGATCAAATATGTGCATTTTATTCTCTCTAATATGCACCTTCTTACATTCAATATGGGCCATTGATTCGGTTTTAATCTAAAGGCTCTTATTTGTACTTCTGTTTTACTCTAAATGACTGTTTCACCAGAACTTAAATCTTGATTCTGATGCACCTTCGCGTTGATATGCAGAGTGTCTCCTAATATATATTAAAAATTATCACAAGTACTACTTTTTATTAATATCAAGAGTCAATTAATTCTGCTAAAAGTAATTAAGGGCCCGTTTGGTATGATCTAGGAATCGGGTTGGAATCGGAATCGGAATCAGGAATGACTCATTCCTATTCTTGTAGCTTGTCGTTTGGTATGTTGTCGGAATGAGTCATTTTTTGACATACTCTTTATTAATAAAATAATTAATATTGTTTAATTATTTTATAAAAGATAATTAATATTATTCAATGAAAATAATTAATATTACTCAATAAAAATAATTAATATTATTCAACTATTTAATAAAGTAATTAATATTATTTAATTACTTAATAAAAAATATTGTTTAATAAAATAATTAATATTATTTAATTGCTTAATAAAATAGTTAATATTATTTAATTGTTTAATAAAATAATTAATAATATTTAATTGTTTATTAAAATAATGAATATTATTTAATTATTTAATAAAATAATGAAATAATTTAATTATTTATTAAAAATAATTAATTTTATTCAATGAAAATAATTAATATTATTTAATGAAAATAATTAATATTATTTAATAAAAATTATTAATATTATTTAATAAAAATTATTTAATAACAATAATTAATATTATCTAATAAAACAATTAATATTATTAATTATTTAATAAAAAATAATATTATTTAAATGTTTAATAAAAAATTAATATTATTTAATATTAATATAATATATATGAAGAAAGTGGTCGGTCAAGTTGGATACGAGTTTGGGTTGTATTTCGGGTTGGTCAGATTTTATATATCTAGTTGGAATGGATGATAACTCAACATTTTTGATGAAATCATATGCTTTATGAAGCTTGGAATCATCCATTTCATGGAATGAAATCCAGTCCATTCTTTTCCTTACCAAATATAATATTGGGAATCATGAATCAACCATTCTCATTCCCATTCCTAATTCCAAGGAATGGAAACCAAACGCCCCCTAAGTGCTAGCTGTATATGATGTTATTATTATATATATACTCTGGTATATGGAGTCAGATCACATATGATTGATAGCGGGGTGATATGTTCTTTTTACGTGTACTATTAGTAATAAACTAGCTATGAACAACACAGTGAACAACACATGCCAGCAATGCTCTGGCAAAGGAGATTAGGGGCTCCCTCATATCTCAAACAGTGAACAGCACATGCCAGCAATCGAGATGGCTGCAGTTTCCTGAAGGGATAGTTAAGATGAATGTTGATGCTGCGGTGATGGGGGAGAAGGGAGCTGGCTACGGTGCAGTTATCAGAGATCACAAAGGAGCTGTTATTGTGGCTATCTCTGAGCAATCGGCGAACGATCAACAACCCCTGTTGGCGGAGGCTTACTCAATTTTCAAGGGGCTCTAGCTGGCTCTTGCACATGGGTTCCAGGATCTGATGGTGGAAAGTGATTGTCTTAACATCATCCGAGTCTTAGAAAAGAAGGACAGATGCCCACATGTGATTATGATGGTAGTTCAAGCCATTTCGTTGATTTCGGGTAACTTTAGTAAAATATGTTGGTCTCATACTAGAAGAGATGGAAATTGTGTTGCTCATAAGCTCGCTAGATTGCAACCATGGACTCTTGGTTTTAGATCGTGGGACTATTCTCTTCCTAAAGATGTTTGGAATGTAGCTTTGAATGATGCTATTAATGAAAGTTCATAAGGTACCTTTTGGTTCCTTTTCCCTAAAACAAATTTTTAAAAAAAGTAATAAACTAGCTATAACCAGCTACATTCTTATTTACTACTCCGTTGTTGATATTAATTAAGCATACCCTAAACCTAACCACAACCATGTTCAATACAATATATATACGCTCATAAAAAAAAACAGTTCCATGTTTTTTTTAATGTCGTAATTTCTTGTTAGTTTTGTGTTGTGCCATGATTAATTTCAATTAATAATCAGTTCTATACATGAAGAAATTTTCTAAGGAATTACTGTAGAAAAATCATTATTCCATTCGATCCCATAGCTAGCTGATTACCTACCGCATACAAAGTTGCGTAATGCTTAAGTAATTTTCACATGCTTAATTTGAGGTTGAAGCGTGCCTTGTTATAATCTCATTGATTCCAACCAATTGAACAATCAAGGATCTTGAAGGGATCTTCAGAATCTTATACTTTTCCCATAGAGACTGAATCCAGGCTTGGCGTTTACGCTTAGGCTTCTTTTAAGTCAAATTAATTCCCCCGAAAAATCAATCAGAATGAAAAATGATACACCTCCGATCCTAATTTCAAGAAAAATCACCCCTCGAAATTACAATTCTCATTCTAGAAACCCTAACACGTTCTTCATCAAAACCCAAGTGTATTATCAATAATTGCAGTTGAAGATCAATATCACATTAATATCTTAATCGACTTTGAAGTATGCAAGATCAAAGCTGCTTCTGTATAGAAAAGATTATCATTTTAGACATTCACACAACTATTAAGAAATGTAATAATTATTGATCTATATTTCCATCAATTGTTTATAAAATTTACAAGTAATTAATAACCCACCTCATTTTCCTCCAATCAACAAATAGAAGTTACATAAAAAATTACAATTTTTAATAAAAAAACTAGTTTAAACCCTCGTTCCATGCACGAGCCGACTTATATTTATGAACGAAAATTTAGTATACGAATAAACATCAAATGAGTACAAATTAATAACTACATAATTATAAAAGATAAGATATACATGAAATGAATATATTGACATGTAGTTATATTAGATTTTCTCCAAACATATACATACTCATAGAAAGAAAGGAAGTGATTGAATTTATAAATATAAACATTATAGGAAAAAAAAGTCACTCTAAATATATGTAAAAATTACGATTGTACATGTTACTTATTCAATTATCAAGAACATTTTATTTTTGTATATTTAGAGTGAAACAATATCCGAGATTGAAGTTATGAATCGAAATATACTATTTTTTCCTGTAATTTAATAGGTTAATACGATGTTATTTGTCAATCTTCCAACAATATACTATATTTTTTTTACCTTTTGTAATATTTAATTTAGGTTTTAGACATTGAGATGATATTATTGAAAATAAAATTATATTAATTTACTTATTGTTTTATTATTATATATATGTTGGGCACTTATATTTATTCATAATTAATAATATACTAAATTTACTCAATTGGAAAATCAAATAAAACCCAATTGAATTATATTTCAAATAGTATATTGATATTTTCATACATATTTTTTATTCATCATCAATTATTTCAAGTTCAAAAATAATTTGTAATTAAATCTTGAAATGTGAAATCTATCAAGTGAAGATTTTATTGCTATTAAATTTATGTGGGTTTATTTAAATTTCAAAATGTGAATGCATTGTAAGTAAATAAAAAAATCATTAAAAAGATATGCTATCTAAAGGTTGTTACTAATTAACTTACATGGGTTCACTAATCTTGTTGCTATGTCAATATACTAATTAACTTACATGAGTTTATTTAATTTGCTAATAGTTTGTCACTAATTCATGATATTTACCAAAAAAATCTTTAAAATATATGGTATCTAAAGTTAAGTATATAACCTAACCTTCTACAATATTTAAATTAATTAATTAAATAATTTTTTGATGATGTTAAATGTCAATTAATATTATTTTTGCATTAACAAAAATATATGTATCAAATTTACAATTCCGTCAAATAGAAAATTATGTTAACATTTATTGCAAATATAAGTTAGTTTGATGAGATTTTGGTCAAGATTTGATAAGATTTTAAAATCTATATCTATCTATATTATATATACTAAATGAGATGCTTAAATCATATGTGTCGGCATCACGTTTAACTCGTCTACGTGTTATTGTTCATCCAACCATCGCCCACCACATCATCCAACCTTTAAAAAAAATATAATTGCAGGAGATCTGAGCCTTGATTTATTGAATTTAAACATTTATATTCTTAATAAATTTAATTTATATTAGTAAAAAGTAGTTCATATTTTCATAATATACTGAAGAATTTTATAAAAAAATTATATCAAGTGTTAGGTAGGTCATCGTATTTTGATTTCATCATCATATTAAAATAATAAAAAATATTAGTAATTAATAAATCATATATTACGAATTTTGATATAATTAATAAATTTAATTTAGATTATTAAGAAGTTGTTCATATTTTCAAAATATACTGAAGATTTCATAATGAAATTATATCAAAAATTAGGTGAAAGTCATCGTATTTTGATTTCATCATCATATAAAATAATTAAGAGTATTAGTAGTTAAGAAATCGTATATTAGGAATTTTAATATGAATATTAGAAATTGTTTACCATTTGGAGTCTTGGACCCTTAAAAAATCAAACCTAGCTTTTTTATTGTTTTTAATTTACACGATTAAAAAAATAAATATAGGCTAACATTATCAGAATTAAAATATAAAAATTATAAATAATAAGATCAGAACAAACAACTAATGATATTAGTAGACTAATAATATCAACTAATAATATAAGCATTAATATTGATTTAATAAACGGTTTTTATTTAAAGTGAAATAAAAAAATTAAAAAAGAAACGAATGAAAAAATGACATGGAAATATGGTGGGTCCAGAATCGTTCTAAGAGCTCAAAAGGGGAGAACTTTAATATATGGGAAAAGTTCAAATGAGGACAGCTCCCCATGTCAGGACTCAGGATGCACCAAGCGCGTCCAAAAATTCGGCCCGGCCGAATTATTCGCGAATTTTTGCCGAATTATTCGGCAAAAAATCGCGAATTTTTCGGAAAATATTTTTCAAAAATTTGATTTTTTGCAAAAAAAATCGATTTTGTGTGCATATGAAATACATTGTTGTGTGCATATGTCAGAACGTATGTGTGCATATGTTAGGCTCGGTGTGTGCATGTGGTTTTCAGAATGTGTGCATGTCTGGGAACATTTGTTAATGCTAGAGACATGTGTGCATATCAAATACACATCTGTGTGCATACGCGAAAAAGTGTGTGTGCACATAACCAACAAGGTGGATGATTTCCTGGGTATGAACACATGATTTCTGCGGTATGCACACATGATTCCTGGGCTTATATTTGATACGCACACGCACTGTAACACCCCCAATTTATACCGGAGATATTACATGCCAGTGACCTCAGACTTTACCGTCCAAAGTCACCCCATGCTTTTCCAGAACAGTTAAGCTTAAATACATAACATAATTACATAATAATGGAAATATTAAACAACGGAAGTCTTTAAATTACACAGCGGAAGACTTTAAAGAGCCAACTTATAACATGGCTAAATTATGAAGATACATTGAAGTAATACTTTAACAATCTTAAAACACTTAACAACTTAAAACACTGACTTTTAAATCTTCGTCTGCAAGCTTCTTATCCTTCAATAGGTTACTTAAACTCCGGGAAACAACTCCTGATGTGCCGAAACGGACGGACGGCACCAACCATGACGATGCAGATAACAAAAATACAGCGGGTTAGTCTACTGAATAGACTAGCAAGGGCACAAAGCAGAGTGGTTCGAGTGATCGTGACCGTTTACTATCATTATCCCTCGAATAATAACCGAAGGGACGATATATAACCCGATACTTTCACGGAATGATTTAACAATTAAGATATGCGCTGAAGAGAAGACTCCAACTGAAATGAGCCTTAAAGGAAATTATGACAATCGAGGGAACATTAAAGTTACACACACCAATGATTTAAAAGTTGACTGAGATGCTTCAGTTCACAACCAACCTCATCGCATACAGCGAATCCAGATTGAAAAGAGAACGTACTACATTCAAGTCGAGACGAGCTTTTCTAGCTGCACTATACTTAGCTGCACTACTCGCCATGGGTTTATTAATCATGTGCACTCAGGCACATATATTATTTAATTACAAAACACACATTACTGAAACACGTTAATGTTATTAAGAGCGACAACAAGGCTTAAACCTTAAGGCGACCATTACGTCAACCCAAATTAAAACACACACAACACACGCGGGACTTAACATTATTATGCCGAGTAACAACGGCGTTATTATTACACCGGGTGACCTTACGTTCACCCTGATTGCACTATTACAGTGCTTACACTTATTAATTATGTGCTTAACTGCACTTATCTTATTAAATTACAACACACACACACACTGTTGAGGATTTTAATATTATTCCGAGAACACGGAAGTTATTATTACACCGGGTGACCTTACGTTCACCCTGATTACACTGTCACAGTGCTTACACTTTAATTTACAGGGTTACAGTTATGTCCACCCCAATGCACTAGCTAAGTGCTTAATACACAGGACTGCAATTAAGCTCATCCAATGGCGCTTGCAAGGCGCTTAAACACTTCAAATCCTTACAGGTGGATAAGAAGCATAGGTCATGACCCTTAAATTATTCGGAATTAATCCGAGGAATATTATGATTTAAAGAAACGATAAATCCTTACTTGGATTAGCGTTCCTACGAACATTAAGTTATTAAGAAACGACTAATCCTTATTTGGACTAGCGTTCCCACAACACACACGAGATTAAGCATTAAAGACTAACATTAAACCACCCGATACCATCACGGTGATTATCACATATAATAGCGTCGTACTAACATATATACAACCTATTATAACATTATTTTAATCACGTTTACTTATGAAATTAATTCCCAAACCGAACAACAGTTCACATTAACTCAATTAACAATTAAATGATTAATGATTAACGAAACAAGGACTGATTAAGCAAGAGCGAACCGCCACTTGCCTTAGTCTGCAGATCTAGAACAGAGCAGAGACAACGGGATTCCGGGCTCGACACAGGTATAGCTCCGACAACACAACGACCTTCGAGTCGACCCATAAGGAAACCCTAAGTTAGATCCGACATAAATTAGTACGAATCTAAGGAAAGACGAAAGAAATCGAAAGGAACGACTCCACAACGACGACCACCAAGACCAAGCCAACAAAGGGGCTTCTGGCCACTGGCGGCGGGCGCCGTGTTCATCACGGCGATTGCCGCCACGAACACGGCGGTCGCCGTGAAGAACGGAGGCCAACAGAACGGTGAGAAAACTCACCAAAACACACACGAGGGTCACTCCTTTGGCCTGGCTTTGGGTTCAGACCTCCACTAAGCTTCCAAAGGGACCTCTAGGCTTCAGGAAAACACACCAAACAACACCGGCGATTGCTCCAACGAACTCCGGCGAGGGCAAGCTTTTCCGGCGAGAGAGATTCTGAGATGGAGCTTCTGATTTTAGCTCGAATCCGACCCCCAATCCTCTCCTTTTATAGCCACAGACCGAGGGAGCACAATGATGGCTAGGAGGGCGTCGTGGCGGGGCTAAAACGGCGACGTCAGACGTTCGCCGGCGACCTTCGGGCAAGGACCTCCGGACAACATCGACGGCAGGCGCCGTCATAACTGCGACGGGCACCGCCATCAATGCGGCGGGCGCCGCCATTAATACGGAGGGCGCCGCCATAGACCTGGCGTCCCCAGCTAGGAGGAGACTCGGCTGCTCCTCGAGCCTTGTGACGGCGGGCGCCGCCATACCCACGGCGGTCGCCGCCTCCCTGGCTTCGCCTCTTCAGCTCTTAGATGTAAACGATGTTAACCCGTGATAAAATTATCGTACGCAAACGAGTAATTAACATCCAAAGTACGTCGTCTGTATTTTATTTCACTGAGAAAAATATTACAGATACAGAGCACATTACAGAATGCCTCCAACCTTCTGAATTAAATCCGACGTACTAAACGGGTGTTCGGGAAATTCCAAAAATTCCCAAAATAATCCTTACAGAATTACGGGGTATCACATCACCTCCCCCTTAAAATAAGTTTCGACCCCGAAACTTGCATTAAGTCAATGAGGATACTACCTCAACACCAATCTTACCACCTGGATCCAACATCCTTAATCACTTCATCCTTGAAATGGATCACCAGAGATATTACTCTTAATTCCTTAGGATATCATTCTGAAAATGATTCATCCGTCTCAAAGCTTATGGCACATACTCATGCATGAGAGGTAGCTCCTGATATCTCTGAACAAAACTCTACAAGCTCATTCCCTTTCCTTAAGAAATCTCGGAAGAACTCAGCGTATGAGATAACGCTTACCACAGTATTCCTTAGATGCGTAGACAATTCTCCTTACTGAATCTTTAATACATCGGGTTCATTAACATATCCCATCCTTACTGCAACCTTTTCTCTCAATATGACCGCTCCACAACTTAATCTTCCTCAAAGAGTTGCATCTGTTCTTATAGATGACATACTCTATGTATGAAGAAGAATCTTAGGAGTGGATTTAGATTTAAACAACAGAGTCGACCTTGGGATTAACCACAAGGGACGAACATCTAAGTTATCCACAAAACTCCACCACCATAAGTCCGACAGTCCTTATCCTTACTTGGCATAAGTTGTTCTCGACACTTACAGGGTTTCGTATGAACAACTAATTCGCAATGATAACACATTCTGAAATTTTCCAAAGCACGGAAACACTTCATTAACATCCAAACATTACATTAATTGACAAAAGTCGATCAGGCAGATCTTAATACCACGGAGATTACCGACATACGTCGTTACTCCTTAATCTTAAAGAAAGTCTTAACACAAATACAACTTAATGGATCAGGGTTCTTCTCCATTGGCTTGGCTCATTACAAAGAGTTGTTTCCCTTGGCCTGAAGACCCCATAGGCGCTTTGCCTTTATTACGAGCCATAGATTGCTCAGGAGTAGATACCACTGGCCTTGGGTTCTGCCCACCTCCAACATTTGACGCTTGGTAAGACTGCATTGGTCCTTGACCCTTCAGTCTGCAGTACGTTTTTATGTGGCCTTCCCTTCCACAATTATGACACATCCTCTTGTCCTTTTGGCAAACAAAACTTTTATGCCCCACTTCACCACAATTGTGGCACTGAATTGCTCCGCCGCTCCAACCTGAGCCTCTGGCAGAGTCTGACTGAGTTGTCTCGGTCTTAGCACGACCCGACTTCTCAAACTTGGTAGGCGATGCCGGTCGTTTGAATGAACCAACTTGGCGATCCTGTTGCCCACCCTTTCCCTTAACTTGCTTCTCCCTCTTAAGGGCAGACTTCTCCAATGTGACTTTCGTCTTATAGGCTGCATCCACATATTGCTCTAACGTAGTACAGCCATGACGCAACATTAGAGGCTTGATCTCTGGATTCATCCATCCATGGAAGTACCAGATATTTTGCTCTTCGGTTGACACCTCAGGTCCAGCGTACTGCATCAAGTGAATGAACTTAGTTGCGAGCTCAGTCACCTTTAACCCATCAGTCTGCGGGTATAGAAATTCCTTATGCTTCTCCTCCCTCATAGCTCGGGAAAAGAAACGATCGGTCATCTTGGTTTTGAACATGCTCCAATTCAGCTCGGGATGGTCAGCCAGACCGGTGCTTTCCCACCATTCGCTAGCCACATCCTTGAGTTGAAGAGAGGCGATGTGCACTTTTCCAGCCTCAGTGCAATTAATGTTCCGGAGCAACCGTTCCATATGTGAGAACCAATAGGTCACCCTGACCGGTTCTCCAGTACCGTCATAGCTGTCGGGCCTCATTGAACTCACGGCTTTTAACGCCTGCCCGTAAGTTCCTCTGTCCCTAACAACATTGACCCGAGGTACTTGCTCCACTGACTCCTCGACTTCAGGAGTAGCTTGAGGAACTGGACCACCTTGTGCTTGTGGTGCAACTGGTCGCATAACATCTGTGATTGCCTGCATGACAATTCCTCGAATTGCCTCCACTGCTGCAGCATCAAACAACATCGGAGCGTTGGCCTGAGCTTGGCCATTGCCTCCCTGGTTATTGTTGGAAGCAGCCTCACGCTCTTCCCTTTGATTAGCGGCGTTCCTCAGAATCAACCTTGGTTCAGCACCATCATGGGCTGTGTTCCTTATGTTCACCATCTTCTGGTGAATCATAACGTTACTTTAGAACTTATCCAACTTAATTTTGACACTAGTCAAATACGTCATGATACAGATTATAGAGGTCTAAACTAATAACTTTATATTAGTCTGACTATCCTTCACTGTTAACTGCAAGAACGACCTTCTTCTGCTTACTAAAGACTGAGAACCTGGGAGAAATGTCAACCTTTAAATGACATCAATCCCGAGAATAGACAATATTCCTAAGAATGGATCTAAGGAATAAGTAACACTTGAAGCTTGCAGAAGTTTGAAACCGCTTATTAACAATCTCACTTTCAAACTTCAACCCTTTAAACTTGCTTATAACACAACACTTTTATAAACCAATTATAAATAGCTTTCGAACTTCGAAACGCTAAATCACTTAAATTAAATCACCGAGTTACTTATAACTCTTAACATTGAAATTATCAAAATTTCTTTTTAAATAAAAACTAGGCTTGAAAATAGTTTCAAAATTAATTTTCGAAAATTCTCAAACCTAACAATAGGCCAAGAATTTTAAAACCATTGCTCTGATACCATAACTGTAACACTCCCAATTTATACCGGAGATATTATATGCCAGTGACCTCAGACTTTATCGTCCAAAGTCACCCTAGGCTTTTCCAGAACAGTTAAGCTTAAATACATAAAATAATGACATAATAATGGAAAGATTAAACAACGGAAGACTTTAAATTACACAGCGGAAGACTTTAAAGAGCCAACTTATAACATGGCTAAATTATGAAGATACATTGAAGTAATACTTTAACAATCTTAAAACACTTAACAGCTTAAAACACTGACTTTTAAATCTTCGTCTGCAAGTTTCTTATCCTTCAATAGGTTACTTAAACTCCGGGAAACAACTCCTGATGTGCCGAAACGGACGGACGGCACCAACCATGACGATGCAGATAACAAAAATACAGCGGGTTAGTCTACTGAATAGACTAGCAAGGGCACAAAGCAGAGTGGTTCGAGTGATCGTGACCGTTTACTATCATTATCCCTCGAATAATAACCGAAGGGACGATATATAACCCGGCACTTTCACGGAATGATTTAACAATTAAGATATGCGCTGAAGAGAAGACTCCAACTGAAATGAGCCTTAAAGGAAATTATGACAATCGAGGGAACATTAAAGTTACACACACCAATGATTTAAAAGTTGACTGAGATGCTTCAGTTCACAACCAACCTCATCGCATACAGCGAATCCAGATTGAAAAGAGAACGTACTACATTCAAGTCGAGACGAGCTTTCCTAGCTGCACTATACTTAGCTGCACTACTCGCCATGGGTTTATTAATCATGTGCACTCGGGCACATATCTTATTTAATTATAAAACACACATTACTGAAACACGTTAATGTTATTAAGAGCGACAACAAGGCTTAAATCTTAAGGCGACCATTACGTCAACCCAAATTAAAACACACACAACACACACGTGGGACTTAACATTATTATGCCGAGTAACAACGGCGTTATTATTACACTGGGTGACCTTACGTTCACCCTGATTGCACTATTACAGTGCTTACACTTATTAATTATGTGCTTAACTGCACTTATCTTATTAAATTACAACACACACACACACATACTGTTGAGGCTTTTAATATTATTTCGAGAACACGGAAGTTATTATTACACCGGGTGACCTTACGTTCACCCTGATTACACTGCCACAGTGCTTACACTTTAATTTACAGGGTGACAGTTACGTCCACCCCAATGCACTAGCTAAGTGCTTAATACACAGGACTGCAATTAAGCTCATCCAATGTCGCTTGCAAGGCGCTTAAACACTTCAAATCCTTACAGGTGGATAAGAAGCATAGGTCATGACCCTTAAATTATTCGGAATTAATCCGAGGAATATTATGATTTAAAGAAACGACAAATCCTTACTTGGATTAACGTTCCTACGAACATTAAGTTATTAAGAAATGACTAATCCTTATTTGGACTAGCGTTCCCACAACACACACGAGATTAAGCATTAAAGATTAACATTAAACCACCCGATACCATCACGGTGATTATCACATATAACAGCGTCGTACTAACAGATATACAACCTATTATAACATTATTTTAATCACGTTTACTTATGAAATTAATTCCCAAACCGAACAACCGTTCACATTAACTCAATTAACAATTAAACGATTAATGATTAACGAAACAATGACTGATTAAGCAAGAGTGAACCGCCACTTGCCTTAGTCCGCAGATCTGGAACAGAGAAGCGACAACGGGATTCCGGGCTCGACACAGGTATAGCTCCGACAACACAACGACCTTCGAGTCGACCCATAAGGAAACCCTAAGTTAGATCCGACATAAACTAGTACGAATCTAAGGAAAGACGAAAGAAATCGAAAGGAACGACTCCACAACGACGACCACCAAGACCAAGCCAACAAAGGGGCTTCTGGCCACTGGCGGCGGGCGCTGTGTTCATCACGGCGGTCGCCGCCACGAACACGGCGGTCGCCGTGAAGAACGGCGGCCAACAGAACGGTGAGAAAACTCACCAAAACACACACGAGGGTCACTCCTTTGGCCTGGCTTTGGGTTCAGACCTCCACTAAGCTTCCAAAGGGACCTTTAGGCTTCAGGAAAACACACCAAACAACACCGGCGATTGCTCCAAAGAACTCCGGCGAGGGCAAGCTTTTCCGGCGAGAGAGATTCTGAGATGAAGCTTCTGATTTTAGCTCGAATCCGACCCCTAAGCCTCTCCTTTTATAGCCACAGACCGAGGGAGCACAATGATGGCTAGGAGGGCGTCGTGGCGGGGCTAAAACGGCGACGTCAGACGTTCGCCGGCGACCTTCGGGTAAGGACCTTCGGACAACATCGACGGCGAGCGCCGTCATAACTGCGGCGGGCGCCGCCATCAATGCGGCAGGCGCCGCCATTAATACGGCGGGCGTCGCCATAGACCTGGCGTCCCCAGCTAGGAGGAGACTCGGCTGCTCCTCGAGCCTTGTGACGGCGGGCGCCGTCATACCCACGGCGGTCGCCGCCTCCCTGGCTTCGCCTCTTCAGCTCTTAGATGTAAACGATGTTAACCCGGGATACAATTATCGTACGCAAACGAGTAATTAACATCCAAAGTACGTCGTCTGTATTTTATTTCACTGAGAAAAATATTACAGATACAGAGCACATTACAGAATGCCTCCAACCTTCTGAATTAAATCCGACGTACTAAACGGGTGTTCGGGAAATTCCAAAAATTCCCAAAATAATCCTTACAGAATTACGGGGTATCACACGCACGTAGTGGATATGCACACAACAAGGTGGATGATATGCACACAATAGTCTATTTGACATGCACATAACGAGTATTTGATATGCACACATGGTTTGTGTGCATCAACACTTGAGATCATATGCACACACGAGGTATATGCACACATGGTTTGTGTGCATCAACACTTGTGACCATATGCACACACGAGGTATGCACACGATAGTGTAATGGATGTGCACACGACAGGTTATTTGGTATGCACCCATGGTTTGTGTGCATCAACACTTTTTTCCATGTATGCACATGACTTGAGACCATATGCACACACGGGGTCTGCACACGATAGTATAATGGATGTGCACACGACAAGTTATTTGGTATGCACACACATGTGTGAATACCAACACTTGTTTTCGGGTATGCACACGACCCGAGACCATATGAACACACGGAGTATGCACACAGCAGTATAATTGATGTGCACACACAGGTTATTTGATGTGCACACAAGTCCTCTAAGCATAAACACTATGTTAAAGGCATTCACAATTTCAGAAACCATATGCACACACACATAGTTACATATGCACACAACAGTGCATCTGATATGCACACACACGTTATATGATATGCATACAAAATCGATTTTTCTGGGAAAAAATTTGACTTGGAATTTTTTTTTGCCGAATTATTCGCGAATTATACGCGAAAAATTCGCCAATTGTACTGCAAGGGCGAATTGAAACTTTTCTCTATAAGGGCGCGCGCCTCCGCCACTGTTCACTCCGTTTTTTTTGTTTTTCCCTCTAATTTTTCCCTCTTCTCTCATACATCCTCAATCCTATCATGAAGCACCGTCCTCACCGGAACCGGACCCTTAATATATAGATATAGACTTTATAATTCACCAACAAATTATTGTCTAAAATCCTAAGATGACAAACTTTTCTAAACAAAATTTTTGTACTAGAATGACAACTTTTTCTATACGGAGAGAGTATTAATCAACAACATAAATCCATATATAACATCACCTCCTCAACGAGGAAGAGGACCAGGAGAAGGCGAAACCGGACGCGTGGCCCCTGCATCAACGACGGCGTCGAATTCCGTTGCAGGATCCAACTCCGGCACGGTGACGAGCGGACGCGTGGCCCCTGCATCAACGACGGCGTCGAATTCCGTTGCAGGATCCAACTCCGGCACGGTGAGGAGCCTCTTGAACTCCCCCATTCACTATCCAGCTCAGGGCTAACAACACTCGACATGGTTTCCTTCTTTGCGTGGAATGACCGATTCAGCTCAATTAGCCTCTTTCTAAACGTCATACCCCCATTCCTCAGCAACAACACACTCTGATTCTCGTAGATGAAGGACGACAGTTTCCAGATGAGAGCAGCGAAGCACGCGCCACCCGTGATCATAAACAACGTCGCAAAGATGTCCAGATCAAGAGTGCTTGAGGAAGTGGCCGGAGAAGATGATGGGTCTATGGGGCCATCGTCTGAACCGTTTAGCCCCTTTTTAGACAAGCTTGCCATGATTTCTCCCTCTGTTATGTTGAGCACTGCACGAGAGATATCTGATACAAGGGGCGACCCAATGGGGAAGACGAATGCAAACCCGCCTGTTCTGGACACAGGTGGAACTACCTACATATCAAAAACATACTCATGAGCATCACAAATAACACATATCAATATCAAAATATACTAAAATGCAGATACTCTCATTTGTTAAATCATAAAATTCTAAAAGAGGGGTACAATTTTTAAAAATATTATTTAAATATTAAATAAAAATAGCTATAAATAAAATTAATATATCTCACGTGCATTCTCACTTTGTAATTTTCTTCTTGAGAACCAATATTTTTTTCAAATTCATTTGGAATAGTCGAAAACTCAACACTTAACCGACAATTTCTTACACAACAAATTTGTCATTATTCCTATTTAGAATAATTCAATTTAACACAAGTTAACACGTCAATCAAATTAAAATTTAAGTTTGAATTATAAACAAATTAATTCAAACAAATCTATACCCGAATCTATACTCGACCTATCACGATTTGAATCCATAAGATCCAAATTGTGGTGTTGTTTCAAAATTCAAATTGAGATGATTTGGATATATGAATTTGGCTATTTTATGAATCATATTCTACTAATTTAAGAACGAGAAACACGATTGTGAACTTGAAAATGACTACCCCTAAACACCGAAGAACCCTATCGAAATTTCCTTTAAAAATATATATAACGAACAAAGAAAAAAAAACAGGATGAAAGGGGTCATCGGACACCTCTAGTCTAGCTCCCTCGGTTCCTCCCCTAGATACTCTGATATCTGATATTAATATCAAACGGGTCCTTAGTAGTACTCAGTAATTATATGCGTACCGTCATGTATTGGGAGCAATGGCGCGCAAGGAAGAGCTTAACATAAGGAGCCTCGTCGAATGCAGCATCAATCCCTCCTCCTTCACTCCCGTTAGACAAGAGGTTATGTAATTGTTGGGGAGTATCGTAAGATAACATCTTTGAATATTCAAATCACATCCTCTGCAGATACTCTATAACAAAAGTTCCATTTTGATAGCCTACATTTTTCCCAGTCCTCACGAGCTCGTATGCATCATTGTACGTCGGTTGAAGCTTTTCGGCAGTTAACATGGAGGCCAAGCTGGTTGTGTAGCTCTGGGTGATCAAGAGCAGGGTGAATACCCAGAATACCATCACAAATCGCGCCAAGTTGCTCTTTGGATGCTCTTCTGCGTGTGCAAAAACAGAGGAATTTGTAAATCACGAATTTAGCTAGCTAAAGGTTTGTTTGGATTCCTTAGCATAAATTACTCACTGTGGGAGAAGACCATTGTTGAGAAGGAATAGAAAAGACACAATCCAATTTGGCCCGCCCATGTTTATGCTCGAAACTCGTCGTTTATTTGATACTCATTAACCCATACCACAACCGCAATTAGGATGAAGAAACACAAGGTTGTAATCCATAGCTTCCATGACAAGGGCTTCAAGAATGCCCATGTCCGATTTGCCTTGCTATCTTTAACGGCTGGTACCACCATTAACACATCTGATTCCATGTAGGGTAGAGCAAAGTCCACGAATAAAGACTTGTTCGCTATGATTGTCACGTCTCATACCACAACATCAAATTCCTAGTAAGATCAAATATTCAAAATTTAGTAGATATATCAAATATTAGTATTATTAAGAAATACTATTACATGTCTTTTTAGACTTTGACACAATATTTAAGAATTTAAAAACTAGTCTAAAACACCCCTATTAAATTGTTAAAAAGTAACTCTATAATTTCTTGGATGAATAAGTCACATTAATAAATAGGGATAAAGTTGGAAAAAAGGTGGCTAAAATAGTATAAAAGACAACTATTTCTAGACAAAATATTGAGACTAGAAAGACATCTAATATTAGACGGAGGGAGTACAATCATTAAGCTAAAATTTTATAAACTTTTCCTCAAATTTATAATTTAATAATTACCCACCTCATTTTTAACCAATAAATAAAAAGAATTTCTACATAACCTAAAACTCTGACAAAAATATAAAACTAAAACTGACATATATTTCTTAACGGAGAAAGTATTACCTTAGAATAAACTTTAGAGATGAGATCATCATAAGAGCTATCAGAGGGAATATATTTGACAAGGAGATCATATCCAAGAATTCCCTTTACAGCCTCAATGTGATACCCCGTATTTTTGTAAGGTTATTTTGGGAATTTTGGAATTTTCCCGAGTACCCGTTGTGTACGTCGGATTTAATACAGAGAGTTTGAGACATTCTGTAATGTGCTCTGTATCTGTAATATTTTTCTCAGTGAAATTATATACAGACAAGGTGCCTTAGATTTTAATTATCGTTCGCGTACGATAATTTTTATCCCGGTTTAACGTCAGGTTCGTTCAAAGCTGAATGGGCGGGAAAAGGGAGAAACGACGACCGCCGTGGTTGGGCCCGAGGAGTCAGCGTGTCAGCTTCTAGCTGGCCGCGACAGGCTTAGTGACGGCGACCGCCGCGTGCCCGCCGCAGTTATTACGGCGTCCGCCGTAGTTGTTGTCTGGAGGTTTTTGCCCGATGGTCGCCGGAGTCGTCTGACGATCGCCGTTGTAGCCCTCCACGTCGCCTTCCTAGCCATCATTGTGCTCCCTCAGCTTGTGGCTATAAAAGGAGAGGTATGGGATCAGATTAAACACAGAATCAGAAGCTCCATCTCAGAATCTCTCTCTCGCCGGAGTTGTGCCCTTCGCCGGAATTTCTGAAGGTCTCGCCGGTGTTGCTTTGGTGTGTTTCCTGAGTGCCTTTGTGAAGCTTTTGGTTAGCCTTGGAGGTTAGAAGCCAAAGTAAGTCGAAGGAGGCCGAACCGCTCGTGTTTTGGGGTGAGATTTCTCTCGTTCTGTGTCGTCTGAGTTCGTCACGGCGACCGCCGTGTTCTTCACGGCGACCGCCGTGATGAATGCGGCGACCGCCGCCAAGAACGGCGACCGCCGCCAGTGCCCAGAAGGCCTTCGTGGCTTTGGCTTGGTTGGTTGTCATCGTGGCATCATTTCTTTCGGTTTCCTTTCGTCTTTCCTTAGATTCGTACTAGTTTATGTCAGATCTAACTTAGGGTTCCCTTATGGGTCGACTCGAAGGTCGTTGTGCTGTCGGAGCTATACCTGTGTCGAGCCCGGAATCCCGTTGTCTCTGCTTGTTCCATATCTGCGGACTAAGGCAAGTGGCGGTTCGCTCTTGCTCATCGTTCCATATTTACATTAATTATCAGCTGTTTATCTGAGTAATTAATTTGGAATGATTACTGTGTTTATCTGGAAATGGTTTTATAAACTGTTTTGGAAAATGTAATAATGACTTTATAATAGGTTGTATATCTGCTAGAACGACGCTATTATCTGTGATCGCCTTCCGGGCATTTATGTGGATTAATAGGAAAACTAATCCAAGTAAGGATTAGTTGTTTCTATTATCTCTATGTTTAAGTCGTTTGTCTGGATGGCTTTAATGTGAATAATTGTTGTGTTGGACTGTTTAGTTAACACGAGTGTTTGTAGGAACGCTAATCCAAGTAAGGATTAGTCGTTTCTTTATAACTTAATGTGCGTAGGAACGCTAATCCAAGTAAGGATTAGTCGTTTCTTTATAATTTAATATTCGTGGGAACGATAATCCAAGTAAGGATTTGTCGTTTCTTTAAATCATAATATTCCTCGGGGTTATTGCCGAATAATTTAAGGGTCATGACCTATGCTTCTTATCCACATGTAAGGATCTAAAGTGTTTTAAGCGCCTTACAAGCGCCGTTGGATGAGCTTAATTGCAGTCCTGTGTTTTAAGCACTTAGCTAGTGCATTGGGGTGGACGTAACTGTCACCCTGTAAAATAAACTGTAAGCGCTGTGGCATTGCAATCAGGGTGAACGTAAGATCACCCGGTGTCTTTATAACTTCCGTGTTCTCGGAATAATATTATAAGCCTCAACACTGTGTGTGTGTGTGTTGTAATTTAATAAGATAAGTGCAGTTAAGCACATAATTAATAAGTGTAAGCACTGTAGTGCAATCAGAGTGAACGTAAGGTCACCCGGTGTAATAATAACGCCGTTGTTACTCGGCATAATAATGTTAAGTCTCGCGTGTGGGTTGTGTGTGTTTTAATTTGGGTTGACATGATTGTCACCCTGAGATTTAAGTTGTGTGCCGCTCTTAATAACATTAACGTGTTTCAGTAATGTGTGATTTGTAATTAAATAAGATATGTGCCCGAGTGCACATGATTAATAAACCCATGGCGAGTAGTGCAACTAAGTAATAGTGCAGCTAGGAAAGCTCGTCTCGACTTGAATGTAGTACGTTCTCTTTCCGATCTGGATTCGCTGTATGCGATGAGGTTGGTCGTGAACTGAAGCATCTCAGTCAACTTTTAAAATCATTGTTGTATGATTCTTTAAACATTCCAGATTTGTCATTTTTTCCTTAAAGACTCAATCTCTTGGAGTCTCTTTTCGAGTCGATTTCTGTGAAGATGAAGTCTTCCAGAATCTTCTCTCATGCATACCTCTTGTTGTTATTCCGTGAAAGTGCCGGGTTATGTATCGTCCCTTCGGTTTTATTCGAGGGACAATGATAGTAAACGGTTATGATCACTCGAACCACTCTGCTTTTTACCCTTGCTAGTCTATTCAAGTAGACTAACCCACGAACTTTGCTCTCCGCATGTGGGCTGGTGTCATCCGTTTGATTCGGCACATCAGATAGAGTGTTGATGAGAAGACTAGAAGGACTATAGAGTCGACGGTGGTTTTCCGACGTTTTTAATAATTTCTTTTAATCAGGTTGAGATCCTTGGGCAGGTGATCATTACGATCACAACCCTTTTTAAGATCTTTTAAAAGTCTTCCGTTGTACCTTGTTTAAGATTTCCGTTGTAATTTATTTAAACTCTGTGTTTGTCCTATTCGGGATTGTGATGTAATCCCGGGACTCGTGTTTTATATGAATAAGGTTATCATTTTGTATCATTGTATTTCATGATTTGTATTTTAACGGTAAAGCCTTGGGTGATCTCGGTAAGGAACACTGGGGTCACTGACGGTAATACCTTTCCAAAAGGGTTAAGTTTTGGGGGTGTTACACTCAAAGACATCAATGCAAAATCCGTAGGGCTTTTCTGATGCATCATTAGTGCTCGCCTTGACAAACTCAGTGAAACCAACTTTAACCGGAACTGCGATCCTCAACGGCTTTTCGACCGTCGGAATCGCCCAACCCCTTGGGATTGTGGTGCTATCTCCTGGCCATATGATTTTCCCCAAGTTTTGTTTTGAGCCATCCACTTTCCCAACTAGCCCCTTCTTTGCTGTCCAAAACCCAATCTCTTTCTCCTCACTCCCCACCACATTTATGATCTCAAAAGTAGTAGTTTGTAGCTTCCTATGAACTAATCTGAAATCTCCACTCAAGCCTGGAAAATTAACATTAGCTAGCTTTTGAATCAGCCGAGGTCCAAACTTAAAGGTGAAATTTGACTCATGATAGACTTGCTCCACCACTTCTGCCAGCAAAGAAGCTGTGTCATAAGCCCAGAGTCCGTACAATCTCGTTTGCAGATCCGACGTGTCAAGAGTGCTAACATTTCTACTCCAACGCGCTTTGAACCTCTCAACCGCCTTAGTCCTGGGAACATAAGTCTTGACACCTAGCACTCCTTGCATAGACTGGACGACTTCATGTTCCAAAGTGCGGAGCACGTTTGAAACGCTGCTCATGATAATCCAAACGTACTCGGAGCTCATCATCCTGAATCGGTAAGCGAGTGAGAACACGCGCGAGGCCAACGTGTCGCCCATATGCACCACGAAGACTCGAGTCTGCCTGTCTCTGAGATGAGAGAGCTCTTCTCTGATATGATCATCCGTTGCTGACGCAGAGATGACGCATATGTACGGAATCCGCGTGTTGTTCTGCTGCAATGCGTCGACTAAGAAAGGGATGATCCCTCCTCCAAACTCGTTGTTGACGTAGACAGGTGTCACTTCTCTCCACCCGAAGGCTTGGATGATGGAGCTAATGGCTTGGACTTGGGTGGAGTCGTCTTGGGTGGCTTGGATGAAGTAATGGCTCGAGAGCGTGGGGCTAGAAGCAGAGTAGGAGATGATGGGGACTTCGGATCTTTCCCCAAGATGAATGTCGAACTGGGCCTCTTGTGACGTTTCTGGCCCAATAATTGCTACCACTTTCTCCTTGTTTATCAGATCTTCAACTGCAACAACAACAAAAGGAATACAAGTTCACACACTAAAAGTCGTTAAGTGTTGAGGGGCTTAGCCCTTAAGCATGAGTTTAATCCAAAATTATGTTCTATGTCCTAAGATATATATTGCCACATCCATAACATCGGAAATTTATTCTCGCCTAGGCGGGGTCCTAGACGGGAATGACCGCCTAGAGTCCAGACGAGGCCTAGGCGGGCCTAGCTGACGGGAATTTTTTGAATGCTGCACATAAGAGAGAGGAAGTAAAAAAGACATGATTAATGTAGTATTGTACCATTAGCAGCAGAGGTAATAACGTCATTATGAGAATCACGAGCTTGAAGAAGAAGCCGCGTTTTATACTTGGGATGCTTGTCGTAGAAATCAGAGATTGCCATCTGGACATAGTGATGCGCCATCAGGCCCCACCGATCAGTAAGGTTTGACACAAACCCAACCTTAACCTGCTTCAAATCCCTGTTGATGTGACCACTAGCTAGTACAGATACATCAGCACAACTGCTGGTGATGGCTAAAGCTAAGAAGCATACTAAGTATCTGTGACGAGTTAGGAATATGAACAAGAAGCTCATTTTCATCATGTTCATAGAAATAGCAGATAGGAGGCAAGTAGGTAGCAATGTGTATATATTATGTGATGTTGTAGCGTAAGGGAAAGGGTTAAATTCAAGAATTGGTCACAATTAGCACATGTGAAGTCGAGTACGTGCCCGGAAAAAACAAAGTTGATTAATGCGGTGGGTTAACTGGAATATTTTTTGTGGTGGTCAAAGAGTTAGGAAATAACCAAGACATTTCCAGCTACTTTGACGGTCATCTTGATTCTTGAGATCTAGGTATTGATTCAATCAAAGAAACAAGGATCTTCATTCTTAAGGATTCTTCTCTCCTCTGAAGTCAAGAAATTGACTTTTCTGCCTCAGAAAAATTCAATAAGAATAACATACCGGTATATGATAAAAAAATCAATAAGCAGAAGTGAAAGGAAATGGAATCATGGAAGTAAATCTTTCTACGTAAATTGGGTAAATTTCACAAAATGACCCTAAAATATAGCTTTTTTCACCAAAGTCCCCAACAAAAAGATAACTGTACAAAACTACCCATAAAAGAGAGATGTCATGTTACCCAACTGATCGAGTGACAAGTCTGCACTAGTACAGAATGGCCTTGGCATAGCGGTTTTTTTATGATACGGATAGTGGTTTTACAACCGCTATCTAAGCGTCCGTGATAAAACAATACTATAGCGCTACGGAGAGATCGCTATAAGAAATAAACGCATAGCGATTTTTTACAAAAAAACGCTATGTTTAAGTGTGTTTTTTTTTATAAAATGAACACTCTTGGCGCTTTTTAATAAAAAGCGCTAAGAATTATATCAACACTCTTAGCGGTTTTTTTCAAAAAAGCGCTATGTTTTTTTGATTCTCTGATGCAACTCTTAGCGCTTTTTAGTAAAAAGCGCTATGTTTTTTTTGGTTCTCTGATGAAACTCTTAGCGCTTTTTAGTAAAAAGCGCTATGTTTTTCGGCGGTTCTCTGATGCAACTCTTAGCGCTTTTTAATGAAAAGCGCTATGATTTTTGTATTTTTTTTTTGAGATTTAAATATTTTCTAATGCTCCTACACCTCCCTGCCAGCAAATTTACAGCAACAAACTTTCATCAAAATCATATCAAATCAATACATTTGACATGAAACGCATGTCTAGATTTGTGTATGAGAGGGATAAGATCAGGTTGTTTAGCTTTCATCAAAATCATGAACGACGTGAAATGCATGATAAAACCACCATTAGGACAACAATTACTACACTAGACATATGTAAAAACCACAAAATCAGTATCGTATCCACAAAATTACTACTTAGGTCAATTGAGCACCATATCCACAAAATCATTCTAGTCTCCCTAACAAAATGAAGCATCATATATATCCACAAAATTGAGGACCTAGTCTCCCTTAACAAAATGAAGCCCCAAAATTACTACCTACTCATGATTAACAACCATATACACGGAGGCTATTAAAATATTAGGCGACCATTTGCAAATGAGGTTGAAGATACCCAAGCCACTCATTTGTTACCTCATCAATTTCTTCTTGTGTGTACGACTCGGTTGAACCCATCAAGTACTGCATATACATAGATAAAACCATAAATTCATGTATTTATTTTTATAAAAACTTAAATGTTAAAGATGTATATTAGGCATACTGATTCAGGGATTTCTTTGACACCTTGTTCAATAATGTCTCTCATCATCCGACATATGTAAAAACCACATTGCACAGAGTTGGGTTGAAGAGGACACTTCTACACAACCACAAAAATTCAGCACAACCACAAATCATATATAATGTCAGCTGAAATTTTTAAGTATAAGATATATAATGACAGTACTTAAAATAAATGCTCGACCTTTATGTTTATCCAGGATGCGCTAGGTGGTTTTGCTTTGAGTACCTTAACATGAAAGTTATGCAATGCCCTACATGATAAAATGTTTAGGATTATAATAAGCTGACCTGCATTTCCAAAATACCACAGCTGAACATTTACTACGTGTACTACGTGTCTATGTACCATAAAATTTTATCAAAACTTGGCCATTAACCATATAATTCAGCTGAACATTTATGAGTTTCAGTTCAGATAAAAATCATTACAAAGTTCCCTTCCTAAGTTCGAAAGCAAAAGAGTTGATAGCAAGACACTGCAAATTACAAGGTAACAAAGCATAACTCCAGAACTGAAAGAAGAGTTATTCAAAGTGGTCATTGACCAAAAATAATCTAATATGAGCACTACATAGACAGTCATAAACAAGTTTTGAGGACCCAAATAGAAGGAAAAAAACCTGCAGTTTTTTGCACTCATATTGTTTTTCCAATAGCAAGTCATACATGAAACAAAGAAAAACGATGCAAGCCATCTGTATATTCACAATTAGTATCACAAAATTTCATACTACTCGTTCCAATTTATAGCACATCAACCTCAGTTGTCAAATGGGAAAGTTTTGTGGCCTAATGACATCGACAGCAACAAGATTGAAGCAGAAGATGGTGGCATACCGTGCGGCGCCGGAGATGGATGCAAAGACGCCACCAATAGAGCCACAGAGAGAAGCTCCTGCGAAGACGGCAACTGGGAGCCGTCGACAGAGAAAAACGAGGGAAAGGAAGCGGCAGAGGAGACCGGAAATGGAAGCGGCAGAGGGGACAAATCGAAGGTAGCCGCCGGCAGAGAAACGTTGTGGTAGCCGCCGACAGAGGAAAATCGAAGGTAGGGCGGGAGGGATATACACAGGAGAGGGCGGGATGAAGTTAGGGCGAGATGAAGAGTTAGCGCGTTCGTGGAAATAAGGAAACATTTAATAGCGCTTTGTTATAAAAAAGAGCTAAGAGTTCTGAACACTCTTAGCGGTTTTATATAAAAAAACGCTATAAAATGTAATTAATTTTTAAAATAAAAAGCAGAAAGAGAAAGGCTCGACCCAGGACTATGGAGAGTGGGGGCACATAGCTGAAAACCACCGAGACAAAGTGTTTTAATGAAATTGGATGCCACATTTAATATATAACCTGTAACCCGCCTTCATAAATTGGGTTGTGCTATTCCGGATGACTGTGTAACGTGGGAAAAAAACTTAGAAATGACATAACTTTTGATTGGATGATCTTTAGAGGTCGTATGAGCACTCGTTTTGAAGGTCTCGACGCGAACTATAGTGTCAGTATATGAGTTAAAGTTTGTACGGAAGAAATGGCCGTATAATTAAGGAGAAGCGGGCGGGCTCTGCGCGCGCCGAATTTGAAACGCGCGTAACTTTGCGGTCCGACATCGGATCGGAGCGTGTGATACACGGTTTCGAAGCTCTTACTACGACGCAATTATCCTCAGCCCAAAGGGCCTGATCGGGACGGTTTCGTAAAAAAAGGTCGTTTGAGCGTCCAAATCTGCGTTTATAAGCCGAATAGCAAGTCAAAGACGACTTTTTGTTGGACACGGGCTTTTCCAAATTGACGGTATTGATGCAATACATGCATACGAATTATACAAATGGTGGTTTGGGCTGAGAGCTTCGAAACGAATGGTCGTACGTATAGAAATTATGGCTTTCTCCAAACAGATTAGCGTTTATTCGTTGTAAAGCATGAAAATAAATGTTACTATTTTTTTGGGCTTTAGTTTGCATATAGGAATTCTTATATATAGATTTCTCCAAACATATATCCATTTATTAGCTTTTTTGAGATGAATGGTCATACGTATAGGAATTCTTATATAGTTTATTTATTTTTGTTTATTAACTTATAATTTCGAGGCTACCTTGTTTATTATGTGGGTTTAGTAGGTGTGACTACTCGTTTATTCCATGGATTTGGTAGGTGTGACTATTCGTCTATTCCATTGATTTTATATTATTATAATCAGTTATATATACGAGGGAAAGTCAATTAAATTTACCAAATGGTTAAAGAATAATCGAATTGAGGTTAGGGATTTACTTTCAATTAAAGGTAAAGTCAATTTATGAACCAATAAAGTTTATCTTCGAAACCTGTTGTAAGAGTCAATGTACGAGAAAAATCATACATAAATGATCGAATTCTCGGACTCCGCGCTATGAGGTGTTCAAAAATGGTTGAAATAGTTGAATAGGAGGATCACTATGACTATAGCCCTTGGTAAATTTACCAAAGATGAAAATGATTTCCTTGATATTATGGATGACTGGTTACGGAGGGACCGTTTCGTTTTTGTAGGTTGGTCCGGTCTATTGCTCTTTCCTTGTGCGTATTTCGCTGTAGGAGGTTGGTTTACATGTACAACCTTTGTAACTTCATGGTATACTCATGGTTTGGCCAGTTCCTAATTGGAAGGTTGCAATTTCTTAATCGCAGCGGTTTCTACTCCTGCTAATTATAGTTTATCACATTCTTTGTTGTTACTATGGGGCCCTGAAGCACAAGGAGATTTTACTCGTTGGTGTCAATTAGGTGGCATGTGGACTTTTGTTGCTCTCCATGGCGCTTTCAGACTGATAGGTTTTATGTTACGTCAATTCGAACTTGCCCGATTTGTTCAATTGCGACCTTATAATGCAATCGCATTCTCTGGCCCAATTGTTGTTTTTCTTTCTGTGTTTCTAATTTATACACTAGGCCGATTTGTTCAATTGCGACCTTATAATGCAATCGACTTTATAGCGGTTTTTTTATATAAAAAACCACTATAAAATATTAAAAATTTATCATTTTTTAAATATAAAAGCAGAAGACAACTCATAGCGGTTTTTTATAAAAAAACGCTATAAAATATTAAAATTTTATCATTTTTTAAATATAAAAGCAGAAGACAACTCATAGCGGTTTTTTTATATAAAAAACCGCTATAAAATGTTAAAATTTTATCATTTTTTAAAATTTTATCATTTTTTAAATATAAAAGCAGAAGACAACTCATAATTCTCACAGAGATGCGAAGATTATGAGTCTGTAAGTTGCCAAAGCATAATTCTCAAACTCCGGCCTTAACACTAAACTGGATACCACAGACATAGGGAACACGCATTGGCCAAACTCGGGCCTTAACGCTAAACTCGATACCACAGACATAGGGAACACGCATTGAGAGCGAGGGAACACAAACTCATTTAGCAATTGTCAAGGCTACAACAAAACTTGAACTGACAATTTTTATACCCAAAGGTTACACTCTTTTACCACCCAGTGTCAGAATTCAGACGTACTATATCTTGAATCAACAATCTCAACTATCATGACCTTGTCAAAAGCATTGAAAGTATGCTTTTTCGCACACGGTTGTATAACAAAGACACATTCCATGAGAAACAGTATCTAGCTCGCTTGAAAACTGAGGAAGAATTGTAGTTTCTGAACGAGCAGATCCCGAGATCCATACGTCGGCTTTGTGTTGATTACCCAATCCTTGTCCAAGGCACCTGCTTTGGCGCTTGCAATCATCTCCTCATGAAACTCGGAGACAATGCAGTAGATTGAGGTCCTCAAGACATCAGCCAAAGCGTATGCTTTTGAGTACAGAGGGCTGTCTCTCTTTTTGTTCACAGCCATGGAAATCTCCCTCCTAGATGTGCTGTTTGTTGCCCATTTGATGCCAGCGGGACCCAACAGATGGTTTGGGGATTGTAAGTTTGTTTTCTTCCCCATAAATGTTTCCACAGCAAGTAGAGAAGACAGAAGGGTGGATAAAACAGTGGAATGACTACCAGAAAGCTGAGCGACTCCAAATCGGTCCTCCTTGTGAGAATGTACTGTCAGTGCTGCTCCAGCTTGAGCACACCAAGCATATAGCTGCATAGAAATTAAAGACATCACAAGATTCTGAGATCAAAGATGAGAGTAAGGTGCCTATTATATAATAATGCAGATTGTCATAACAAGTGCCAAAACAAGCAAAATCCACAGCAGAACAACAACGATCAATTGATGTTGCTATAAGCCTAATAAAGAGGCAGTTATATGATTACTCAATTATATCCAAGCACTTTGTAATCCATAAATCATAAAAAGTGTAAAAAATGCACACTCAAACTACCCTCGTCCAAAGTATGCTTCTCCAGGGTGTTTGTGTACATTACAACAATGTATCGGTAAAGAAAGAAAACATGGAAGAAGACTCCGAGTTTGACTCAACACTCGAGCGAGTCATGCACGAGCCAAGGCTAGCCCGACTCGGATGTCGGGTCGATCACCATAGTAGGAGCGTTTTTTCTTGATTTTTTTTGTTTTATTTTTTTATTCACTAATGTATTGTTAATAGTTGGTTTAAGGGCATTTGACAAAACAATATAAAAGTTTAGGGGTACCACACAAAATTGACCATACCTTTGGACATTTTGCGAATATTGCTTAACCTCAAGCGTACCATACAAAATTTCCGTCATTTTTTTTTATTAATTGAAGACACAAAGATTATGCAACAAGATAAGCAGAAGATAAGATGTCCTCTTTATGTGAGAAGGTCAAATCTGTAACACTAAGTAATCAAGCGAAAATAAACTCTTCAACAAAATCCCAGAGGCCCCCCTCCACAAAGATAACAATAAGTAAATATATATCAGTCAATTAAGCACCCATGAGAACATCTTTGTGAGCTTCCAAGAAACACAAAACCACATCAACCCAAAGGAAGTATTAGAGATGTTAAAAAAAGTAATGAGACTCTTATTGACGCATACAAAAACCAATAGGGTACAACCAAGTCTTCTAGAACATGATAGCTATAGAAAGTCAATGACTTTTTTATATGTTTTTTCATGTACTAAGTTCCTTGGCATCATCTGTTTGTTTGTTTTTTGCGTTATTTATGTTTATTGAAACCTTTCCACAAATCTACATAACTTTAGTTACAAACCATCCAGTAACCCTAGGTTGCAAGCAGTTGTAATATCACAAACTTGCTTAAACCTGCCTCTCCTCTTGCAACATCAGTAGTGCCACCCAATATGAGGATTCTTCAGTGGTGGAACAGATATTTCAGGTTTTGGAGTGCATGCAAGAGCATATCCTACCAGTGTTAATTGATTCGGTTGTATATAGTTGGCTTACTTGGCTAGTTGCAATCTTACGATAAAAAAGTGTACTATCTTATACTCTAAATCTAGAATAATGATTAGATATCAGTATTTCATCTGAAGAGGTTCTTTACAAGATAATTAAGCACGTCTGTACTAGATAACAGCATACATAAGCCTATAGAACTGTTCAAGTAGGTTGACACCTGTTCTGAATCCCAAAAGGTCTTGCTTATTCCACCTTTTCTCCTTTAATATCATACCCCTTTCTTGTTATGTTTTTTCTCATTATCCAATTTAGCATAAAAATTGTGCACCACTCATAAGAGACCCCAGTTAATGCCAGATGCTCCTTGTGCGTTTTCAACCTAGAGCAATGGAATTTCTGCAAGATTCTAGTAGGCCTTCCATAGTTTAGCTTTCCCAAAATGCTAATTTATTATTAAACATTGTCTTCTTAAGGAATGTCAAATACTGGATACCTGAACGAACCAACCACCAACCTCTAAGTTACATCTTATTAAAATGCAAATAGATGCAGGAGGTTTTCTTACCTGGAAGTCATTAAATGATTCAACAATTTCAAAGCTTTTCTGAAGGTCTTCTGGTGAACATAACTGATTGGACAACTTGTAGGCGTTATCAGCAGAGCCAGCCAATCTTTCACCTAGACATAATGCAAACAGATCCAGAGGCCTCAAGCATACAGCAACTATCCTCTTGTATGTTTCACCAGTTTCTTCATAAAACGCAGCACGCCTCCATGTGTCAATATTGCTTCCACAAACCATACTTAGGTCAAAATATGCAAGATACTGTAGCAAACACCTAGGACGGCTGTCTTCCAAGCTGGCAAGAAGCACTTCACTAGGATTGGATTCAGCTGCTGCCGATCCTTTTGGTGGTGCAAATGTAAACCTCTTTGTATGTAGCACCTATCTAGCCAAATGAAAAATGTGAGATGACATGATAAATGATGTCAAGATACGCTATCTAGCAATACTGCCAAAACAAATAAACAACTGAACTTGAAATTAAAAATTAAAATAACATTTACTGTCACAAACAGTAAAACCAATAGTGAGTAGTCAGTACAGGTATACAAAAAGGAAATAAAGGTTTTGGGTTCATAGTTTACCTTGGTATATAAGTAGAAGATAATACAACAATGCACGATCATGTTGATTGATTTTGATAAGAAATGTGTCAGAGATTGGATAGTTTTGACGAATTTTAAAATAGGGGAACAACAATATAATTACTTGAAAATATACTTCAATAGGCAACAACTAGGGGCAAATTTACATTGCTACTTATAGGTATAGAGTTAAATTTCATTAATGTAGACACTAAGTAACTAAGCTATGATTGGCAATCAAGAAGGTGATTTTGTGCCAGTAAATGAACTGCTTAGATGCTGCATAAATTCCCAGATGTTGATGCACTGTTATAGATGTCAACAACAGAACTCGCATGTAAGAGAAAGGATGCCAAAAATTTGTTTTAATGAAATCTACTTTAACAGACAGAAATTGATGAAGTCGTGAACATCTTCATTTTCCAACAGCTACCTACAAGTTTGCTACATTTTTAGAAGTTTTGAAAGAGCAGAACTTTGGTCTTCGTCAGTTCCAGCATCGTAGCAAATGATTTACATATTATATCCTTCTCTGTGTTAAATCAAGATAGCTAGGAGCACAATATGAATTTCTTGCTGGAAAGGCCACAGCAACCAACTAGTAGCATGTTACTCTTGTGTTTGTATCAAAAGTAGGCATATGAACAATCTGTTCACTGTTAGTCACAAGACATGAAGTTAGTTGAAGGAACCATCCATAAACAAAAAAATAAAGCAACATAAATACTACTAGGCCAAAATAGGAAGATAGGGCTAACAAGATGACAATGTATGTGAAACTTCCACCTTGTGCAAATGATGAATCAGCTCCCAGCATAGGATAACAACAAAACATCCAATGTAACAGATCAACTGATCAACAACCAGTACTCCCATAGCAACCTGTCTCTTAGCCTTGCTCCCAAAGAAAGGTATTAATATGGCTGAACACAGATATGATAAGGCAGAAAGCTTCAATGCTTGACTGATAGCTGAAGGAATCCCTATTTTATAGCTGAAGAAAGGTGGGCGCTGTTCACATAAAGTGTAAGACTAGAATAAGAGAGGCTGAGAGAGAGCTATTGAAAAATAACAATAATGATAGAAATCAAATGCACAAGAAAATCATCATGAGTTCTTGATGTATAGAAATATAATAGAGTCATTTTCATTTCCTATGATCTACTATAATTAATATATATCCAGTTCCTTTTATCTCCAGTTATTTCTTAAATTGATTGTCATAGCCAAGACTGAAAATACAAAATTTCTGGAGATAATCTTTCATCACTGGTGAAACTTTAACCCACAGTACACAATAACGAAAGATAAGATTCAATAGCATATCAACAGCCAAAAAATATCTTAGAACCTCTGAACATCATTAAGGACAATGCTTATAGGACGACATTTACAGCAAAATCAAAGGCTAACTTAAAAGGGTGGAAAACTGTGGATTTCAGGATCTCAAGAAATACGTTCAAGCTTCAAATTGATGAAATATACTTACAAAGCTGAAAATTTAATTACCTGAATAATTGGGAAGACAAGAACCCATCGTTGCTTGTAGACAAAATAAAATCCATACACCAAGCCCACAACAAAGCCGCAAAACCCCATTTCACTAATCAAATCAGCAACAGAACCTCCATAGCTGCTTTCTAAGACAGAGACAGCAGCCAAAGAGCCTGACATAGCCGAGGCGCAGACCAGTAGAACCATCGCAAAAGAAACCCTTGCTCGGAGTCGGAAATCGCCAGCGGGGAGGGATGCGGTGAGAACGAAGCGAAGAAACCCCATGGCGAGCTCCAGAACCGAAGCAGCGCGGCTACAGCGCGGCGTGGCGACGGCGTGGGCGGCAACGGCGAACAGCGACATGGAGAGTAGGAAGGAGAGGAAAGCGGCGACGCCGAAAAGAGACGGGAAGAAGGGATTAGAGGTGAAAGGAGAGAGTAAGAGGATTTTGCAGAGTGTAAAGATGGCCGAAGATTGAATCAACTGCCATATCAGAAACCCTAAGAATCGATTGTGCAGGACTTCAGAAGCCATTTTTTGCGATGTTCAGTTGCAGGGTGAGGGAGATAGAAGAAAAAAAAGAGGGTTTGTCTTTGACCAGTGTGGCAGTTTAGCGTTTTATACCGGAGATGTACAAAACCTGAGTTATGTCCGAGCGGGAAACAAAATATTAGACTTATTGAGAATTTCTTCTTCGTTTGATAAAAGAGACTTATTTTTCTACCGTTTGTCTAATGTATGTCTATGGACATATATTAAGTGTCTAAATTTGAAAAAAAAATTTAAAATATTCTCTAAAATAGAATGGATAACCTTTAAAAAAAAATTAAACTAATGACTAAAAAAAATTATTACTAATATGTACATGGATACACATTAGAAAAATCCATTTTTATATAAGGAAAATTTTAGTTGGTCTCAAAATCGATCATAAGGCTAACTTAAGGTCTTTTTGTGAATAAGAACACGGAGTTTGAATTAATCCTCAAATTAGACATAGAAAATGTGTCTAAGATGAATTTCTTGAAAAAATGGGAGGTCGATAAGAATATCGACGACCGTCATTTCAATTTTCCAAGAACAAGTCCAAATGTCTTTTAACTTTTAAGGAGTTCATAAGGCAGAGATTGTCTCCTTTAATTTCTAATTTCGATAGATTAAGTATTTTTGCAACCATAATACTATTTCTTAAGGCCATTGTTAAAATCATTAAGACAGTATTATAACCACATCGGTTTCTTTCCATAAGGGTGGTCTCACCTTTGTCATTTCGAATAATAAAGCCAGTACCAGCTTCTCCAAGTGCGTGGGACTACCTTGCCACCCGAATTCTCCAGCTTGTACGAGCCATTCCTAGGGCTTGCTATGACTCGATAGGGTCTTTCCCAGTTTGGCCCCAGCTTTCCTTCGACCGGATCTTTTATGTTGGAGAGGACGTCCTTACGGAGCACGTAATATCCAATCTCGAAAGTGCGCGGCTTGACATGCTTCCCGTGTGATGTGATCAGCTCGCATTGATATGTAGCTAAGCGGATTGTTGATTCGTCTCTCCTTTCCTGCAGCAGGTCGAGATTGGCCGCCAGAGCCTCTCGTTTCCGCCTTGTTCGTATGCCTCAGTACATACGGAAGGGAGTCCCATCTCTAGTGGGATGATTGCCTCCGTGCCGTACGCCAGAGCGAATGGTGACTCGCATGTGGATCTCCTGGGAGTGGTGATGTATGCCTAGAGCATTGCGGGCAACTCCTCCGCCCACTGCCCCTTTGCTTGATCCAACCTTTTCTTAATCCCATCCATGATTGCTTTATTCGTGGCCTTAGCTTGGCCATTAGCATGCGGATAAGCTACTGATGAGTAGAAGTTTTTGATGCCATAATCTGCACAGAAAGCTTTGAACACAACATTACTAAATTGAGTTCCGTTATCAGAAAACAAAGAATAAGGTATGCCAAAGCGAGTGATGATTGCTTCCCAAATGAACTTCTTGACGTCGACGTCTCTTATTCGTGACAATGGCTTGGCTTCCACCCATTTGGTGAAAATAGTCAGTTGTAGTATTCAAGTAGCGTTTATTGCCGGGTGCTCTAGGGAAAGGCCCGACAAGATCTAGACCCCACTGAGCGAAAGGTCATGGGCTCGTGATTGGGTATAGGTATGTTGCAGGCTGGTGGGTCATTTTAGCAAATTTCTAACACTTTTCACGCTTTCTCACATAGATCTCTGCATCTTTTTGCATATAAGTCCACCAATACCCTTGTGACCTTGCTCTGAATGCCAAACTCCTTCATGCGGCATGAACCCCATAAACCCTTTCATGGATCTCATAGAGGGTATCTTCTACCCTGGAAGGTGGGGCATACTTGAGGTAGGGACTAGTAAAGGACTTTCTATGCAGGGTACCTTACGGTGATACCCAAAATCTTGCTGCTTTCAATCTCAACAGACGTGCTTCTTTCTTATCTGTCGGCTGAATGTCTTTGGTCAGATAGTCATATATTGGATCCATCCAGCTTGGCTCTCTATCGACTGGAAGAGAATCCACTGTGTCTATGCTAGGCGACTCAAGCAAATCAATATGCACCACGGCGTCACCCTGGCCAGAGCTGGAAGAGGCCAAAGTAGCCAAAGCGCCAGCTACCTCATTCTGCTCTCGTGGGACCTAATGTACCCTGAATTCCCTAAATCCTTCCAGTAAACTGCGTGCCTTCTCCAAATATGCTAGCATGCGTGCCGACTTAGCTCTGTATTCCCCAGATACATGGTTAACGATGAGTTGTGAATCTGAGTAGACAGCTACGTCCCTAGCCCCTTTATTTTGCGCCACAGTCAGCCCCAGAATCAAGGCCTCATACACGGCATGGTTGTAAGTTGTTGCGAAGCCCAACTTCACTACGGTCCGGATCACCTCTCGGTAGGTGACACTAGGACTAAGCCTGCCCCTACGCCTCTTCCATTATGGGACCATCAATATGTAACTCCCAGGTGCTTTGCTCGTCCACCCAAACATGCCAGACTTGACGATCTTCTCTTGGGCCTTCTCCCACAAAATCTGCCAACATTTGCCCCTTGACTGCGGTCCTCGAGACGAACCGCAGATCATACTTCCCTAGTTCAACCGCCCACTTTGCCACGCGCCCGGATAAGTCAGAGCTAGACATGAGAGCCTTGAGTGGAAAAGCATCCATGACTTTATCGTGTGACCCTGGAAATAATGGTTGAGTTTCCTAGCCGTGACGATGAGGGCCAACAACAATTTCTCCATTGGCGTGTATCTGTTCTCTGCGTCGAGTAGAGTCTTACTGATGTAATAGACGGGCCGCTGGGCGTTCTACACTTCCCTAACGAGCACTGCGCTCATAGCTTTCTCGGACACTGCCAAATAGAGGATCAACTCCTCTCCTTCTTCTAGAACATACAAAATTGGTGGCTCTTGTAAGTAATTCTTTAATTCCATCAAAGACTGTTCGCACACCTCATCCATTGAAACAATCGGTCACCTTTCAACAACTTGAAGAACGCACTGCACTTGTCGAATGACCTGCTGATAAACCTATTCAACGTTGCGGCCATCCCTGTGAGCTTTTGAACCTCTCTTACACTTCGCGGGCTCTCAATGGACTGTATTGCCCGAATCTGATCTGGGCTGACCTCAATCACACGTCTTGTCACAAAATGGCCCAGGAACTTGTCAGAGGTGACTCCAAAGGCGCATTTAGACGTGTTAAGGCGTAGATTAGATCTATTCAAAATGTCAAAGACAGTCTGCAAGTCCTCCAGGTGTGAGTCCTGACGCTCGCTCTTGACAACCATATCATCAATGTACACTTTAATCTTGCTCCCAATCAAGTCATCAAACAAGCTTACCATTGTCCTCTAAAATGTTGCCCCTGCGTTCTTCAAATCGAAGGGCATAACCTTGTAGCAAAAAATGCCCCTTGGTGTCAAAAAATGCCATTTTTTCCTGGTCCTCCTCTAATAGCGGGATTTGGTGATAACCCCTATAAGCATCCATGAAACTCATTCTGCCGTGACCTGCAGTAGCATCTACTAGCTGATCGATTTTGGGCAGTGGGAACATATCTTTCGGGCAAGCCTTATTCAGTTCGGTGAAATCAACGCAAACCCTCCACTCACCATTTTTCCTTTTTACCACAATGGTGTTTGCCACCCAGGATGGATATTGCACCTCTCTGACTGCCCCGACTTCCTGCAATTTCTGCAACTCTTTTACCACTGCTTATGTATATTGAACTGATGACCACATGGCCCTTGGTGACATGCTATCGTGGGACTTGACCCGTGCATATCATAAGGACTCCAAGCGAACACCTCTCTATTCCTCCATAGGAGGCCGATTAAGGACTCTAACTCATCTCCTGAAATGTTAGTTCTAATAAAAAAAATACTTTTCAGGTTAGTTGGGCTTACCGGGATCTTTTGCAAGGTCTCCACGGACTAGTCAGCGGGCGAGATTCCCACCTCATCAAGCACTTGCGGGTCTTCTTGAACCATATGAATGTTGGCTTTGTCACCCTCAATGCCCATGCAATCTCTGGCGGCTCGTTGATCGCCCCGAACTCGAACTATTCTCCCTTGGTGAGGAAAAATCACCAGCTGGTGCAGAGTATAATGCAGAGCGCCAATCAAGTGTAACCACAGCTTGCCCAAGATCGCGTTATAGGATGAAGGAACGTTGACCATCAAGAATTATACTGTAATCGCCTTTCCTCCCATAGATATCGACTCACGCAACATTCTGAGCGGCCAAACACGGAAAGAACCCAGTCTCATCAATTGAGTGGATATTGGGATAAGATCCTCTTGGCTCCTACCAAGCTACTTGAATAGCTCATAATATATGATATCTACTAAACTGCCCAAATCAACAAGAACGCGATGTACCTCAAAGGAGCATATATCAACAGCAAGGACCAAAGGGTCGTTGTGTTCTGCAATCCCTTGAGATCAACATCTGAAAAATCCAACATGAGATGCTCGCCCAAACGACGATCTTAGTTGCCTTCATCACTTCCAAGGCATGACAGCGTGACCTGTAAGTACATCTGTTGCTTTTATTTTGCTTCATGGCGGACTCAATCATATGAATGACCTGTATTTGAGGCTGCTTAGCTTTCTCATGACATGCTCGCGCTGGCTTGCCTGTCCAATCTGGCGGTCTCTTGATGAGATGCCGTGGTCTATGAACTCATCTAAATGACCCTGCGACGCCACGTCTCAAGGTGCCTCTTAAGAGCCTTGCATTCCTCGGCCAGATGCCCCTTCTCCTGATGAAAAGAGCAAAAATGACTCAGGTTCCTCTTACTAGGATCTCCACCGATGGGTGGCGGGCGAACGAAGAAAGGCTTGTCCTTAATCTGATTTAAGATCTTGTAGATTGGTTCCTTAAACACCGTGTGCACTACCTGCAATGCTAAAGAAGAGGGTAGCCCTCACTCTCTACTGCCCCAGCGCCCGGCCTCTTACGACCGCCAGATGAGTCGGCTCGTCCCTGTCTGGGAGGAGAAGGTGTCCTCTTGTCCCTAGGGGCCTTAGCATCCTCCTCCAACTTAGTGTACTACCTCAATCGCTCCTGCAACTCAGGCAATCCAGCATGCATCCTCAAAGTCATGCTCTCTCTGAGCTTATTGTCCCTCGACAAAGCCAGCCTAAAAGCTGCCACAACAACCTTCTCGTCATATCCATCCACGTCAGCGTAACATTGCATAAACCTAGAAGCAAACGGCCTCAATGTCTCATTCTTGCGCAATTTAAGAGCAAATAAAGTATCCATAGAGACAAGCTCCCTAGTATTGGTGATAACGTGAGAAACAAAGCTCCTAGACAATTGATCCCAACAATAGATCGAATTCGATTCTAAAATGTGAAACCACTTAGCATGCATTTTTCGTAAGCTAGCAGGGAACATCTTGCACATTAAAGCATCATCTGAAATCCAAAATGCCATCTTATGAGTGAAAGTTGCAATATGACAATTGGGTCAGATTTTCCATCATAGAGATCGAAAGAAGGAGTCAAGAACTTAGTTGGTGGTCGGTATTCCCGAATGACGTGGGCGAAGGGTGTCAAAGTCATTCGAGCCAATTTTAGCTCTACCTGCTCATGTGCATTGATGAGCGATTCCCCCTGATTATCCAGTAAACGAAGCAGACGTCGCTCTGCCTGATTCAACTGCTCATCTCGACGCTCAGTTATGTGACCTGATTCTGCATTGATCGAATGCGCTCGACGCTCCCCTGTTCGGGACCGGGATCGATGTCGTCTACCCCTTGTGCTCAGGCGGGGATCGGGTCCGCTCCCTGCCCCGGTATCGAACCTCCCTTGACGCCGAGGATGACGTCCGCGCCCCACGCTCTTAGCCATGCATGTCTCCTCCTCCGCGAGTTGGTACCCAATGCGACACGCCCGCCTCCTCCTGGCGCGCCTATGCCCTACTGGCGTGATCAATGGGTGGGACTGCAACTCACCCTGCACGCAACCCTGGATGCTTAACGACACTGGCCAATCAGTGGCCACACGCGCCTCCTTTAGATCGGGTGCCCTCAACATGCCGCTTGCCTTGGACGCGGTCAAGGGCCCTCCTTGCCGCATCAAGCTCTTCCCTAACGAGGCGAACCTCATTTTCCTACTACGTCTGCCATTCACGATTCTATGGAAGTAGTTGGAATTTGTATTGATATATTTGATGTGTTTTATTTTAACACTTTGGCTCCAATATTTTTTATGAATGTAAAGTATGTTTTTTAGCTATTAGTCTATTTTGTTTACCAATTAAGTGATTATCTGGGTTAGTAATAAATATTTTGGATGATAGTTAAATCTTCCTCTACTTATTTTAATTGTTTAAATATATTGTCAAAAGTTGTTTTGTTCCATTTTTTGGCGCTAACTTTGAGTGCTAGTGTTTTTTTCGTGAGGTTATACATATGGGATCCTTGTGTGTTGACACACCATGCTAGTTTTACTATATTTTCAAAATCCTTTTGAAAGTTAACATTTTTTCAAACTTAAAGGGTTGTGGTTTGAATGGTGTTTGATTTTATTGTTCCACCGAAATAGCGCAGTGGTCAGATGAGGAGATTGCATGGTTTTTGGTAAAAATACTCAGGAACCACTGAAGAATCTTATCGTGTATTAGGGTTCGATCTAGTTTTTCATAGATGTTTATTTCAGTCCTATTTTCCTCCATGTAAATTCCACACCTTGTGTTGGAATGTCAAGTAGATCACAATCATTTTTAAATTGTTAATCGTGATAGCCTAGCTGGTGATAGATGATAACCGCCCTTTTTTCATATTGTTTTCAATCTCATTTAGGTCACCAATGATTATACATGATACATGGCTATTTTTGATAAAGTTTGTAAGTAGAGTCCATAATTCATTTTTTCATTCTTTTTGGGGGTGCATATGTAAAAATGATCATCATACGGTAATTTTTATCAATAATTTTGTATTTGATAGAAATGAATATTTTATCTATATGTGATAACTCGCAAATTTCATTATGAAATTGGTAGGATTTCCACATTATACAAAAGCCTCCAAAGAAGCCATTTGAAGGCGAGAAGTGGGAGGAATCAAATCATGCTTTTTGCCACAAGCATTTTTTTGGTTTTTTATGAGTTCTTGTTTCGACGAGTGCCATGATCTGTATTTGTTCAATTTTACATAGCGCTTCGATATCAGTTCATAGATTTTTACGACTAATACCCCTACAATTCTAAAGGCTTATCTTGTGGTTTGTTTTTGCAAGTGACGTTAATCTTGCTGTTAGTGAGATATTATACTGAGTGTGAACTGTTAAATGAGGATTTTGGTTGAGATTTTTTCTGAGGTATGGGCGTCCAACATGAGGATCGGACCTCGGGTTTTTTGGAGTATGGTGTTGTTTGGTCTGGTTTGTTCACGTGTAGTAGCCTTTTTTGAGGCCCAAGTAGTTTTTGTTGCATTTATGAAGACCCAAACCCATGAAGAATTTGAGTCACACCAGGTGATATTTTCCATACAGGGGAGTAAAATCTTGATTTTATGCTAGAGTTACAACATACCATATTATAGTATTTTTTATACATCAGAATCACATATCACCTGTAGCACCAAATTAAATGACTGGTAGAGATAGTCAAATTAATTCATTAGGCATAAACTATTTTTGGGAGGATAAAACCTCCCAAACAGTAATGCTAATTGAAATCGCCAGTTAAGGGCATTTAATACAACAATAGTATAAAGGTCCTTGTTATGGATTTTACAAATATCTGTGTAACATAACCAAGGATACATTAGTAAATTAAAGTTATAGCATATAGGACCTTAGAATTTTATTTTTTGTAGTTGTGATGTAGGCCCAACATGGATGGGAGTTATAAGTCCCTGGCAGGTAGGTTCACCAAGTAGCCAGAATACAAGCAACCACTCATAGACAATGTTAATGTAGTAATGAGGTATATGTAGAATAAGCCATAATATTTGCAAATAGGTATTAATCCAGAGCAATAGTATAGTTTCAAATAGCAGAAGTTAGAGTTGTTGGTAGATATTCGAGTCATTGAAATCAAAGGTTTCCCAATAGCAGATAGAGTCTTATAAGTATCCAACTTATAGAGGTCATCGGTTTTGGTATAATCAAGGTGAATGGATATTTTTGGGTGAGTAGGGGAGATGCTGGTCAAGAAGAATATAACCTTGTAAAGTTTATGGTTTTTTAAGTAAATGTTAGGATCATATGAGTCAAATTTTAGACAAATAAGCCAAGTGTCATAATTTAGAGGATGTATACTAGTAATGTTAGTATTGACACATGAAGGGTGTGAATTGTTAATACTTGTTATGGGGATGGGTTCATACCATTCACAATAGATAGTTTTGGTTAATGTAAACAATAGGTGTATTGTAGTCATAGTAACCTGTTTCTAGATAAACTCCAAATCAATTGATATGGATGAAAGAAGACATGGGACTAGGCTATTTGATGCAAACCTAAGAGATCATGGATCACATATTTATTATGTTTGGTATTAATAAGCTTATCTTGGTTAGTGTAATTGATTAACGCCCTGTTAAGGGTAGTGTGGTTCATAGAATATGTAAGCACACAGAGAGGTAAGGAAACCAAACAACTGAGCTTCATTAAAACAGTTACAAGGGCACATTCAGTGCTACACAAAGCAGTAAAAGCCCGGGTGGACCAAATAGAGGAGTCACACGTGAAACTCTATTCTCTCCATTCCAGCAGATTGAAACACGCATCAAGATGTATTTGAGAGATGGTGGCAACCGTACTCTTGGTGTGAATTAGGATTATGGCATTTTCCTAAAAGTCCTCATTTTATATTGCCATGTGTAGATATCTTATTTCCTAAATAAGTATTTTTTTTATTATTAATAATAACACTTTATTATTAACAAGTCTTATCTCTCAAGTTATATCTTATATAACTTTATATTATATCTTTATATAATATGTCTCCCAACAACCTGATCCAGTCCAAACTCTAAGGGTGTGACCTCGTAGGACCCGGTAATAATAGCAATAGACTTTATGACATACTTTATAACATATAGTCTATAAATCATAGTTGGCTTCTAGCAAAACACTATGACTACCTAAAATCACCGGATTAAATATCTCCATAAATGGTCCCACTTTATAATCAGTAATTGCACATTTGATTAAAGGACACAATTACTTTAGTTTAAAGCTTGGTAGAGCTGAACCTTCATACCAGTAGTAAGGCTTGTGGCAACTACTAGTGACCATTCTTAACTTAATTATTAAAAATGGGATAGTTTTTGGGTTTTCAGAGTAGAGCAAGCTGTGTCTTCATCACCTCCTTGTAATTTCCTTTTGTTGGAGCCTGATGTGGACATTACATTGGTATGAACATATACCACTCCTAAGTTGTTTGCCATGGAAGAGCTAGAGCCCATTGTGTTCACAGAATTGATAGAGTGGTAAGAGCCTTCAGAATAGGCTTCCTCATCCAGATCATTGTTAGAATCAAATTTCAGCATAGCATCTATCTCATCCTCTGTAAAGGATTCCCCTTCATTTTCATTGATAAGGGTGAAAGGTATAATGAGATTGGTAAAAGTAATAATATATTAATCAATGAAGTACAGAATATATACTACGATGCTAATAATTGCTAGGAGAAGATTTCTAACAGATCCTAGAATCTCTCCATATCAGTAAGCACTAACAAAGTGGAATAGTGGACTAACAAATGCTAACATCACGTTCCTAGATAATGATTCAAATTAATAAAGATTAATTAGCAACACTATCCTTAACACGCCCAAGCTTGACGATCTTCTGCATAGTCCAAGCTTGTTGACGATAGCTTCAAACTACGGCCTGTGAAGAGCTTTTGCTAACACATCAGCAAGGTGGTCGTTGGTGGAGACACGAGAGACTCAGAAGGAACCCTGCTGAACATGCTGACGAACAAAATGATAGACAATAGCGACATGTTTCATGCGAGAGTGAAACACATGATTGGAGGAAAGAAAAGTCTATTTTTTCCGAAATAGGCTCGAAATGGAAAAAAATTCTGGATATAGGCTCGTTTCAAAAATATTTCTGGGAATAGGCTGGATCCGTTGGCTCGGCTAAAGTCGCCAAAAATTTTACGGTTTACCCACAAAGGAATCGACGGATGAACAAATGACTCTACTTTTATTTTATTTTTTAAAATTAAAGTAGAGTCGCTAGTTAAGGTGGAAACTATTTACTTAAAAACAATTAGATCATTCAACGACTCTACTTTTATTTTTATTTTAAATTGAAAGTCGCTAGATGGCAAATTTATTTATTTGGCCAAAGAGAAATAATCATCCAGCGACTTTTTGCCAAAAAATCACAACAAAAGTCGCTAGATCGGTAGGTCTTCATTTCAATTGTTTTTTAAAAAAAATTGGCGATTCTATTGTATTATGAATTTGTAATTGAATTTAATTATGGAGTCTATCGAATTTGTAGTTGTAATTGAATTTAATTAAAGTCGCTAGATGGTAAATTTGTTTACTTGGCCAAAGAGACATGTTCATCCAGCGACCAGCGACTCTTTGCCATAAAATCAAAACAAAAGTCGCTAGATCGGTAAGTTTTTATTTCAGTTGTTTTTTTTTACAAAAATTGGCGATTCTATTGTATTATAAATTTGTAATTGAATTAATTATGAATTTGTAATTGAATTTAATTATGGAGTCGATCGAAGTAAAGTAATCGAATTTAATTAAAGTCGCTAGATCCTTTCAAAAAAAAAAAGTCGCTAATGGGATTAACTTTTTAAATAAAAAAGTCGCTAGATTGGAAGTGTGTTCTTTTGAATAATTAAACATACAAACGATCAATAGTTTATAGTCATATAAGATTAATACTACTTTTATTTTCCCTTCTATTCATCATCCTCTTCTTCTTCTTCATCGTCGTCGTCGTCGTCATCCTCTTCTCCATTTGGCTCCCGTACACATGATAATCTTGGATCATACGTTCCATGCTCTTGCATGACATTCCTAGATACCGGCCTAGTAGGAGATATAAACACATTTGAAGCATTCGTTGTAGTAAATTGATGTGGGGCACTTGGAAAAAAAGGATGACATCGTCCGCGATGGTGCCATGCTCCATGGCGATCCAGCAAACCCCGAAGCGGAAGTTGTATCATTCCATGAACCGAGCCCTGAATACGCCGACGGTACTAGAGGGATGAACGATGAAAAAGGCATAGACAACGGAGGTGTAGACGACGATGGGGGCATAGAGCTCGACACATGAGGCATAGATGGAAGAGGCATAGACGACGATGGGGGCATAGAGCACGACATATGAGGCATAGAGCATGAAGAATGAGGCATAGACGATGGAGAAGTAGATGAGTGAGGAACTCCATGAGTAGACGATGACCCACTCATATGCTCTTGACTCCAGAAAAATGATTGATCAACAGAGACTCGACCAAACAAATCATTTCCTTGAGTAGACAAGTAATCACAAAATGCACCAACGCCACTAGCCAACCCATCATAGTTTTTGGTCTGTTGTGATTGACGTACCATTTCTTCCATGTGTGTCCCTTGACTAGCCACATTTTGTGCATATTGACCCTAAGAATAAGATCAAAATAAAGAAATATGTAAAGCGGTAAATGCTAGGTAATTATTTATCAATCTTAATTAGCTTACATACTTACCAACATGTATAAATCTAAAGCCAAGGGTTGGTACTGTCCAGTTGTCGTACGAGTGGGTGGGCTAATGAGTCGACGTGTAATTGATTTGTACCAAGCCATGTATTGTTGTTGAACTTCTGGGATGTTGAGGAAAAGCCTAGGAGAAATTGCTCTTGTGTTTGCCCGATTTTCCCATAGATCTATAAACTTCTTATGATACTCGGCCCAATTATGGGGATGCTTTCCTCTTCTATCCATCTTATGCAACTACTTGTCATTATCACAACCTCCTGGAACATGTTGTGGATATCCAAATTGTCGCATCACACGTTCAGGTCGATGCCACTCAACTACATCAAAGCAAATCAATGGTGCTTGGGTCATCCATACACTAGATCCTGAGGTACAAATGTCGGGAAGGTTCGCCAATATATCTGTAGTGTAGGGTTCCCAAAAAAACTAAAGAAATATAGTTAAAAAATGTAAATAATGTACACATTATCCACAACTTAGTTGATATGAACATAATCAATCTAACCTGATCATCCTGTTGCCTATCCAAGGCATCTCGATAATATAAAAGGGTTTGGGGTGTAGCATTGTAAGTATAAGTACACCTCAACCATCTAAAGGAACGACGAAGGTTAGCATTATAAATAGTACATTCATAATATTGAAAGAGAGTGTGCAAACTAACCGCAAAGCTAATGAATCTTGTCTATGTTGAAATTGGTTAGCAAATGAAGGAGGTTGTGAATCAACGGACCTATTTGTCCTAGCATTTTTCCTAGTGGCATTCTTAATCTTACGTTGATCTACTTCGCCTGTCGGGGCATAAATGCATGTTGGTCTTCCTATCGAGATGCGCTCCCACGCCCATATCTAGTTGAGTAAAATTAATGAGTACATAAAGAAATACCTATAACTTATATTAAAAGTTTTAATATACCTGAAGTAAGATTAACGACCCTCCTATTTCACACTTCTTTCTTCCAGCTGCTCTACATAACTGTCGATAAAGGAATGCCAGAGTAGCACTTCCCTAACTGTATTGGCTAGCGTTCCACATTTGCCACGAGTTCATCTTTTGGGGGTTAGGCTCTTCGGCAATGTTCCAACTCGGAGTTATAGTTGCCGCTTCTCTAGCCATTTGAGTTGCTGCTTCTTGAATTGTATCTTCATTCACTTCACCATCCTCCTCTGATTGATACATATCATCCTCGTGATTGATACCAAACTCGTCGATATGAATATTATCATTTAATACATCTTCATTTCCCTCTGGATGGCTTGATGTGGCTCCGAATGTTGGCAAATGATCTGATCTGACTCCCGACATGTAAGCTTCTTGACCATATTGAACATCCGTAAGTAATCTTGTGAATGAATTCATCCCTTGTTCATATGGATAGTTTCCATCGTTCTCCATATCTATATTGACGAAATAAAAACCTAATGCAATTATTTTTAGTAAATGCTTTATATCAATATGACAAGAGTGTAAATCAACATTAATATGACAACAGAAACCATTAATCTCAAGCCTATATTTATTTTCAAATCACAAATGTTAAATGAAAAAAACCAATAACAAAGTTACTTATGATGTGAGAATTTTAGATCAAGTTCCTTATCTTTCTTCACTTTTATTTGTCAAACTATATTTACGAAATAAAAACCTAATGTATGTTTAGTCTAAGTTATTTGCATACATATAAGACACATGCCAATATTATTCAACCTCATTTTAGTATAAACAATAAAAATAGAAAAATATTCTACCGGAAAAAAAATCATTCATAATTAAAATCCAATATTATTCAAAGTGAGCCTAAACCAAGAATAAATTTAAATCTTAAGCTTATTTTGGTAAATCATTCATAACTTAATTCTCCAAACAAACCTTTAATATAGATAAACTACTAAATTAGTATAATATAGTATAATATAGATCTCATCTCATATATAAAATTTAGAAGATGAACTACTAATTTGGAGAAGATGACTATATAATATTCAAAATAAAATATAATGAAAAATTTTACTAACACTGAAAAAATGGAAAACTAAAAGATGAAATACTAACTTGCAATTGGGAGTAGATCAGCAAATGCGGTGGACTGTGGTTGAGGATGCTCAACTTCCCTAAACCTCGGCTTGCTATCTTCCAGCAAATTTCTCAGATGCTCGGTTGGGTGCTCAAGTTCTGGAAACTTATTCAATAGATATAGGAAGAAGGGAGATGGTAATGTTCGTATGAATGGTGGTGTTGGATTTCAAAGTGGTCAAGGGGGTAATTAATACTGATGTAGAAAACCATGGAGAGATGGTTACTTTCGTCATGGTATTAATGCTCAATCGGCTGGGGTGCTCAACCATGGAGAGTTAATACTGCAACCAGCTTTAATTTTTTTTTATGACAATAGAGTCGCTAGATTAAAAAATGATTTAGGCTGAAGGAAGACTATATTGATCCAACGACTCTATGTGTAGTCAAATCTAAACCAAAACCACAGAGATTCCCGAAAATCTTACAGCTTTTTTCAAAAAAATTAATATTTAAAAAAAAAAAATCTATTCCACTAGAATCAATATTTTAAAAAAATCTAATTCGCCAATTTTTATTAAAAAAAACAATTGAAATAAAAATATTGCGATCTAGTGATTTTCTGGCAAAGAGTCGCTGGATGGTTATTTCTCTTTGGCCAAATAAAGAAATTTGCCATCTAGTGACTTTTAATTTTAAAAAAAATAAAAATAAAAATAGAGTCGCTGGATGATCTAGTGGTTTTTAAGTAAATAGTCTCCACCTTAACTAGCGACTCTACTTTAATTTAAAAAAATAAAATAAAAGTAGAGTCGCTTGTTCATCCGTCGATTCCTGTGTGGGTAAACCCTAAAATTTTCGACGACTTTAGCCGAGCCAACGGATCCAGCCTATTCCCGAAAATATTTTTGAAACGAGCCTATATCCGGAATTTTTTTCCATTTCGAGCCTATTTCGGAAAAAAATTCAGAAAAGTCGCCCCCATGTTGTCGCAATAGATGACAGGTTGTGGAACTTGTAATCTGAGTTCGGTGAAGAGAGAGAGCACCCAAATTACCTCGGTGGAGGAACGAGCTACTGCCTTCTGCTTTCTGGAACTCCACGAGATAGGTGTGGACCCAAGGTAGATAATTTATCATGTGGTCGATACGAAGTCGTCATGATCACCAGCCCAAACGGTGTCGGAGAACGCATGAAGAGCAGGTGCAGACAAAGGAGATATGAGGATGCCCCGGTCAGCTGTTCCGGCAAGGTACCTGAGCAACCTTTTTAGAGCAGCCCAATGAGCAGTGGTTGGACATTGCATGAATTGCGAGAGACGGTTGACGGAGAATGCGATGTCAGGACGGGTCAAGCCGAGATACTGCAGGCTACCGACGAGACAACGATAATCAGTCGGGGATGGAAGCGGGTCACCAACATCTTTGAGAAGAGGAGTGCTAGCCGACAGTGGAGTAGAAACTGGTTTTGTGGTGTCCATTCCGGCTTTGAGGAGAACATCAGTGACATACTTTCGCTGGGAAAGGAACAAACCTCCATTTTGTGGAATGACTTCAACGCCAAGGAAGTAGGAGAGCATACCGAGATCCTTCAATGAGAACTTTACAGCAAGTCGTTCAATCAAGTTGGCTATGGAACGATCAGAATTTCCTGCTATAATTATGTCATCGACATAGACTAACAAGTAGATGGATGTTAGCTAGACCATGATTAAACATAAATAAGGAAGCATCGGAGATAGAGTTCGTGAAACCAAGGTGAATGAGGAAGCTGCGCAGCTCGTTGTACCAGGCCCACAAAGCTTGTTTGAGGCCGTATAGAGCTTTGTTGAGGCGGCAGACATGGTCGGGGCGGGTCGAGTCATGGGAGATAGTGCAGGTATGGGTGGAGTGTGAGAGGCAGTGGTTGTGTGGTGACGAGGGTTAGGCGTGTGTTGGAGGTGTGGGGATAGAATGGGCCTTGTGAGAGAGTCCAACAAAGACGGGCTGGCGGGGTCAGGTGGGGGAACATGGGTGTGTAGTAGTGGGTATTGGACGTGGAGAGAAAGTGTGTGGTGGGCTGGCAGGTTGTGGCATAATGGGCCGGGTGGGAGAGCTCAAAATAGAGTGGGCTTCTGAATTTGTGAAGGATAAGGAAGAGTGGGTAAGCGACTGGGCCGGATTTTGTGAGGATGGGTTGGGACGTGCTGCGGAAATAATGGTCAGAGTGATATGGGTCCACTCGGTCGCCAGGGTAGGTGGTAGGTTTGAATGGTGTTTGGCGGAGCGGGGTTGTCGCCATTGAGAAAGCGAAAGAGGCCATAGCCATTGAGGGTTGCTTGAAGTTGGGTCTTCCAAGTGATATAGTTTGTGGAGGTGAGTTTGATTATGTTGTGAAGATGGACAATGATGAATGGATGAGCACCGTCGGCGGGGTTAGCAATGGTTGTAGAGAATTCAGCGGCCATTAGAGAAGGAGAAATGTGTTTTAGAAATTTTGAATGGGGAAAGGAGGATTAAAAGGCTGATACCATATAATGAGATTGGTAAAAGTAGTAATATATTAATCAATAAAGTACAGAATATATACTACGACGCAATTATCCTCTGGGCCTGACCGGGACGGTTTCGTAAAAAAAGGTCGTTTGAGCGTCCAAATCTGCGTTTATAAGCCGAATAGCAAGTCAAAGACGACTTTTTGTTGGACACGGGCTTTTCCAAATTGACGGTATTGATGCAATACATGCATACGAATTATAAAAATGGTGGTTTGGGCTGAGAGCTTCGAAATGAATGGTCGTACCTCGTACGTATAAGAATTCTGCCTTTCTCCAAACAGATTGGCGTTTATTCGTTGTAAAACATGAAAATAAATGTTACTATTTTTTTGGGCTTTAGTTTGCATATAAGAATTCTTATATATAGATTTCTCCAAACATATATCCATTTATTAGCTTTTTTGAGATGAATGGTCATACGTATAGGAATTCTTATATAGTTTATTTATTTTTGTTTATTAACTTATAATTTTGAGGCTACCTTGTTTATTCTGTGGGTTTAGTAGGTGTGACTACTCGTTTATTCCATGGATTTGGTAGGTGTGACTATTCGTCTATTCCATTGATTTTATATTATTATAATCAGTTATACATACGAGGGAAAGTCAATTAAATTTACCAAATGGTTAAAGAATAATCGAATTGAGGTTAGAGATTTACTTTTAATTAAAGGTAAAGTCAATTTATGAACCAATAAAGTTTATCTTCGAAACTTGTTGTAAGAGTCAATGTACGAGAAAAATCATACATAAATGATCGAATTCTCGGACTCCACGCTATGAGGTGTTCGAAAATGGTTGAAATAGTTGAATAGGAGGATTACTATGACTATATCCCTTGGTAAATTTACCAAAGACGAAAATGATTTCCTTGATATTATGGATGACTGGTTACGGAGGGACCGTTTCGTTTTTATAGGTTGGTCCGGTCTATTGCTCTTTCCTTGTGCGTATTTCGCTGTAGGAGGCTGGTTTACAGGTACAACCTTTGTAATTTAATGGTATACTCATGGTTTGGCCAGTTCCTAATTGGAAGGCTGTAATTTCTTAACCGCAACGGTTTCTACTCCTGCTAATTATAGTTTAGCACATTCTTTGTTGTTACTATGGGGCCCTGAAGCACAAGGAGATTTTACTCGTTGGTGTCAATTAGGTGGCATGTGGACTTTTGTTGCTCTCCATGACGCTTTCAGACTGATAGGTTTTATGTTACATCAATTCGAACTTGCCCGATTTGTTCAATTGCGACCTTATAATGCAATCACATTCTCTGGCTCAATTGTTGTTTTTCTTTATGTGTTTCTAATTTATCCACTAGGCCGATTTGTTCAATTGCGACCTTATAATGCAATCGACTTTATAGCGGTTTTTTATTTATAAAAAACCGCTATAAAATATTAAAATTTTATCATTTTTTAAATATAAAAGCAGAAGACAACTCATAGCGTTTTTTTTTATATAAAAACCGCTATAAAATATTAAAATTTTATCATTTTTTAAATATAAAAGCTGAAGACAACTCATAGCGGTTTTTTATTAAAAAAAACCGCTATAAAATGTTAAAATTTTATCATTTTTTAAATATAAAACAGAAGACAACTCATAGCGGTTTATAAAATGTTAAAATTTTATCATTTTTTAAAATTTTATCATTTTTTAAATATAAAAGCAGAAGACAACTGATAGCGATTTTTTATAATAAAAAAACCGCTATAAAATGTTAAAATTTTATCATTTTTTAAATATAAAAGCAGAAGACAACTCATAGCGGTTTTTTAAATAAAAAATCGCTATAAAATGTTAAAATTTTATCATTTTTTAAATATAAAAGCAGAAGACAACTCATAGCGGTTTTTTTAAAAAACCGCTATAAAATATTAAAATTTTATCATTTTTTAAATATAAAAGCAAAAGACAACTCATAGCGGTTTTTTATAAAAAACCGATATAAAATATTAAAATTTTATCATTTTTAAATATAAAAGAAGAAGACAACTCATAGCGGTTTTTTTTTATAAAAAACCGCTATAAAATATTAAAATTTTATCAGTTTTTAAATATAAAAGCAGAAGACAACTCATAGCGGTTTTTTATAAAAAAACGCTATAAAATGTTAAAATTTTATCATTTTTTAAATATAAAAGCAGAAGACAACTCATAGTGGTTTTTTTTTATAAAAAACCGCTATAAAATATTAAAATTTTATCATTCTTTAAATATAAAAGCAGAAGACAACTCATAGCGGGTTTTTATAAAAAAAACCGCTATAAAATATTAAAAATTTATCATTTTTTAAATATAAAAGCAGAAGACAACTCATAGCGGTTTTTTATAAAAAAAACCGCTAAGAGTGGTTCACAACTCTTAGCGTTTTTTTTTTTAAATCGCTAAGAATTTGAAAATTCTAAATTAAAAAAAAGTTTAATACTTCTTATCGGTTTTTGAGAAAACCGCTAAGCGTTTTAAATTTTTATTGCGCTTTTTAATGGCGCCCTAATTTTAGTGTTATCTATGAAAAATTTTGTACTAGTGATGTCTCCTGTTAACTGACATTCTAATTCCCGGTTTATAAAAACACCCCAAATTTGTCTGCCTAATATATCTTCTTTATTCAGAGATCAAGTAAAGTTTAGGGGTTTGGATTTGCATATTTCATCTAATCAAAAATATGGCCGGCCCTCCCTTCCCTTGTGAACATTAACTGGAAGACACTTCCAATTAATTGTTGTTAAATAAAGAGCCAACCTATGATAACTTGAGAGTCTTAGGATGTTTGTGTTATGCAGCCACAATGAAAAGGGGTCGTGATAATTGGATCTTAGAGGAAGAAGATGCATCTTACTAGGTTATCCAGAGGTTACATGCTATTTGATCTAGTGACAATAGAGATATTTCATAGTCGAGATGTTCATTTTAAAGCCAATTATGAGGGTTGATAGATGACATAGTTGTTGCACCTAATGTGAGAGTTCCTTTACCTATCACGTTATTTTGGTACAACCAGACAACACGATAGATAGCTGCAAATCCTTGTTTTCGTGAAAGGACTAAGTATTTGAAGATTGATGCTCACTTTACTCGTGAGAAAGTCCAATGTGGTTTCCTACATATAACTTATATATATACACACAAGCTTGGAGCTGGCAGACATCATGACAAGAGCTCTTGGGAAGCAACCACATCATTTCTCTATGCGTGCCAAGTTCGGTCTTGTTGATTGTCTAACTTGAGGGGAGGAGATATTGAACTTAGTTTATTTCACTTATGTGGCAATAGGAGGTTGTTAGAGTTTGTTATTTAGCCGCTTATGTGGCACATTAGGTGGTTAGAAGGTTGTTAGTCACTGTTGATTATCGGTTATGTTTACTGATTATAGGTAGTGGTCTTCCTTTTGTACATATATGATTTGTTTGGATTACACATTATAATGTCAAAAATTGACATTATAATGCCAAAAACGACATTATAATACCAATTTTTGGTATTATAATATCAGATAATGCATAATTCAAACAGATCCATAGTAGTCTTGCTTCATCTATATATGTAATTGTAAGTGTGTAGTGCTAATTAACATACATATGTAATTGTAAGTGTGTAGTGCTAATTAGCATAGAGTCATATTCCCAAACCCTGTGTTTTCTTCTTCCTCTCTAATGGAGGTTCTTGATCATTCTTAGATCCTACAATTTTACAATGTGACATCAAAACCGTAACAGACAGTTGCATGAAGAAAAGAGCAAACTCAACCAGAACCAAGATCAAATCTGTTGGGGATCGATCACTATTCGGTCCTGCTAACAAATCAGCAGAAGCTCAAAAATAATGAACCTGCAGAACCTAGGTCTCTTTCCGGCAACCAAACCAAAACCAACCAGATTGCAGAAACCAAAAGCACAATCAAGCAACACAACCACAACAGAAATAATGCTCAAAATCAACACAAGTTTAAGTGGGAAAAATCCTCCTAAGGAGAGGTAAAAAAAACCCACTATCGCCCGCCAGAGCACGAAATTCACTAATCATCAAAACGAGTACAAGCGTTCATACATATATCAATCTCACACATGAGATAACAAGATATGGAGAATCAACTCAAGCAAATCTCTAATCTAACAATAAACACTTGTAACTAATGACTAGAACATCCAGAGAGGGGCACCTACCAACAAACTCCAGTTGTCGGCTTCCCGGGACAAGAGATGAACGATCCAAGGTGTAGACAAGGAAAAGCCTTCACTTTCTCCACCAATTTCTCTTCTCTCTTCTCCAATCTCCCTCCTCACTTTTGTGCTCCTTTGAATCTCTTAAAATAGGGGCTATAAACTAGGGCAAATAATTTGCTCCCAAATGCACAACTCTTGTGCCTCTCTCTCTCCTCTTTTTTTTTGCTTTTATATGCCTAGCAAATCAGATGAGAGCTTGGGCTGGACTAATGGGTTTTAGGCCCAACAATCTCCCCCTCCAGCCTAAGGGAAGACATACACGTCATCTCAGGATCTTCACTTATGCACCAGTCCCACCATCTTGGCGCAGAACTGATGCTTGTCAATAGTCACCACCTTGGTGAGCATATCAGCTGGATTCTTGTCTGTGTGGATCTTCTTCAAGCTCATCTGACGATCACTCACAGTATCTCGAATCCAATGGTACCTCACATCAATATGCTTTGTTCGACAATGGTATGTGGCATTCTTGCTCAAATCAAGAGCACTCTGACTATCACAGTTCACCACATACTCTCACTGCTTCAGACCCAATTCTCGAAGGAATCTCTTCATCCAAAGCATCTCTTTTCATGCTTCTATCATGGAAATGTACTCTGCCTCTGTCGTGGACAAAGCAACACACTTCTGCAACTTAGATTGCCACGAGACATCTCCCCCTGCAAAAGTAAACAAGTACCCCGATGTCGACTTTCTACCATCGAGATCTCATGCCATGTCTGAATCTGTAAAACCCTCAAGAATAGGTTTAGCTCCTCCAAAGCACAAGCTCATCTTTGAAGTACCTCTCAAGTACCTGAAGATCCACTTTACAGCTTCCCAGTGATCTCTTCCAGGATTAGCAAAAAACCTGCTAATGAGACCAACTGCATGAGCTATATCCAGCCGTGTGCACACCATAGCATACATCAAACTACCTACTGCTGATGAATAAGGAATGGTGGCCATCTTCTTCTTCTCTTCACCTGAAGACGGGCATGACTTCTTGCTCAATTTGAAATGGCTAGCAAGAGGAGTACTAACCGGCTTAGCATCTTCCATTTTGAACCTACTCAGAACCTTCTAATATACTTCTCCTGTGATAACCATATCTTCTTGGCTTTCATGTCACGAGTAATCTGCATGCCCAATATTTGGCGTGCTTGTCCCAAGTCTTTCATGTCAAAGGAAGTGCTCAAATCCCGCTTCAAAGCATCAACTAGGTATTTATCTTGTCCCACTATGAGCATGTCATCCACATAAAGAAGAAGAATGACAAACTTACCGTTTGAAGTAAACACAATGATCTACACTTGTTCTGGTGTAGATATGATTCACCATGAAGCTATCAAACTTCTTGTACCACTGTCTGGGAGCTTGCTTCAATCCATATAATCTCTTCTTCAGCTTGCAAACCAAGTGCTCTTTTCCTTTTACTTCAAACCCCTCTGGCTGCTCCATATAAATCTCCTCATCTAAATCATCATGGAGAAATGCAGTTTTCACATCCAACTGCTCGAGTTCAAGATCCATGCTTGCAGCTAAGCCAAGGATCACTCCGATGGAACTCATCTTGACAACAGGCGAGAAGATTTCATCAAAATCATCTCCCTTCTTTTGACTGAAGCCTTTCACAACTAGTCGGGTTTTGTACCTGATTAGTTTGTCTCCATCCATCTTTAGCCTAAACATCCACTTGTTTCTCAGCGCCTTTCTTCCTTTTGGAAGCTTAACTAGCTCATATGTGTTGTTCTTTTTCAAAGAACTCAACTCTTCTTCCATGGCTTTCACCCACTGAGCTTTTTCTTTATGGTTCTGCACTTCTTGAAAACTTTCAGGCTCCCCCTCTTCAGTAGCTGCAACGTACTCAGACGAGGGATATCTAGTGGACGGACGACGTTCTCTTTATGACCTTCTGAGCTCATTAGCTTATTCACTCTCTTCTGGCTCCCCCTGCTCAGAACCCTCACCAGTTTCGACATCTGGTAAGACATCATCTGACTCAGGAATCTCATTTGTGCCATTCTCTGAAGAAGACTCGTCAATTGTTTCATTCTCTTCTGAATGAGAGGGCAAGTAAACTGGAAGCTTATCAACTTCCTCTGGTGTCTCAGAATCTGACAACAGCTTGTCTTCGTGAAAGATCACATCCCTGGACCTTATCACCTTCTTCCTTTCTGGATCCCATAACTTGTATCCAAAATCAGTATCTCCATAGCCTAGGAAAATTCATGGAACTGCTCTGTCGTCCAGCTTCTGTCTCTGCTCTTTAGGCACATGCACAAATGCCTTATATCCAAAGACCCGCAAATGAGAGTATGAAATGTCTCTTCTAGACCAAACTCTCTCAGGAATATCAAAATCCAAAGCAGCTGATGAAGATCTATTCATCAGAGAGCAAACAGTCATCACAACTTCACCCCAAAATGGCTTAGGAAGATTCGTCATCTTCAGTATACATCTGACCTTCTCCATGATGGTCCTGTTTGTCCTCTGAGCAACGCCATTATGTTGTGGAGTGCCCGGAGTTGTCTTCTCATGTCATATGCCATGCTCCTGACAATATTTCTGAAACTCGTGGGAAATGTACTCGCCTCCATTATCACTGCGAAGGCATTTCAGAGAACGATCCCTCTTTCTCTCCACCATGGCATGAAATTGCTTGAAACAATCAAGGACCTGGTCTTTTGTTTTCAAAACAAACACCCAAACCTTTCGTGAAACATCATCAATAAAGGTCATGAAATATCTACGACCACCAAGTGTGGGTACATCAATAGGACCACACACATCAAAATACACCAGTTCCAGCACATTCTTTTTTCTTTCAGAAGATTTGCTAAATGACACTCTAGTTTGTTTACCAAACAAACAATAATCACAAGGGCTCAGAGGAGTACCTTTGGCGGAAGGAATGCGGGACTTCTTTGCCAAAATCTGTAGTCCTTTCTCGCTCATGTGAGCCAGCAGTCTGTGCCATAAATTTGGTGATGCATCATCTTCAACTGCATTCAGGTCATCTCTCAAGACCTTCATCTGAGTCTTGTACAACGTGTAGCTCAGACTCCCTCTAGCAATCACCATCGAGCCTTTAATCAGCTTCCATCTCTTATCATTAATGTAACTGTGATAACCCTCTAGGTCCAAAGCATGAAGAGAAATTAAATTCATATGCAGATCATGTACATGTCGCACATTCTTCAGAGTCAACGTGCAACCCGCATTTGTCTGAACACAAATGTCACCCATACCAACAATCTCCGCGTAGCTGGTGTTCCCCATCTTCACCTTGCTAAAGTCTTCTGCTCTGTAGCTGGTGAATATCTCATTTCTCGGTGTAGCATGATAGGATGCAGCTGAGTCCACTATCCATTCTACACGAGAATCTGACTCATCACTGTGATCATCAACACAGGAAAGAACAACAAGACCTTCATCACTGTATACAGCTGCAGTGGTGCTCTTGTCGTCTTCTTTCTGATTCTTCTCTTCATTCATGCTTTTCTTCAAGGCATAACAATTCCTCTTCATATGCCCCTCTTTGCCACAATGAAAGCAAGCCATCTTTTCTTTACTCTAAGATGTCCCTCTAATATGTGACTTCCCTCTGGATTTCCCACGTCCCTTTCTTTCTCTGCTTCTCGCTCTAGACTTATTCTCTGAAGTCGTCGCCAGAGTCTGTGAAGTGTTAGTGCCCATATCTTTCTTCCTAGTCTCCTCATTATAGAGACTATCAATCACGGTACTCAAGGACATAACGCCACTCGGTGCAGAGTTGTTGATGGACACAACCAAAGTCTCTCAGGTATCCGGCAAAGAACTCAAAAGCAACAAAGCTTGCAGCTCATCATCTAGGACCAACTTCATTCTGTTCAACTGATTCACTAGCTCCTGAAACTCACTCAGGTGCTCGGCAATAGACTTTCCATCTTTGTATTTCAGATTCACGATCTTTCTGATTACAAATGCCTTACTTTGCGCTGACTTTCTCTCATACATGGATTCCAGCTTCTTCCATAAAACTCGTGCATCTGTCTCGCTGCTGATATGATGATAGACATTGTTATCTACCCACTGCCTGATGGTTCCAACTGCCTTTCTGTGCAACTTTACCCAGTCGCCCTATTTAATCTCATCTGATTTGTCCAACCCTAACTGAATCGGATCAAACAGATCTTTGCAGTACAAAATATATTCCATCTTCGACTTCCAAATCCAGTAATTCGAAGACTTCATCTTAATCATCGTACCCGCAAACTCCTCTGTCTTAGTCGCCATATCTAGACCCAAACTCAAACTGAGCTCTCTCTGGCTCTGATACCACTTGTTGGGGATCGATCACTATTCGGTCCTACTAACAAATCAGCGGAAGCTCAAAAACAATGAACCTGCAGAACCTAGGTCTCTTTCCGGCAACCAAACCAAAACCAACCAGATTGCAGAAACTAAAAGCACAATCAAGCAACACAACCACAACAGAAATAATGCTCAAAATCAACACAAGATTTAAGTGGGAAAAACTCTCCTAAGGAGAGGTAAAAAACTCATTGTCGCCCGTCAGAGCACGAAATCCACTAATCATCAAAACGAGTACAAGCGTTCATACATATATCAATCTCACACAGGAGATAACAAGATATGGAGAATCAACTCAAGCAAATCTCCAATCTAACAATAAACACTTGTAACTAATGACTAGAACATCCAGAGAGGGGCACCTACCAACAAATTTCAGTTGCCGACTTTCCGGACCAAGAGATGAACGATCCAAGGTGTAGACAAGGAAAAACCTTCACTTTCTCCACCAATTTCTCTTCTCTCTTCTCCAATCGCCCTCATCACTTTTGTGCTCCTTTAAATCTCTCAAAATGGGGGCTACAAACTAGGGCAACAATTTGCTCCCAAAATGCACAGCTCTCGTGCCTTTCTCTCCTCTTTTTTTTGCTTTTATATGCCTAGCGAGCTTGGGCTGGACTAATGGGCTTTAGGCCCAACAAAATCCTCTCTACTTCCTTCTATGCTCCTTTCTATGTTCTCTCAAGTTAAATTTATTTATTTTTATCCTAAATTTTCTAAAATATAAACCCTAAACCTCATACCTTAAACCCTAAAATCCTAAATTCTAACATTTAAATCTTAAACTAAACTCTAAATCTTAATTATTAACCTTAATTTAAGAACTAAAATATAAAATAAGTAAATAAAACCTAAAAAAAATATGGGGAATACTACTTGCACCCTTTTGGAAATCGTGCAAATCTGTGCATTTGAACGGTTTCAGAAACCGTTTGTATTTTTTTATTTTTTTTTGTTGCAACGGCTTCTAAAGCCGTTTGTTTTTTTTTTTAGTTTAGGGTGTTTTTTTTTGGGTTTATTTGGTTTGAAAAGGGTGTAAAGTTTAAATCCTATAAAATATTTCCTAATAGAGAATGGATAAATCCTTAAAAAAAGATTAAACTAGTGGCTAAAATTTAAAATTATGAAACCCTACAAAATATTCCCTAATAGAGAATGGATAAACCCTTAAAAAAAATTAAACTAGTTGCTAAAAAGATTAAACTAGTGGCTAAAATTTTAAATTATGAAACCCTATAAAATATTCCCTAATATAGAATGGATAAACCCTTAAAAAAAATTAAATTAATGGCTAAAAAAATTAAACTAGTGGCTAAAAAATTTAAATTAATGACTAAAATTTAAACTAATGGCTAAAAAAAATACAATTATATAAAATAAAAAATTTGAAACGGTGATAATCACCATTCCAAAATTAAAAAAAAATTATTTATTTAAACGGTGATAACGGTGCTAACTACTTGCCCCTGCAGCACCACTGCAGGGGCAAATAGTTAGCACCGAAAATATTGAGGGGTGCATGTGCACAATTAGGAACCAAAAAATTTGATGTGACCCGAACTTCGGCCTCATTTCCCTTTATTTTCTTTGTAACGTCCAGCATCCGAAAAAGAAGGTTGACTATGATGCGCGCTATACATACATATATAAAAGTTGTGAAGTACCGTATTCTATATATAAATGCAACTAAACTAGAGGTAGATATAAATATTAGTAGCTAGGGTCATTAAGTTACCTGGAGATCCTCTGGTCCAACATCATGGTCCATTTTATGGTCCAAACCAATCTCAGCCTTTCATAATAATTGGGGGTTTAATAAAAAAGGAAAAAAGTGGATAATTGTGGGTTGAACGGGTTGATTGGTATGGACTAGGGTTTAGGGTTTAGGGTCAGAGGATCTTTACTGCATTAAGTTATAGTGCACGCAACAAGACTCACTGCAAATTAATTACTAAGGGGTCAATCGAGCTCACATATATCAATATATCATGCTTCTTAATTGATCGAAGTCAATAAGAAGCATGCATGTAACAGATGACAGATCGGTCGATAAGGCTGAATTGGTAAAAGCTAGCCAGCTCGATAGAAGACCCGCATTATTATAACTATAAATTATTGTAGCTAGCTAGCTAGTAAATTAGTACTCCTTTCGTCCCATTAACTTCTTCTCATTTGAGAATAAATACACTGTTCACAGTTGAAGATAATCTTTAAGATTTCTCCCAATATATAGGAAAAAACATAGTAATGTGAAATCTTGTTTGATTCGTCTCAACGTATATTTTAATAATATCAAAAAATTATAATTTTTAGAGTTATATAATTAGATATATTAACGATACAAAATCCGCCGAACCCACCGCCGAACCCCACCCCGTCCATTCTGGGACGGAGGGAGTAACATACTTATGTAATTTTTCCATTGACCGTTGAGTACTAACGCGCGTGTCTAGCTATATACATACTGATGTTTTGGGACAAATTTACATCTACACTCAATGTAGAAATATTTTGACACTTTAAGGGATATAAATATAAATTTATATTTGGTAACAGCTTTTTTTCTCACACTTCTCGATAGCAGAGTAATAAAGTTTACTTTATTCTTTTATCTTTATTTTTTATATATCATCTTCTTCCTTGTTACATTTTTCAATCTCCAGTCCTTTTTTCTGCTTCTACTCCTCATGTTTTCCCTTCTTTTTTCTTCTTCATCCTCCTCTTGTTCTTGCTTCACATTCAAAATTCAACCACTGTTAGCACAATTTTGAGGTTCTATACAAAGCAACTCCCCAAACCGGGTTCGAACCCCATCCCCCGCCCCCGCCCCAGATTCAGATTCTTCCCCTTCTCTGTCTCTTCCTCTGCTTTTTAAAATCTCTCTGTTTTACTAAGCCTCTCAAAGCTAAAATCCCCAATTCCTGAAATCCCTAATTCGCGTAAATATCCGATGTTTCAAACCCTAGATCTGGCGTTCCCGCGGCGGCGCTCCCTCGGTGTCGTCTTCGATGTCGGGATCGTTAATTTCTCCGTCGGCTGGGAAGACAACTTCGGCGGTGGCGGTGGCTGTTGCAGGCGAATTGCAGCTTTACCCCTCAACCGCTCGATGGTTGCGTTGAGATTCACAATCATGGCTTCGGTCTCCCCTGCAATCCTCCTCCAACCCCGATTCTCCATCTCCATCCTCTTCATGTACGCTTACCCAATTTTTCTCTGCTTACCCCGTAGAACCAAGGCCCTAAACAACAGAAAACAGAGCACTAATTTATGATCAGATGTTAATTTTTCTCTTCCTCTGCTTACCCAATTCTTCAGACACATATATGAAGGGGTTTCCACTTACCTTGGGTTCTTCCGGATTATGGCAGAAAGAAGCAAGGATCTTGTTTCTGGGCCTTGATAATGCCGGCAAGACTACTTTGCTTCACATGTTGAAAGACGAGGTTCCTCTTCTTCTTATTCTTCTCCCCCTGATTTTCTTAATTTTTTCGCGCTATTGTCTAATTTATGAACAAATTACACTGTTGCTGTGAATTGATTGAGAAACTTTGTTGAACTGTGATAACAGAGGTTGGTACAGCATCAACCCACACAGTATCCATCTTCGGAGGAGTTGAGCATTGGGAAGATCAAATTTAATAAATAGATGAAAAGCCTACTGGAGACTACTGGAGAGAGAGGGATCTAGAAGAATGAAAAAGTAAAGCTATAATTAATAAATAGATAAAAAAGACTAAAACAGACATGAATACTTTATTATTATTTAATTAATTTAAAATAGAAAGTGACACATGTATAAATTCTACTTCCTCCGTCCCATAATATAAGCCCTATTTGGAAACGCGTCATTGTTCACCGTTAAAGTTTCGGTTTAAGATTTCTTCCAATATATAAGAAAAAACATAGTTATGTGGGGTCTTGTTTGATTCGTCTCAACGAATACTTTAATAATATTAAAAAATTATAATTTTTAGGATTATATAATTAGAGATATTAACGATACAAAACCCGCCTCGACGGATGTGCCCGGATCAAATGGGACTTATATTTTGGGACAGAGGGAGTATTGACTAAAATTCTGTTTAATGTGGTATATTTTGCCAAATGGCAAAAGGTGTAGGAAATTGTTTTGACATGTCAATGTATCATTGTCCGATGTTTTGGTACGTTGATGAAACTGCTTCTCTTTCTCTCATTCCAAATATGAGAATACTGACCTTGGTAGCTGTAGCAGCTAATAATGAGTTTCACGCCATCAGCATCCCGTGATATCAACGGACAGCTGGCGGTGAAAGTAGGGGTAGTGATGGGTGAGCTGTCGGAAAAGGTGACATGGACCACCCTCCGGATGGCCTTATCCGACTTCTACGCTGCCCATCCCAACTACACCACTAGCTTGCATCTTTATCCCCGTACCTCTCCTAATCACGATTCACGATATCGATTTTTTCTTCTGCTTCTGCCGGTATATATATAGGGACGCGTTTTGATAAAATGACAATTATGGTAAAACGGAAGTACAATTAAAGAGCGTTTGATTTGAGATTTTGAATGGCTGGATTTGAGGGTATAAAGAAGCCATATGGGGATGGTTCTCATCTGATTTGAATATGCTACATGATTTCTTGAATTACCGAAAATAAGCTCTTACAAAATAGGAAGTTGTTATATGATTTGGAAAGAGATTGAAGAGAGATAAAACACAAATAAGGTAATTATTTAATTTTTAATTAGAAAATTTTAATAAATGAGATTGTTAGATGAGAGAGAAAACACAATATTTTCTCTTTCCTAAAAGCGCTAGATTATGCTGATATGTTATATTCTTCTTTAACGATTTTTCAGCGTTCATGAATATCGATCACGTCTGTATGAATATCGTTCATGCGTTTATGAATATCGATGGATGTGAATATCTCCACTTAAACATGAATATCACCACTTAATTTTTTCAGCGTCCTAATGCTTTGTAAATTCGTAGATTTGTAAATTTATTCTTGTTGCTTTGTCATTGTTTCTTGAATATCGTTCATGTTTGTTTGAATATCTTTGTTTAATATGTGAATATCACTAATTAAAGACATGAATACCACAACTTAAAATATGAATATCACCACTTAATAATATATGAATAATACAATCAATTACACGAATATCATAATTAACTGATTTTCTTCTCTTAATTTGATTAAGTAATCATTTCCCTTCAGCTCATAAGCTTGATTCTGATCTAAATAAACATTATTTCAATGTAACTAGCTAGCTAGCTTTATTTTCGATTTAAACATCGATATTCATAGTACATATTCCAATTCATAACCAGGTATTATACATTTGACATATACATTAATTAATGTAATCTATAAATTGCTTAGCCGCTTCTTTTTTCAGTTTTTTTGGTGATATAATGATATATATTGATATCTCACTTTATCATATTTTTACTAGAAGGAAATGCTTAAATTTTTTTAAATATAATTAAGATTTCTAAAATAATAAATGACGATTCCCAAGTTTTCTAAGTAAATAAAGCGTCAAGCTATAAAAAACTTGGTCCTGAACGAACGCGGTAAATTGCTCCCAATGCATGAACATGAAGCAAAATGAAGGACGCGATAAATAAGGCAGATGCAAGAACACCCTACTCCTCGTGGCCTCAAGTAGGAGAGTCAAATCCACTAAATACGTCAAAGGATTATGAGAGAGCACAAGGTTCAGATCAGACACACACAAAGCAGAAGACGACGAACTTGAATAAAGTACGCGATAAACTATAGATGGCGAGCACGAAGCTTTCCACTCTTGTACAATTTCATGGGAATCATCACAGGTCTTGGAAAAAAGCTACAACAAGCTTATGGGCCTGTCTCTTCCCTGTTTCTTAGACCCTTTTTTTATGAGGGATCTTCGGCTATTTATAGGCGAGGGGTCCTGCTCCAAGTCGGTCACTGTACAAGGACACATGCCATTCCGTGACTCATCAGGCGGCAGACGTCGACAAGTAGGTGTAGGGCCGTGATTGGACTAACAAGGCAGGAAGACGCGTGTCGATCTGGAGAGATGCATTGTTGGCATGCTCGGATTGGTTCGATGAATACGTGGCAGTCTGATGGCATCTGACAATTACCACGCGGTCATAGAGAATTGACGCGCTGAAGTTGTTTCGCGGCTTCTTGTAATTCTTCGTGATAAGCCTTTAAAGATGGACGCGTTCTTTCTTGAGGAGGATGAAGGTGGGCATCCAACGCGTTTAGTGATATGGAAATAGCGCGATCCAACACATCCCCTTGCATTAATGGCGAACGCGTGAGGCAATCCAAGGAAAACGCGTTTGATGGCCGCGTTTATTCACTTCACTTCGAGATGTTTTAAGACAGACGTTTTGTTTTTTTCTCAATGGTGGACCTTTGCATAATGGGCCTTTGCCAGGTCGGCCCAACGGATCCTTTATATAAGAGCGGGAAGGGGTAGGAAGCTTCCACTGTACCTTTCTTCTCTTCTCCCTGTCCGAGACTTCTGAGACGATTGGGTTTCCTCCATCTCTGCTTCGTTCACAAGAGCTTCTTCTTCGTCGCCTTTCTTGGAATTGCTCACGTAAATCCTCTATTTTGCTTTCTAATTTTTGAATGTGTTTGTTCTTTCGCTCGATTTCTCGGTGTTTTAGTGGACAATTGCACTCTTTTCTTTCTCTCTCTTCCGCCGTTTCGTCTTCCTGTCTTCTGTTCTTCTAGGTAACAATGGCGGGGATGATCGCATCGAGGGGTGTTCTCCCGAGAAGGTGAAAAATATAGAGATATGGGGGAGGAATTGCATAACCTGATTCGGAGAGTTCTCTTTGGTGAGGGAGCGCAAGGCTTCGCTGTTGTTACTTACTGCGACTCTTGCTCTTCCTCGCTTCATCTTCCTTTTGATTTTCAAACTTTCGCTTCTAGATCTTTCGATAGCCCCATCTGTCCCCAATTTTTTGTTGATCGCGTTGATTTCCTAATGTTGCTTATTTTGCTTTATCTTGTTTGTGCGCGCTCCTTCTTCTTTGAGTTTGGTTGCTAAAGTTTTTTTTCTTCCTTTCAATCTGGCTCCTCCTCTTGATCGCGTTCTTTCTCTAGAATCCTCTTTTTTCCTTGTTTTGGTTGTGCGTTGCTTCTCCTTCTTTGTGACTAAACTATTTTCTTCTTTTCAGAGGGCTTGTTTTATCGCGTGCAATCATCCTTCCTCATTTCTTCATCATGTCAAGCGAAATGAATTCAAGGAGTGGTGATACGTATGGTAGAGTAGTGGGGAACGCGTACAGAGAGCATGAATCCGCCACAAGTCCTGAGTCCGAGGTCGCGTCTACATCCTCTAGTGATTCAACGCGTCAGACCATAGCCGAAGTTGCTTCAAAGAGACGCGTGTCGCGAGTTGAGAAGATAAGGGGTAAATGTGTGGTTTCCTCTCCTCCCGTGGCTAACAAATCTTTAAGCTATCCTCAAGAAGAACGCGCGCGGAGTGTGGAGAGATTTGCTAGTCATCGGCTGAACGTTGATCCTCCTCCAATCCCTGCGGTCATTCCAGACGAGATTCCAATGATAAAGGATCATCCGGGAAGAGACATGCACAGTTTTGGAAAAGCCACCACCGTTTCGCTATCCACTCTAGAGGATTTGGCGCGATCAATCCCATGGCCAGCAGGGATAGAACTATGTCTTCCTGAGAGAGAGGGTACCTCCTTAGCGCGATACGAAAATTGCGTGGTCATCTTTGTGGCAAGCGTCGAGGCTGGATTCCGTCTTCCTTTGCCTGACTTTTATCGCGATTTCTTGAGGCTCATCAATCTCAATCCTACCCAGTTGTATCCTAACGCGTGGAGATACCTTAGCGGATACACGATGCGATGTTATCACTCTGGCCTTTCTCCTGATGTCCAACACATGCTTAAGTTATTCACCCTGAAATACGACAAGGGTTTTTGTAATCTTGGCTTGCCCACCTTGAACGTGATCAGTAAGCCTTCCAACGTTGGCAGGTGGAAGGACATGTGATTCTTAGCGCGGTGTTCCTCTCACGCGGTCTTCAACTGCCAGTTGTTTCCTGGTCCCTTTATGTGTCCAGATAATCCGGATTAGAAGGAAATTGACGCGTACAAAAACCAGTTTCGAAATGAGGGAAATGCCCCTGATTACAAACGTGTGATTACTCAAGAGAACTTGGAGAAAGATGGGCTCAGCTTGCCGCGCTCTATCAGACGTGATGAGTTGGGTAACATATTGTTCCTTCACATCTCTTTATTTTAACGCGTTGTAAAAGCTAACTTCTGTATTCACAGGGATGAAGTCTGACTTCTTGCTCAAGAGGGCCAAGAAGATCGCGAGTGGATCCAAGTCATCAGCCAAAGTAGTTGAGAATCAGGCCACGTCAGAGCAAGCCCCGGCTCCAACTCTTGACGTGATGATTGTGAGTGAGACGACAACATCGTTGCCACTACCAGGCAGTCCAATCGAGGCAGAAATGCGAGAAGATAGGCACAACACCCCTTCTCAAGCAGGCCGCGGGGAAAAGAGATCAAGGTCTGAGAGTAACGTCGATCCTGCTCTGGTCACTACCATTGGGAGGGCTGTCTTTGCCACGCCAGTGCCTTCTGTGTCCGACATGCGTCAGCTGGCCCCTCCGAATGGTGTATGTGCAAGAGAGAAAGAATGGCTGACTTCGTTGTCGCCTCAAGTCCTTCAGTTGGAGGGCATGAAATACATGGAGATGGTATGCGCTTTAATGCTTGCTTCTGCTTTTTGCCGCGTGAATTCTACTTATCTATTCTTTCCTTGTTTGACTTTGTAGGCTCGTCTCATCATGCTGGCCGCCACAACATATTGCAACGTCTTAGATGCCAAGTGCAAAGGCATCCGTGAAGAGAATGAAGCCCGTAAAAAGGTGGCCGCGTTAACCAAGCAGGTTGAACAATTTGCCGCAGAACTTGCCAAGGCGAATGCTAACACGACAACACTTGAGGGGGAGAAAGCGAAGCTTGAGGAGGAGAAAGCGAAGCTTGAGGAGGAGAATGCGCTGATGAAGACGAACGTTGAGAATCTTCAGCGCGCCATGTCCGAGAAAGATGACGATGTAGTTGAGTTGAAGAGGCAATGCGATGCTTCTAACCTTGAAATTGAAAAGTGGCACGCCAGAGCAGAATGCGCTGTCACTGACTATCTCAAGTCGGAGGACTACCAGATGAAGCTGGCTGATGAGGTGGGACCCTATTGGGAGCAGGGCATAAGGATTTGAGTCAGGCAAGGGGTGGCGAGGTTCAGTGAGATCGATCCCAAGATTGCTTATTTCACTCCAGATTACACAGATCTCTTTGGCGAGCCCCCGATCGAAGACCATATGGAAGGCAACAACCAAGCTATGGACGTAGATGCGAACGTCACGACAAACAGTGCAACTTGGCTCGAGGATCGCGATGCTCCTTGATTTTCACCAGGCGATTCGTAGACTTTCTTTTCCTCTTGTATGTCATCGTATGAAACAATTAGTAAGATATCAAGTGAATGAAAAGCAACTTTTTGAACTTCGCCTTCTTTCTAGGTAATGGTAATCTTTGAGTGACATAGTAAACTTTCTCGCTTAGAAGAACGTGGTGGCAGCCCCAAGCTTGTTGGGGGATCTCACCCGTTTTGAAGAACGCGGTGGCAGCCCTAAGCTTGTTGGGGGATCTCACCCGTTTTGAAGAACGCGGTGGCAGCCCCAAGCTCGTTGGGGGATCTCACCCGTTTTGAAGAACACGGTGGCAGCCCCAAGCTCGTTGGGGGATCTCACCCGTTTTGAAGAACGCGATGACAGCCCCAAGCTCGTTGGGGGATCTCACCCATTTTGAAGAACGTGATGGCAGCCCCAAGCTCGTTGGGGGATCTCAACCGTTTTGAAGAATGCGATGGCAGCCCCAAGCTCGTTGGGGGATCTCACCCATTTTGAGAACGCGGTGGCAGCCCCAAGCTCGTTGGGGGATCTCACTCGCTTTAAAGAATGCGGGTTCTCATCTTCCTTCGCGTTCACGGAGGACCAAGCTGCCCTAGTGTGAGGAAGTCCCCACAGACGGCGCCAGTGACGGTTCCCAAGTTTTCTAAGTAAATAAAGCGTCAAGCTATAAAAAAACTTGGCCCTGAACGAACGCGGTAAATCGCTCCCAATGCATGAACATGAAGCAAAATGAAGGACGCGATAAATAAGGCAGATGCAAGAACACAAACACAACGATTTTTAACGAGGTTCGGATAAAGCCTACTCCTCGTGGCCTCAAGTAGGAGAGCCAAATCCACTAAATACGTCAAAGGATTATGAGAGAGCACAAGGTTCACATCAGACACACACAAAGCAGAAGACGACGAACTTGAATAAAGTACGCGATAAACTATAGATGGCGAGCACAGAGCTTTCTACTCTTTTACAATTTCATGGGAATCATCACAGGTCTTGGAAAAAAGATAAAACAAGCTTATGTGCCTGTCTCTTCTCTTTTTCTTCAACCCTTTTTTTATGAGGGATCTTTGGCTATTTATAGGCGAGGGGTCCTGCTCCAAGTCGGTCACTGTACAAGGACACGTGCCATTTCGTGACTCATCAGGCGGCAGGCGTCGGCAAGTAGGTGTAGGGCCGTGATTGGACCAACAAGGCAGGAAGACGCGTGTCGATCTGGAGAGATGCATTGTTGGCATGCTCAGATTGGTTCGATGAATACGTGGCAGTCTGATGGCATCTGACAATTACCACGCGGTCATAGAGAATTGACGCGCTGAAGTTGTTTCGCGGCTTCTTGTAATTCTTTTTGATAAGCCTTTAAAGATGGACTCGTTCTTTCTTGAGGAGGATGAATGTGGACATCCAACGCGTTGAGTGATATGAAAATAGCGCGATCCAACAATACAAGTTTTGCATAATAATCTATTCAACCTATATTCTTAGGATATAAATTTAAGAAATAAATACACTATTTACAATTTTGATGATGAATCTTATAGACATTTCGTTAAGATATCGAATTTCTAAGACCTAATTAATTAAGTCAACTTCCTCCATGGTCAGTAATGCTAAGAATAGAAACGAGAACACGCAATAATTGACGTCAACCAACCGATATCACGTATTAACAAAACAAAACAAAAAAACAACGTCCATTCGATTTGGTTGATGAACCATAACATTAGTTTAGAACTTTTTCAACTGGTATCTGACACTGAGTCAATTACATTATAATACGATTTATAAGGGTCTAAACTAATAATTTTATATCAGTCTGACTGACTCACCACCATTAACCGCAGCAACGATCTTCTTCTCTGACTTACTTGGAAAGTGGGAACTCTAGGAGAAATATCAACCTTTAAATGACATTAAATCTAAGGAGAAACGATATTCCTAAGAATGGATCTAAGAAATAAGTAACAATTTGAATCTTGCAGAAGTTTGAAAACCACTTATTATAAAACCTTATACTTGTCAAACTTTAGACCTTATACTATTAACCCTATTATACAAATATAATTATTTATAAAGTTAATTTCTCAACTAGTGATATGGTTATCACAAAACCTTTACCAAGACCAAAATCACACTTTTAAAGTTACAATCATAAAGTTAATTTAATCGTTTATAACACGACATTTTATAAACCAATTATAAATAGCTTTTGAAGTTCAAATAGCAAAATCATTATTTTTTGAATTCCAAGAAGTAAATAAAACTTTTAAATCCAACAGTTAAATCTTTCAAAATTCCTTTTAATAGGAAATAGGTTGAAAATAGTTTCGAAATTAGTTTTCGAAAATTCTCAAACCTAACAATAGGCCAATAATTTTAAAACCATTAATCTGATACCATAATTGTAACATCCCCGACTTATTGGCGGAAAATGCCACACGCCAGTGACCTCAGACGTTACTGTCCGATGTCACCCTAGGCTTTAATCGGAACAATTAAGTTTAAATAAACATATTAAATAACGAAAGGTTAAACAGCGGAAGACATTTTTAGACGAAACTCAACCATTTTATTTACAACTCTCTCATTAAATAAGAGTAGCGTTTTACAATAAAGTGAAATTATAGCGGAAGACTTATAAATTACACAACGGAAGACTTTAAGAATAAATATATTACATGAATAGTGATAAGAATATATTAAAGTAGTAACTGACAACCTTAAAAATACCAACACCTAATCTTCAACTGCAAGTCTCTTATTCGATTGGTTACTTTGAGTCTTCGGGGACCAACCACTGATGTGCCGTATAGGACGGATGAAACTAGCCAACCATGTAAGGAATAAAACCCGGTTGGTTAGTCTAATGAAAGACTATGCAAGGGTGAAAACAGAATGGTTCTAGTGATCGTAACCGTTTACTATCATTGTCCCTCGAATAATAACCGAAGGAACGATACATAACCCGAAACTTTCACGGAATGATTAGAATTAGACATGCATTGAAAAGAAGACTCCAAAGGAATTGAGTCTTATGGGAAAATATGATGAATATTTGGGAACGTTATAGTTTTCATACAAGCGTTTTAAAAACGACTTGATCATTTGGGTCAAAGACCAACCTCACCGCGCAATGCGAATCCAGATTGGAAAGAAGACTTACTCTGACCGAAGTCCGGGCGGTTTCCACGTTGTACTCCTCGCCTGAGGGTATATTAATTATGTGCATAATCGCACTTATCTTGTTTAATTTCAAAACATATATTCACGTTAAAGCTTTTAGCATAAATATATCATCTCGATACGAGAGATATATTGGGAGCAATTTCCGAATGTTTGGCACCAGCTGTGTGCACCTCCCCTATATTCTAATATGGGACAGTCATGACGAGAGAAAGGTGTTAGGGCCTAGACATTGATCGGCACTACTTTATAGTGCATATCTAGGGGTTGTTATCAGTTTTGAGGTGCCATTTGGATGGATTTAGAGCACAACTATGGAGAATGAAGTTGAGGAGCCAAAGTGTAGATATGGTGGCTTAGAGAAGCTAAAATGAAGATATATTGAAAGGAGAAGAAAGCCACCCAAGAAGAGTAGAAGAACAGTGTACTGAATTCAATTGGTTCATTCTCTTTACTCAGATGTCAAAATGGAGTGATTCCAATTCTAGGAGTTAGATCTTGAAGTCTACTGTAAGTCCTCAAAATATTAGCGCAATCCGAGTTGGGAATCAAAAGTTATTGCGTTTTTACGGAAGTGTCGCAGAAGCTGGAGTACCACCGCACCCGCGGCAACATCACCGCACCCCGCGGTGAACCTTACAGAGAAGAGGCCGTGATTCTGGAGTACCACCGTACCCCGCGGTGGGTGCCACCGCACCCAGCGGTAGCACATGCGCTGAAGATTTTCCGAGAATTTTATTTACGTTCTATTTTATTCCCAAAGACTTTTCCGAGTTATCTTTATTTTCTTATTTCCGATTTCTTTTATTTTCTTTTAATTTCTGAGATATTATTTTATTTCCTTGTAGATGAAGTTTGTGATCTTGGGCTTTAGGTTAACTTTATTTAACCTAATTCCCACAGCCTCCATTCATCATCTTCGGATCATCGTTTTCCATTCAGTATTGTTTTTCCCTTTCTTAGTTTAGTTCTTTGTTTTGTTTTGTTTTTGGCTAGACAATTGAAGCCTTGGTTTGAATTTGATATTGAGATTATTCCTTTACTCTTCCTATGATTGTTTTAATTCTCTCTCGTGCTTAATCTCATTGATCATATATCGATTCCCATTGATTTGTTGATTAGGACATCAATAGATTTTAATAGTAGTTCCCTCTAGATTGACAACCTAGAGAAATTAGTATTATGCTATTGGTTCCCCTTTTCTATACAACCTGTTGAGATTGTTATTGCTCATACTACTAAGGATTGGAGGATATTGGTTGAGAATCTAAATCCCTTAGTTTGTGTAGAGAATTAATTGCATGCAATTGTATGACTGGTTGCTATACTTGCATGTACCTATCTATTCCTGAATTCATTGCTGCTATTAGATTAATCTTAAAGGTTAGTAGGGATTAGTTTGATAGTTAGGGCTATCAAGACTGGTTGGACTGGTAACTATTTCAGAACAGGGATTAGGACATTCATGAGTATTGAGGACTAGGGATAATCAATGATTAATCAACCAAACTAAAGGTGGATATTTGTCTAGCCAAGCTTTCTATGTTTTGTTTATCGTTTTCTTAGTTAGTTTCATTCAACCCCCCCCCCCCCCCCCCCCCCCGTTGTCTTTGTTATCAATTGGTGATTGATTTTGCAAACATGAAATATAACTTGATTCTCTGTGGGATTCGACCCTTGCTTACCAGACTACATTAGTTAGGTTTGTTTAGAATTATTTTGTTTAGGTGTCACGACAACGCCCTATCAAATTGGAGCCGTTGCCGGGGAATCTAAGTTGTATTTTCTTGTTTGTTTGTTTACCGATTTGATAACAAGACACTATCCTTTTCTTTTAGTTTTCTTTCTTTGTCTTGTTTTTGTTTTTCGACTAACCCGCAGGAAGAACAAAAAGAAAACCGCGACCGCGGCCTGTCCACCGCGACCGCGGCAATCAATCCAAGAAGGAGCCCGCAGCGAATTAGGGTTTAGTAAAAAAAAAAAATTTTATTCCGAAAAAAACCTTAAACGGATTAAAAAAAAAAGTTGTACCAAGGTCAGCTGTCCAGAGTTACCCATAGAGAGATGGTGCGCATCATGTTGTCACGGAGGATACATTAGCCCTACACATTATTTGGCAACAATGATAACCCTACAATTGGCAGCTGAGGAGGAGGAACACTAGAGCCCCCACCATGATTATATCTGGACTCCACCATGTGTTCGGAGAAGACCGTGCAACCCCGCCATACTTGATATACCACTATTCACCAAAGTGGATTCCTTTTGGTTGTACGGTAGAAGAAGATTATGAAGTTGATGAAGACACCCGCCCAACACTAGAGACTTGGGCATTATTGAGTATACCGCCAGCATCAAAGAAAGTGTCCAAGCAGCTTGGCAACGTTTGTGAGTTATTTTTTGCTTTTTCCTGTGCTTTATTCTTTTGTTTTTCATTACATTGAGGACAATGCAATGTTTAAGCATGGGGGAGAGTTTTATACTTGCTACGTTGCTGAGGAGAAAAATAAAGAAAAAATGAAAAAAGTCAAACAATTGAAAAAAGGCAAAAATAAAAATACTGGGATAGGTCGAAAACCTGAAATGGCGGCCTAGGTAATAAGCAGGTGGCTTGGACCAGCATTAGGCTGGGGTAATAATTGGTCAAGAGTGATGTGAGCATATTGTGAGCCCATCTATTGAAAAATGAAATGAGTGGCTTGGTGAAAACCCGAAAGGGCGCCTTGGCAAAATGAGTGAAAAGAAGAATAGTGATTTTTAGGATTCCTCATTTTACCTGGCGTGGTGGCATAAGAAGAGGAGTTATAAGGAGGATTCGGGTAGGTCACTCTGGGAGGTATAAGAAGATAGATGGGAGATTAGGATTAGATTTTGGTTCACTTTATGGTGTTTGGGATAAGCTTGGGGGAGGTACTCTGCTTTTCTTGTAGCTTTGGTGTGTGGTGTTGATTATGTGTTGTGTTTTGTTGTGCTGTGCTTATTATTGTATGGGTGCCTGGAGTTTATTGTTAGGTGTGATTCTTGGATGGATTGATTTTTCTTGTGCTTCCTGAAGCCTTGGGGTTGAATTTGGAGGAGTAGGTTGACTTTAGCTTACTCGAGGACGAGCAAGGTTTAAGCATGGGGGATTTGATTGACACTATTTTATAGTGCATATCTAGGGATTGTTACCAGTTTTGAGGTGCCATTTGGATAGATTTAGAGCACAACTATGGAGAATGAAGTTGAGGAGCCAAAGTGTAGATATGGTGTCTTGGAGAAGCTAAAATGAAGATATATTGAAGGGAGAAGAAAGCCACCCAAGAAGAGTAGAAGAACAGTGTGTTGAATTCAATTGGTTCGTTCTCTTTACTCAGATGTCCAAATGGAGTGATTCCAATTCGAGGAGTTAGATATTGAAGTCTACTGCAAGTCCTCAAAATATGAGTGCAATCCGAGTTGGGAATCAAAAGTTATAGCGTTTTTAAGGAAGTGTCGCAGAAGCTGGAGTACCACCGCACCCGCGGCAACATCACCGCACCCCGCGGTGAACCTTACAGAGAAGAGGCCGTGATTCTGGAGTACCACCGCACCCAGCGGTGGCACATGCGCTGAAGATTTTCCGAGAATTTTATTTACGTTCTATTTTATTCCCGAAGACTTTTCCGAGTTATCTTTATTTTCTTATTTCCGATTTCTTTTATTTTCTTTTAATTTCCGATATATTATTTTATTTCCTTGTAGATGAGGTTTGTGATCTTGGGCTTTAGGTTAACTTTATTTAACCTAATTCCCACAGCCTCCATTCATCATCTTCGGATCATCGTTTTCCATTCAGTATTGTTTTTCCCTTTCTTAGTTTAGTTCTTTGTTTTGTTTTGTTTTGTTTTTGGCTAGACAATTGAAGCCTTGGTTTGAATTTGATATTGAGATTATTCCTTTACTCTTCCTATGATTGTTTTAATTCTCTCTCGTGCTTAATCTCATTGATCATATATCGATTCCCCTTGATTTGTTGATTAGGACATCAATAGATTTTAATAGTAGTTCCCTCTAGATTGACAACCTAGAGAAATTAGTATTATGCTATTGGTTCCCCTTTTCTATACAACCTGTTGAGATTGTTATTGCTCATACTACTAAGGATTGGAGGATACTGGTTGAGAATCTAAATCCCTTAGTTTGTGTAGAGAATTAATTGCATGCAATTGTATGACTGATTGCTACACTTGCATATACCTATCTATTCCTGAATTCATTGCTGTTGTTAGATTAATCTTGAAGGTTAGTAGGGATTAGTTTGATAGTTAGGGCTATCAGGACTGGTTGGACTGGTAACTATTTCAGAACAGGGATTAGGACATTCATGAGTATTGAGGACTATGGATAATCAATGATTGATCAACCAAACTAAATGTGGATATTTGTCTAGCCAAGCTTTCTATGTTTTGTTTATCGTTTTCTTAGTTAGTTTCATTCAAAATCCCCCCTTTGTCTTTGTTATCAATTGGTGAATGATTTTGCAAACATGAAATATAACTTAATTCTCTGTGGGATTCGACCCTTGCTTACCAGACTACATTAGTTAGGTTTGTTTATAATTATTTTGTTTAGGTGTCACGACAACGCCTATCAGACATCCTATCCACCATGGTTATAAAGAAACGGCTAGAGCTCGCAAGGTACACAGCGTTCCTACGAATACTCGTTCTAACTACATTTTAAGTTCACATAAAATCCACACCAATACCATCATGGTAATAATATATATAATAGTGTTGTTTCTAGCAATATATACAACCTATTATAATTTCATGTTTGAACCGTATCATTCATAAAATCTGTTCCCAAACGAAAACAACATTCATCCCAATTTAATTAACAATTAAAGGCAATTGATAATTAATGGAAACATGGAATGATAAGCAAGAGTAAACCGCCACTTGCCTTAATCAAGACGAATTATAGATGTCGGGTTCCGGGATCTGGCGACTCGAATCTGAGTACGGAACAAATCAGAATAACCGAGACGAACAAGAGAACGAAGGAAATGAACCTCATCCGCGGTCGCGGAATTCATCTCCGCGGTCGCGGAAGTTCATACCCGCGGTCGCGGATGATCATGTCCGCGATTGCGGTCGCCCTTCCGACGATGAATCCAAAGCTTAACCTCGACGACGACGACCGCTACCTGGCTCGGACGAGAGCTACCTTCAACCACCACTGCAACACACCTCCAGGGCACCTCTGGCGACGCTCCGACGAACTCGAAACTCCGGCGAACTCGAGAAGCTCCGGTGAGAGCACTGTAACACCCCCAAATCGTAACCCATTTGGAAAGGTATTACCGCCAGTGACCTCGGTGTTCACACCGAAGCCACCCCAGGCTTTACCGGTTTAAGTACAAATCATAAACAACAATTATGATATAAACACCAAAGTCTTTGGTTAAAACGTATGTCTGGGGATTACATCCCAATCCCCTTAGGACAAAACAGAGTAATCAGCGGAAGTCTTTGTAAAACATAAATACAAGGGTCTTGATCTTAATGATCACCCGCCAAGGATCACAACCTGATAAAATCCATTAAAATACCGTTTGCTTTTATAGTCGTTCTAGCCTTCGTGTCTCGGATGTTTATCTGATGTGCCGAATCGAACGGATGACACCAGCCAACCATGCAAGGGAATAATCGGTTGGTTAGTCTAATGAAAGACTATTCAAGGGTACAAAGCAGATGGTTCGAGTAGTCGTATTAGGTTTGACTCATCGTCCCTCGAATGATAACCGATGACGATAGTCAAGTTTCACACTTCTACTGGAATATATCAAAAGGCATGAACAAGAGAAGATTCTGGAGACCAAGTCTCACAGCAATCGATCCAAACAGAAGACTCCAAAGAATTGAGTCTTATCGAAAGTATGACAATGTTGGGGAACATAATAATTCATACAAGCGTTAAAAAATGACTTGCTGTTTCGGTTCACGACCAACCTCACCGCTTGCGAATCCAGATTGGAAAGAGAACGGTACTCTGATCAAAGTCAATACGAGTTTTCCTGACTGCACTATTTCCTAGCTGCACTACTCGTCTGATGTATATTAATCATGTACTACGATGGCACTTATCTTATTTTATTCCAAAACGCGCATCACGTTATAGGCTTTTAAATATATGTTTCACCATGAGGGATATATAAGATATGTTTCGCCATGAGGGATATATAAGATATGTTTCGCCATGAGGGACATACTCCTGAAGGAAAGGAATTCCAAGATTTGTAGCACTAGCTAAGTGCCACCATCTCTATACTTAGTGTATAGAGATCGGTCATGACCCACAGAATGATGTTAGGGGTTTTGTCGCCCTACACACCATTTAATATTATAAAGAAACGACTCGACCCCGAAAAGGTCAGACATTCCTACGAATACTCGTGCTAACTACACAGTTCAACACAGTAATAATTCACATCAAAGCCCTACAGGCAATCATCATAATATATATCTATAATAGCGTTGTTCTAGCAGATATACAACCTATTATAATATCATATTCTTTTCATATATAGTTTATCAAAACTATTCCCAACGAAGACAGTAAGTCATTCCAAATTAATTAACAATCAAACCATTGATAATTAATGGAAGTATGGAATGATAAGCAAGAGCGAACCGCCACTTGCCTTAGATTAACTGAGAGCTGAACAAGCTAAAGAACAATGATTTCCTAGGCCTGAAACTGGGACAGATCTTGGATATTAAATCCTTCTGGAATGACCCATAGCGAGACCATAAGTTAGATTCAATATCTACATATATGAATCTAAAAGAATAAGGAAAGAATCAAAGGAATCAAGCCTCACCCAAAGCCAAACACCCAATAACACACACCTCGGACAAGCTCACCGCGGGTGCGGTGAAGCCTCTGCCGCGGGTGCGGTCAAGTGCCAGGGGCGAGAACTTTGACAGATTTTCGGGGTTAAACTTACCCAAATCGATTCTTTTGACTTCGATCCGATTGTGTTTTGATCTCCCAACACCTTAGACCTTTGATTAACACTCAAGAGCACCTTTGTAAACACTCAAAGGGGTTCGATCTCTTCTCAAACGAAGCTCACAAGCTTGTCTTCAATGGAGATTTCAGAGAAATTTCAGAGGAAGAAGATGAAGTTCGTTCTCCTCTGATTCTTCTCCTTCTATACTCCAAGCTAGCTGCTCACCCTCATGTGACATCAAGGAGGAGGTGGCCCGACCAAAGCAACAGGCTAGGAAGCCAACTAAGGCGGGCTACGACCTGCAACTCCGACACTGACGACAAGGGTGACGATGACCGCGGGGTGCGACAGGGTGCGGTGGGGGTGCGGTGGCCGACTTTTGACCGCCACTGTATTAGCCTTCGCCGCGGGTGTGGCAGGGTGCGGCCAGGGTGCGGCCAAGGCCAATTTTGCCCCTTTTCACCCGTTTTGTCCTTTCTTACCAAGTGGTTAAATATTCTTAACCCCAGATTAAATATATTCGTACACGAACGACCTTTTAACCCAAAAATACATTAACTGTATTTTACATTACTCAGAAAAATATTACAGAGACCAAACATCTTACATAATGTCCAATCTTCTCTGAATTTAATCTGACTTGTAATATAGGCATTCAGGGAGTTTCGAAATTACCCTTATAAAATGAGGGATATTACATTACCTCCCATTTAAAAAAAGTTTCAACCCCGAAACTTAGGTCAAAAATAACTCGGGAAAGCGTCTAAGCATATCCTCCTCAGTTTCTCAAGTCTCCCAGGTAACCTCTTCGGTTCCTGACTTGGACCACAGAATCCGTACCAATGGTACTACCTTGTTGCGTAACTGCTTCTCACGGCGCTCGATAATACGCACAGGTATCTCTTTATAGGTACTATTTACCTGAATCTCGATGTCTTCATAACTCAGCACATGAGATTCATCTGGCACGTATTTCCTCAACAAGGATACGTGGAATACGTTATGCACTGGATGTGTCGATGGCGGCAATGCCAAACGGTACGCTAGAGATCCCACTCTATCAAGGATCTCAAATGGTCCCACGTAGCAAGGGTTGAGCTTCCCACGCTTACCAAACCTGAACACGCCCTTGGACGGCGATACTCTGACAAAGACCTTGTCACCAACCTCAAATTCAACATTCCTACGCTTTGGATCAGCGTAAGATTTCTGTCAACTTTGAGCTGTCAACATCCTTTGTCTAATCAAAGCAATATCTGAGGCAGTCCTTTCGACCAGTTCTGGTCCGAACAGAATTTTATCGGCGTTTTCATACCAACAAATCAGAGATCCGCATCTGCGACCATACAAAGCCTCGAATGGAGCCATCTTGATAGTAGCATGCCAGCTATTGTTGTATGTGAACTCGATTAGACTCAGGCTGTCCTCCCAGCTAGTCGGACGATCGAGTACACATGCCCTCAACATATCCTCCAAAGTTTGGATAGTCATCTCGGACTGTCCATCAGTCTGAGGATGAAAAGCAGTGCTGAACCTTAATTCAGTTCTCATGGCCTTGTGAAGTTCCTTCCAGAACCTTGACATGAATCGGCCATCACGATCCGATACAATGGTCTTTGGAGTACCATGCAAACGGATAATCTCATGCAAGAACACTTCTGATAGCTTTTGGGTTCCCCACGTTGACTTAATAGCCACGAAGTGAGCACTCTTCGTGAGCCTATCAATGATAACCCAAATAGCATCCTTTTGACTCCGTGTCTTGGGCAGACCTGTGACGAAATCCATTGCAATATCTTCCCATTTTCATTTTGGAACTGGAAGAGGTAGCAATTCACCGCCTGGCCTATGGTGCTCTATCTTGACCTTCTGACAAGTCAAGCATTTCGCCACAATTTCCGCTACATCCCATTTCCTGTTGGGCCACCAGAAATTCTTCCGGAGGTCCTTGTACATTTTGCTAGAGCCTGGATGTACAGAATAAGCTGATGAATGGGCTTCCTTCATCACTAACTGGCGAAGACCATCAATGTCAGGTACACAAATCCGATCCTAAAACCAGAGTGATCCATCTTCCTGAATCACGAAACCGAGAGCTTTCCCATCCATCACTTCACTACACAGTTTCACCAAGATCACATCATCAACCTGTTTCTCCTTGATCCGATCAAGAAGCGTAGCTTGAATCTCAAGTATACTCAGGTATCCTTGACGTTGATCGTACAAGACTTCTGCCTCGCACAACCCTTGGTTCAGATTGGTCTGAGCCATAAGCAAAGCCACTACAGTCTCGTGCGGCGTCTTCCGGATCAATGCATCGGCTACCACATTAGCCTTGCCCGGATGATACAGCAATTCGAGGTCGTAGTCTTTGAGTAGCTCCAACCAACGACGTTGTCTCATATTCAACTCCTTCTGAGTGAATACATACTTGAGACTCTTGTGATCAGTGAAGACTTGGCATCTTACACCATAGAGATAATGTCTCCAAATCTTCAGGGCAAATACTACCACTGCTAACTCCAGATCATGCGTCGGATAGTTTTCCTCATAGGTCTTCAGTTGCCTTGATGCGTAAGCAATAACCTTGCCTCTTTGCATCAACACGCAACCTAAACCATTCTTCGAAGCATCACTATAGATCGCATAATCATCAGATCCGTCTGGTAGCGTTAGCACTGGTGCCGAGGTCAGACATTGCTTCAATTTTTGAAAACTGGTCTCGCACTTGTCAGTCCAGACGAACTTCTTGTGGACCTTGCAAAGCAGACCGGTCATAGGTAGATCGATCTTAAAAAATCCCTCTACGAACCATCTGTAATATCCAGCAAGTCCAAGGAAACTGCGCACCTCCTTCACATTCTGAGGCCGTTTCCAATTAGCTACTGCTTCAATCTTCTGGGGATCAACCATCACCCCCTTCTCATTGATCACATGGCCTAAGAAAGCCACTTCTTTGATCCAAAAGTCACACTTAGACAATTTAGCATATAGCTCATTTTGTCTAAGGATTGACAAAACAATCCGAAGATGCTCCTCATGCATTTCCTCATTCCGAGAATAAATCAAAATATCATCGATGAAGACCACCACGAACTTATCCAAGTACTGGTGAAAGCATCGATTCATCAGGTCCATAAAGACCGATGGAGCATTGGTAAGTCCGAATGGCATGACTACAAACTCATAGTGGCCATACCTTGTCCGGAATGCAGTCCTCGGAATATCTTCCTCACGAATCCTGAGCTGATGGTAACCAGATCTCAGGTCGATCTTGGAAAAGACTTTTGCTCCTTGCAACTGATCCAACAGATCATCAATCCTTGGCAAAGGATATTTATTCTTGATCGTGACTTTATTCAACTCTCGATAGTCGATACAAAGTCGAAACGATCCATCTTTCTTCTTGACAAACAGGACCGGAGCACCCCAAGGCGATGCACTCGGCCTTATATAACCCTTATCGAGCAGATCCTCCAGTTGTTTCTTCAATTCCTGCATTTCAGCAGGAGTCATCCGGTACGGTGCCTTCGAAATCGGCACAGTACCCGGTTCAAGATCAATTGAAAATTCCACGACATGATGTGGGGGTAATCCATGAATTTCTTCTGGAAAGACATCTGGAAACTCACGAATCACATGAATATTAAGAACCGATGGTTCATCTTTCATGGGCGCATCCAGATAGCAAAGGTGTCCGACACAACCTTGTCGAAGTAGCTTAAATGCAGCCATCGTATTTATAAGCCTGCCATTCTCAGCGTCATCCCGACCCTTAAATCTGCACACACTCTGACCCCCAGATGACACCGTCACTGTTCTTGAACTAAAGTCGATTACCGCCCCATGATGTGTCAGCCAATCCATACCGAGAATAATATCGTATGGAGCCATGGCAATACATATCAAATCTGCCTCGAATTTCTTACCCTGGATGGTAATCGGAAATTCAGACACACACTTAGTCCCTACTAAGCGTTCACTATTAGGAAGATTCACGACGAAAGGCTCACAAACCTCATTGCAAACTAGACCTAACTTACTAACACAACTCTCTGAAATAAAGGAATGGGTAGCACCCGAATCAAACAGTATGCACACTGAAGTAGAATGAAGGTATAAAGTACCTTGAGCAATTGGAGCGTTAGGTCCATCAGCCTCATGCATCTCGTACAGGCGTTGACCTTGACCTCTAAAAGCAGCTGGGGCTTTCCCCTTGTTCTGGGCAGTTGTCTGCACCGAAGGACTAGGAGCCGTTGCCGGTTTAAACCTGGGTCGGTTACTCTGATTAACAGACCCCTGTTGTGACTCTGCTCCTTTCTGCTTTCCCTGCCAACAGAACTTCTGCAAATGCCCTTCATTCCCACAACCAAAGCATGTCTTCCTCTCCTTCGGACACACAATACTCTTGTGCCCAGCAGCACCACAATTGTAACATTGAATCGGACTCTTGCCCTGGCCCGATTGTTGTGTCGACTCTCCTTGAGTCCCACCCGTTTTCGCCTTGCTAGACTTAGCAAAGTTAGACGGTGGCACCGGACGTTTGAATCCACTTGCCTGAGATTGATTTTGCATCGACCTCTGGCAATTCTTCCTCTTGGTCGACTCATCCAGAGTCACCTCTAACTTGTAAGCCACATCCACATATTGCTCTAAGGTAGAGCAGTTGTGGCTCAATATCATTGGCTTGATCTCTAGGCTCATCCACTCATGGAAATGCCAGATTTTCTGTTCTTCACTGGATACCTCCGATCCAGCATAACGCAATAAGTGATTAAACTTGGTTGCTAGCTCAGCCACTTTCAGGCCATCTGTTTTTGGGTAAAGAAACTCTTTACGCTTTTCTTCCCTCATTGCCCGAGAGAAGAATCGGTCTGTCATCTTGGTCTTGAACATTGCCCAATTCAAACCAGGGCTATCAGCAAGATCAGTGTTTTCCCACCACTCACTAGCATCTCCTTTCAGTTGAAGAGAAGCTATGTGCACTTTCTCAGCCTCAGTGCACTCCACACTGCGGAATAGCCGCTCCATATGGGAAAACCAATGCGTCACTTCAACTGGTTCACCCTTCCCATTGAAACTGTCAGGCCTCATAGAATTTATGGCTTTCAGCGCTCGGCCACAGTCATTCCTGCTCCTGACCATATTCTCCTGATGCAAAGGTACATGAGTTTCCTGCTCTTTAACTCTCGGGGCCGGTGAGGATGCCGGCACATCATGCGCTTGAGGCACATTCGGGTGTAGCACATCGGTCATTGCTTGTATGACAATTCCTCGAATTTCTGCAATGGCCGCTTCATCAAATATCCTTGGAGCGTTGCCCGGAACTGGGCCATTGCCTCCGGGATTATGTTGAGAACTGGATTCACGTACATTCTCAGGATTTCCAACACTTCTCTCGTTATGTCTGGGATTGTTACTTGGCCCAGCACCAGAACGAGTATTGTGCCTTGTGTTCTCCATCTGTTTACCGATCAATTTCCAAGGATTTCTTACATTAATACCTTCTAGTATACTTAATGTAACAAATCAACTCAAAAGAGATCAAACTAGGTAAACTTCATTGATGAACTCAAACTGAGTTACTAGTTCTATAACCTCAAATCATAACGAGGGAACTGAGAATTCAAGCCTTACTGGAGATGGCGAAACCACCTTGGCTTCTTCCGAGTCCCTCTGAAGAGAAACAAAAGCACTCATATCTTATGGGGCGACGAAACGAGAGTTAGTCTTTCTAAATATAGAAGTTGCTTCCATATCAGACTAAAGAAGAAGGCACGACTATAAACGGTACTAATAATTTCATATTGAAAATTCAGAGCCCTTGAAAACATTTCAATTTAAAACGAGTAAATGGTTCATGAATTCCCAAACCCGTTTTAAAACCTTTGGCTCTGATACCAGATCTGTAACACCCCCAAATCGTAACCCATTTGGAAAGGTATTACCGCCAGTGACCTCGGTGTTCACACCGAAGCCACCCCAGGCTTTACCAGTTTAAGTACAAATCATAAACAACAATTATGATATAAACACCAAAATCTTTGGTTAAAACGTATATTTGGGGATTACATCCCAATCCCCTTAGGACAAAACAGAGTAATCAGCGGAAGTCTTTGTAAAGCATAAATACAAGGGTCTTGATCTTAATGATCACCCGCCAAGGATCGCAACCTGATAAAATCCATTAAAACACCATTTGCTTTTATAGTCATTCTAGCCTTCGTGTCTCAGATGTTTATCTGATGTACCGAATCTAACGGATGACACCAGCCAACCATGCAAGGGAATAATCGGTTGGTTAGTCTAATGAAAGACTATGCAAGGGTACAAATCAGATGGTTCGAGTAGTCGTATTAGGTTTGACTCATCGTCCCTCGAATGATAACCGACGACGATAGTCAACCTTCATACTTCTACTGGAATATATCAAAAGGCATGAACAAGAGAAGATTCTGGAAACCAAGTCTCACAGCAATCGATCCAAACAGAAGACTCCAAAGAATTGAGTCTTATCGGAAGTATGACAATGTTGGGGAACATAATAATTCATACAAGCGTTCAAAAATGACTTGATGTTTCGGTTCACGACCAACCTCACCGCTTAACGCGAATCCAGATTGGAAAGAGAACGGTACTCTGATCAAAGTCAAGACGAGTTTTCCTGACTGCACTTTTCCCTAGCTGCACTACTCGTCTGATGTATATTAATCATGTGCTACGATGGCACTTCTCTTATTTAATTCCAAAACACGCATCACGTTATAGGCTTTTAAATATATGTTTCGCCATGAGGGACATATAGGATATGTTTCGCCATGAGGGACATACTCCTGAAGGAAAGGAATTCCAAGATTTGTAGCACCAGCTAAGTGCCATCATCTCTATACTTAGTGTATAGAGATCGGTCATGACCCACAGAATGATGTTAGGGGTTTTGTCGCCCTACACACCATTTAATATTATAAAGAAACGACTCGACCCCGAAAAGGTCAGACGTTCCTACGAATACTCGTGCTAACTACACAGTTCAACACAGTAATAATTCACATCAAAGCCCTACAGGCAATCATCATAATATGTATCTATAATAGCGTTGTTCTAGCAGATATACAACCTATTATAATATCATATTCTTTTTATATATAGTTTATCAAAACTATTCCCAACGAAGACAGTAAGTCATTCCAAAATAATTAACAATCAAACCATTGATAATTAATGGAAGTATGGAATGATAAGCAAGAGCGAACCGCCACTTGCCTTAGATTAACTGAGAGCTGAACAAGCTAAAGAACGATGATTTCCTGGGTCTGAAACTGGGACAGATCTTGGATATTAAATCCTTCTGGAATGACCCATAGCGAGACCCTAAGTTAGATTCAATATCTACATATATGAATCTAAAAGAATAAGGAAAGAATCAAAGGAATCAAGCCTCGCCCAAAGCCAAACACCCAAGAACACACACCTCGGACAAGCTCACCGCGGGTGCGGTGGAGCCTCTGCCGCAGGTGCGGTCAACTGCTAGGGGCGAGAACTTTGACAGATTTTCGGGGTTAAACTTACCCAAATCGAATCGTTTGACTTCGATCCGATTGTGTTTTGATCTCCCAACACCTTAGACCTTTGGTTAACACTCAAGAGCACCTTTGTAAACACTTAAAGGGGTTCGATCTCTTCTCAAACGAAGCTCACAAGCTTGGCTTCAATGGAGATTTCAGAGAAATTTCAGAGGAAGAAGATGAAGTTCGTTCTCCTCTGATTCTCCTCCTTTTATACTCCAAGCTAGCTGCTCACCCTCATGTGACATCAAGGAGGAGGTGGCCCGACCAAAGTAACAGGCTAGGAAGCCAACTAAGGCGGGCTACGACTTGCAACTCCGACACTGACGACAAGGGTGACGATGACCGTGGGGTGCGGTGGGGGTGCGGTGGCCGACTTTTTACCGCCACTGTATTGGCCTTCGCCGCGGGTGCGACAGGGTGCGATCAAGGCCAATTTTGCCCCTTTTCACCCGTTTTGTCCTTTGGGTTGAGGCAGTTTGCTTCTCGGGGGTATTTGGTTGTTGTGGAATGATGTTCCGACCTCGGTTCAAGTGGTGTTTGGAAAATCCGAATTTTATCCATGCGAAAGTCTCGTGCGGCGGGGACCCTATTGACTTGATTGTAGCGTATGCCCCCCCGACAGTTGCTCGTCGTCGTTAGTTCTAGGTTGATCTTGAGGCGGTTGTGGCTTCCATCTTTGAACCGTTGGGTGATTTCAATTGTATTCTGAATCTCGAGGAACGGCCTGGGGGCGTGGGGTGCTTGTCCCCGGACTCGGGTGTCTTCGCTAGCATGGTGGGAAGGTTGGATATTATTGATATGGGCTTCGTGGGGGCGCGATTTACTTGGAGTAGAGGCACCCTTGCTAAGCGCCTTGACCGCATTTTCACTAATCTATAGGGGATGATTTGTTGGGAGGATGCGATTGTAAAGCATCTTTCAGCTATTTGCTCCGATCATAAACCGCTCTATTTGTGCCTTGCTCCTGAAGTCACGATGAACAGAGCTCGCCGTCCGTTCAGATTTGAGGCTATGTGGGCGGCTCACCCTGAATTTCCGTCTTTCATTTCGAAAGCTTGGAAGTCTCAGTGTGATGCGCCTAAAGCTTTAGCTCACCTTAGAGACGATATTAAGAAATGGAATAAGGATATTTTTGGCAATGTGCACTCCCAGAAGGACAAGTTGTTGGCTAGGCTTGCTGGCATTGATGTGGCTCTGTCTAATGGTGCGTCGGACAGATTGCTTGTCTTATAGGCTGAACTCCGAAAGCAACTCGATGAGACTCTTCTTCAGGAAGAATTGCTTTGGTTTCAAAAGTCTTGTGCCAAATGGATCGAAAGTGGGGATCGTAATACCTCCTTTTTCCATGCTAGTACTGTTATTAGAAGACGTCGTAAAAATGTCACGGCTTTGCATGACGATACGGATCACTGGGTGGTTGAGAAACATGACTTGGAAAACATGGTTGTTTCTTATTTTACGGGTCTCTATTCTGATCAGACTAATGGGAGTATGCATGTCACCCTCCCCCCCCCCGGGGGGGGGGGGGGGGGGGCTTCCCTGCGTTACTGGACTCAGAGGTGACTGCTTTGCTTGCTCCTTTGTCAAATGAGGAGATTTGGCTGGTTGTTAAGAGGATGGGTGCGTATAAAGCGTCGGGCGTTGATGTCTACATTTGGAGTATCAAAAGCTGGTCCAAAACTAATCTGAGCCCTAGAAGATACTAGATTCAAAGGATTCAGTGGTGATTTTGAGCTAGTCGATGGGAAGCTAAAACCTTCGGTTCTGGAGATCATAAATGTGATTGGAAATGGACAGAAAACCATTGGAGTTTGGACTCCTCAACATGGGCTCTCTAAGGGATTAAATTCAGCCTCCAGTGGAGAACAGCTTGGATCCGTTATATGGCCTGGGGATAGAAAAGATCCACCAAAAGGTTGGGTAGTTTCTCCTAATGGAAACAAGCTGAGAGTTTTGGTTTCCATGAAAGTTGGTTTTGATAATTTTGTAAAGGTGACACCGACGCAGATTACAGGTTATTGTATTGATATCTTTGATGATGTTATAGAATCTCTTCCATATCCAGTTCACTACGAGTACATCCCCTTGAGAAAACCAAACGGTGATACCACATTTACTTATAATGAGTTGATCTCCGAAGTTTATTATCAGGTAAATTATGCTACTCAACAAAATAGCTAACAGATCATTGTATGTATTTATGTATTTATAACGAATTGTGGAATATGTTCTTTTTTGTTTGTAGAGGTATGATGCTGTTGTGGGTGATGTCACCATAGTAGCTAATAGGTCATTATATGTAGACTTCACTCTGCCATATACAGAATCAGGTGTAACAATGGTTGCACTTATCAAAGACAACAAGAAGAAGAAAGCTTGGGTGTTCTTGATGCCTCTGTCTTGGGATTTGTGGGTTACAAGCTTATGTTTCTTTGTCTTCATTGCCTTTGTCGTTTGGGTACTCGAGCATCGTATCAATCCACAGTTTAGAGGGCCGCAAAGTAAGATTCTCCCTAACATCTTCAACTTCTTGTGATTCATTTTATACCTGGATAAATTTTTTTATGCATGTTCAACCATCCCAGTTGCCTGAAACAAAACATAAATTTACAAGGCTTTGGCTTATTATCTCATGCCAAATCTCTTGCTAGTCGGTAATTGCAGATTAATAGAACATGTCAAGTTCAGCCCATAACTATATCTGAATGCGTCTGCTTACATATATCCTTCTTTGATATATATGTATTATCAGGTCAACATGTGCTCAACAACATAGCAAGATTTGTGATAATTGTATGGATGTTTCTGGTTCTCATCCTAACACAGTGTTACACGGCCAGTTTGACTTCAATGTTAACAATCCAACAACTTCAACCCACGGTGACAGATGTGAAGGAGCTCATAAATACAGGGAAAGTAGTAGGCTACCAACATGGCTCTTTCATCAAGGAACTTCTGATAGGAATGGGTTTTGATAAATCAAATCTTAGGTCCTACAACAGTGCACAAGAATGACAACTTTTTCTATCCGGAGGGAGTATTAATCGATCAACAACATAAATCCACATGTAACATCACCTCCTCAACGAGGAAGAGGATCAGGAGAAGGCGAAATCGGACGCGTGGCCCCTGCATCAACGACAGCGTCGAATTCCGTTGCGGGAGCTAAATTCCGGCGCGGTAAGGAGCCTCTTGAACTCCCCCATTCACTATCCAAGTCAGGGCTAACAACACTCGACATGGTTCCCTTCTTTGCATGGAATGACCTATTCAGCTCTATGAGCCTCTTTCTGAACGTCATACCCCCATTCCTCTGCAACAACACACTCCGATTCTTGTAGATGAAGGACGACAATTTCCAGACGAGAGCAGCGAAGCACGCGCCACCCGTGATGACAAACAACGCCGCAAAGCTGTCCAGTTCAAGAGTGCTCGAGGAAGCTAATGGATCTATGTGGCAATCGTCTGAACTGTTTAACCACTGTGTAGACAAGGATGCCATGATTTTTCCCTCTGTTATGTTCAGCACCGCACGAGAGATATCCGATACAAGGGGCGACCCAATGGGGAAGACGAACGCAAACCCGTCTGTCCTGGACATAGGTGGCACTACCTACATATAAATCAAGTGTCCTTTTAGCACTTAAATTTTGATGAATTTTTAGGCCTTTAATTAAGAGTTATAAGAATTGTTATTGAAACTTGTTTTTATGGACTATTTTGCTTTCCAAATTCCGTATTCATGGGCTAAAAAAATGTAAGGTTAATTTAGATTGGAGGGAGTATTTCATATGTGTACCGTCATGTAATGGGAGCAATAGCGCGCGAGGAAGAGCTTAACGTAAGGAGCCTCGTCGAACGCAGCATCAATTCCTCCTCGTTTACTCCCTTTAGAAAAGAGGTCATGTAATCGCTGGGTAGTATTGTAAGGTAACATATTTGAATCATGAAATCCCATTCCCTGCAGATATTTTCTAACAAAAGTTCCATTTTGATAGCCTACATTTTTCCGAGTCCTCACGAGCTCGTCCACATCATTGTACGCCGGTTGAAGCTTTTCGGCAGTCAGGATGGAGGCCAAGCTGGCTGTGTAGCTCTGGGTGATCAAGAGGAGGGTGAATACCCACAACACCATCACAAACCGCGCCAAGTTGCTCTTGGGAACCTCTTCTGCATAAGCAAAAACAAAGCAATTTGTAAATCATTAGATCAGATAAGAGGAACTAAGGAAGTTAACCATTGGTAACTCACTGTGGGAGAAGACCATTGTTGAGAAGGAATAGAAAAGACACAATCCAATTTGGCCCGCCCATGTTTCTGCTCGAAACTCGTCGTTTATTTGATACTCATTAACCCATACCACAACCGCAATCAGGATGAAGAAACACAAGGTTGTAATCCATAGCTTCCATGACAAGGGCCTCAAGAATGCCCATGTCCTATTTGCCTTGCTATCTTTAACTGGTACCACCATTAACACATCTGATTCCATGTACGGTAGAGCAAAGTCCACGAATAAAGACCTATTCGCTATGATTGTCACGTCTCCTACCACAGCATCAAATTCCTGGTAAGATCAAATATTCAAAATTTAGTAGATATATCAAATATTAGTATTAATCAGAAAGAATTTTAGCCCCCTATATATAAATAATGACTCTGGCCCTGGGTATAGCAACTAAAATACTGTATATATATATATATTAGAATTACCTTAGAATGAACTTTAGAGATGAGATCATCATAAGAACTATCATCAGGAATGTATCTGACAGGGAGATCATATTCAAGTTTTCTTCTTACAGCATCAAAGAACTCAATGCAAAATCCAGAAGGTTGACCTGACGAATTGTTTTTGCTCGCCTGGACAAATTCAGTGAAACCAACTTTAGCCGGAACTCCAATTTTCAACGGCTTTTCCTTTGTGGGACTCGCCCAACCCTTTGGGATTTTCAAGCTATCTCCTGGCCATATAATATTACCGAGGTTGACCTCTGCAGTTGAATGTCTTGCACCATCCAAGTTTCTAGCTAGCCCCTTTTTTGATGTCCAAAACCCAATCTCTTTCTCCCCAGTCCCTACCACATTTATGATCTCAAATGTAGTGGTCTGTAGCTTCCCATTAACTAATCTAAAATCCCCACTTAGACCTTTAAAACTAGTATTTACTAGCTTCTGAATCAGCTGATCTCCAACATTCGACACCTGAAATGTCAAAGCATCAGTACTATTTACCTCTACAAAGGTGAAATTTGACTCACGATAGACTTGCTCCACCGCTTCTGCCAGCAAAGAAGCTGCGTCATAAGCCCAGCGTCCGTACAAGCTCGTTTGCGGATTCGACGTGTCAAGAGTGCTAACATTCCTACTCCAACGCGCTTTGAACCTCTCAACCGCCTTAGTCTTGGAAACGTAAGTCTTGACACCTAGCACCCCTTGCATAGACCGGACGACTATTCTGTCCAAAGTGCCCAAGGCATTTGCAATGTTGCTCGTGATAATCCAAACGTACTCTGAACTCATCATCCCGGATCGTTTAGCCAGCCAGAACACGCGCGCGGCCAACCTGTCGTCCATATGCACCACGAAGACTCGAGTCTGCCTGTCTCTGAGTTTAGACAGCTCCTTTTCGATCTCATCATCTGTTGCTGACGAAGAGATGACGCATCTGTACGGAATCCGGGTGTTGATCTGCTGCAACGCGTCGACTAAGGAAGGGATGATCCCCCCTCCGAACTCGTTGTCCACGTAGATAGGTGTCACCTCTCTCCACCCGAAGGCTTGGATGATGGAGCTAATGGCTTGGACTTGGCTCGAGTCGTCTTGGGTGGCTTGGATGAAGTATGGGCTCGAGAGCATGGGGCTAGAAGCAGAGTAGGAGATGATAGGAACTTTGGATCTTTCCCCAAGACGAATGTCAAACTGAGCCTCTTGTGATGTCTCTGGCCCTATAATCGCTACCACTTGCTCATTGTTTATCAGATCTACAACTGCAACAAAGGAATACAGGTTCGTCATGTAAGATTACATACAACATTTGTCAACATACACCCACAAACAACAAGTTAAAAAGACATGAATGTAGTATTGTACCATTAGCAGCAGAGGTAATAACATCATCACGAGAATCACGAGCTCGAAGGAGCAACCGAGTTTTGTAGTTGGGATGCTTCTCATAGAAATCGGAGATTGCCATCTGGACATAGTGATGCGCCATCACGCCCCACCGATCAGTAAGGTTTGACACAAACCCAACCTTAACCTGCTTCAAATCCTTGTTGCTGTGACCATTAGCTAGTACAGATACATCAGCACAACTGCTGGTGATGGCTAAAGCTAACAAGCATACTAAGTATTTGTGACGAGTTAGGAATGTGAACAAGAAGCTCATTTTCATGGAGCTAATACAGGAAGCAATAACAGATAGGTTGCAAGTAGATAGCAATTTGTGTATATATGTGATGTTGTAGCGTAAGGGAAGGGGTTAAATTTAAGAATGGGTCACAATTATACCACATATAAAGTCGACTATGTGACCAGGAAAAACAAAGTTGATTAATGCGGTTGCTTAACTGGAATCTTTTATGTGGTCGTTAAAGAGTTTGGGAAATAACCAAGACATTTCCAGCTTCCTTGACGCCAAAACTTTGATGTTATCTTGTGATCAAGGTATTGATTCAATCCAACAAATTAACAAGGATCTTCAAGGATTCTTCTAGCTCCCATGAATTCAAATCGTGGATCGCTTTCAAATATTACTTCTTTGGGTAAAGACAATGAATATTCTGCCTCAGAAAAATTAAATAAAAATCCTAAAATGACTAGCTACATCCTTATTTACTACTCCGTAGTTGATATTAATTAATCATACCCTAAACCTAACCACAACCATGTTCAATACAGTATATATACGCTCATAAAAAAAAATAGTTCCATGTTTTTTTAATGTCGTCATTTCTTGTTAGTTTTGTGTTGTGTCATGATTAATTTCAATTAATAATCAGTTCTATACATGAAGAAACTTTCTAAGGAATTACTGTAGAAAAAATCGTTATTCCATTCCCTTAGCTAGTTGATTACGTACCGCATACAAAGTTGGGTAATGTTTAAGTAATTTTCACATGCTTAATTTGAGCGGTGAGTTAGGTAAATGACCATTGTACAAACCTTTTTTTAAATTAATAAATTCTTAGTAAAAATGAACCCTTCTCCATCTCCCTAAACCCTACTCTCTATCCCTAAACCCTATTCCTTAAACCCTAAATCCCCAAACACAATATTTTAGAGAGAGAAAAAACAAAGAAGAGGGATGAAAAATAATAATAAAATAAGCTAGTAAGGGTAGGAAAAATACATAAAAACTAATAGAGGTCTCTTTTATTAATTGAAAACTCTTAAAAGATCAATGAGCCCAAAAATAATAAAATAAGCTAGTAGGGGATTAAAGCGTGTGCCTTGTTATAATCTCATTGATTCCAACCAATTGAACAATCAAGGATCTTGACGGGATCTTCAGAATCTTATACTTTTCCCATAGAGACTGAATCCAGGCTTCGCTTAGGCTTCTTTTGGGTCAAATTAATTCCCCCGAAAAATCAATCAGAATGAAAAATGATACACCTCCGATCCAAATTGCAAGAAAAATCACCCCTGGAAATTACAATTCTCATTCTAGAAACCCTAACACGTTCTTCATCAAAACCCAAGGGTATTATCAATAATTGCAGATGAAGATCAATATCACATTAATATCTTAATCGACTTTGAAGTATGCAAGATCAAAGCTGCTTATAACTTATACTACTTTTGTATAGAAAATATTATTATTTTAGACATTCACACAACTATTAAGAAATTCAATAATTACTGATCTATATTTTCATCAATTGTTTATAAAATTTACAATTAATTAATAAACCAGTACTTCATTTTCCTCCAATCAACAAATAGAATTTACATAAAAAGAGTAAAAAATTACAATTTTCAATAAAAAAAATTCATAATTCACCAACAAATTATTGTCTAAAATCCTAAAATGACAAACTTTTCTAAACAAATCTTTTGTACTAGAATGAAAACTTTTTCTATACGGAGGGAGAGTATTAATCAACAACATAAACCCTAACACGTTCTTCATCAAAACTCAAGGGTATTATCAATAATTGCAGTTGAAGATCAATATCACATTAATATCTTAATCGACTTTGAAGTATGCAAGATCAAAGCTGCTTATAACTTATACTACTTCTGTATAGAAAATATTATCATTTTAGACATTCACAAAACTATTAAGAAATTCAATAATTACTGATCTATATTTTCATCAATTGTTTATAAAATTTATAATAAATTAATAACCCACTTCATTTTCCTCCAATCAACAAATAAAATTTACATAAAAAGAGTAAAAAAAATTAATAAAACATGGTATATCTGTAAATGATCAAAAAGTTAATAGACAGAACTCAGAAGTGAAGGCAAATGGAACGGAAGGGAATCATGGAAGTAATACTTCCTATGTAAAGTGGGTATATTTCACAAAACCACCCTAAAAATAGCCTTTGTCACCAAACTACCCATAAAACAGATAACTGTGCATCTGGTCCAGATCGGATCGGAATTTTTACAATCTTTGGACCAGACCGAATCATTCGGTCCGGTTCCGGTTCGGTTTTGGACCGGTAAATGTATTTTTTTAATTTTATTTTATATAAATTAAAATTTAATTATTTTTCATATTTTTATAACTAATGTGTATAATATTAGATAAATTTTTTTTTTATGTATAGCATAAACTAATTTTTAATTAGTGTTATAAGACATTAATATACAAAATAAAATAAAAAACCAGTACATCCTATGTAAAGTGGGTATATTTCACAAAACCACCCTAAAAATAGCCTTTGTCACCAAACTACCCATAAAACAGAGATGTTATCAAAAGACAACCCGACTAAGTGAGGAATCTATCTCTATTCAATCCTTTACAAATAAAGATCTCGGTAATAAGTATGATCACTCCATGACATGAACAGCATTAGATGAATACTTTAGTGTCTGTAACTATTTCTGTTCAATCAAGTTTCTTTGTAAATCCGACAAGGGCAGTGATAAAGTCCGGTGGGTCAATAAAGGGGTGACGTGTCAGTCCGTGCGCACATGCGCGTATAAGCTCAGCACATAAGCCCAGTAGAGTTCCATCCTAAAATCAATTGACAATAGGAGGAGTAGTCCACTAAGTTTATACTAGACTTTTTAGTCTCAACTTTTCGATGTGGGATAAGTTATTCTCGACATGCAGAACCTGAATTAATCACTGAGGAAGTAGTGTGGATTACCATTTCTGAGAATGCTTTTTATTGGAGAACTTTTGGATGATGAAGAATTGAAAATGTTACTTCCTGAACTAGCTTTTACAAGCAATACTTCTTGAATTATGGGATTAAAAAAAAAATTGTAATTCAACTAGTTGATTATCCCCAAGTGTCTAGAGTAGAGGGCTTGTTTGGGTAGATTAACCGGAATTCCTTTCAGGTGGTGTCTATTGGATACTTCAGAGGAGGTGAAGCAAAAAATGTGATCCCCGAGTCTGTGGAAATTGGAGGAACCTACCGGAGCCTCTCACAAGAAGGCCTCCTATACTTGCAATGAAGAATCAAAGAGGTATCGTAAACAACTCAAAACGGTTACCATGTTATTAAGTTCAAATGATAACGCGAAACCTCGCCCATGATGCAGATCTTCGAAATGCAAGCAAAAGTGTACCAGTGCACTGCAGTTCTTGATTCCTATGGACGAGACAATGCCTCACCCGGTTATGGTGAACGACAAGAAGCTGTAGGAGCACGGAAAGCACGTGGGATAAGTTATGCTGGCAGTGTCGGATCTAGGAATTGTTCGAAGAGAGGTCACAAAACCGTTTATGAAAAATTATATAATATTGTTTAGCATTAATCACGTTACTCTTGTTCCACAACCAATTAAGCTAATAATTCCTTTTGTTTACATACACAAGACATTAATATATATTTATTTAAAATATTTTTTTTTAATATATGACTTGGTCTAGGGAAATGAGGGTCACCGGACCCCCTGGATCCGCCTCTAATGCTGAGGAAGTCAAGGTTGGTGTGCTTCCGGTAACAATGGGGGGCGAAGACTTCAGCGTCTTCGTGCCAAGAATGCCGGCTGCAATCAAGAACGAGACACTGAAAGCCGACAAGCCCTTGCACACGCCTTACTTGTTTGTGGACGAGGACGCCTTCCCTGTTTCCATGCTGCTCTGGCTATGTCTTACTTGAACAACCATTCTAATGCCTAAATAAATGCTGTTTCTTGTTGAGCTCTTGGACTATGTAGTTTATGTAGAGTATGACTTCTAATTGACCGGTAGCGAGCTGCAGCTATATCGGGTTGTTGAATCATTTGGAAATAAATTATACCTGCCAGAGCACCACCAGATCTTGATTTCATTCTTTATGCTCATCTAAGGACAGTTGATTATACAGGGCGCAATTAAAATTATATTTCTGTCAAGCAAGTAAGCAATCATTTAAAAATAATAAAAAATTGGACAATGCAATCATTATGATATTTAATTGTATCATTTATTTGAAAATTCTAATCTCTTAAAAGAAGAAATGGTTACTCCTTAGATCTTCTTCACCAGAGTGACTGCTGAGAGTGGTGTTTTTAATCTTTCATAATTTATGGTTACTCCTTGAATATTGCTACTCCTTTTTGCTTTTTGCTTTTTGTTTGTTTGTTCGCAATATGATTATGATGTCTGATACGTAATTATTAAAAATCTAGAGGCCCCAATCACTGTACATCTATGGAATTTTACAAAAGCGATGCTATATTATGTTGTTGGTGTTTGATCAGTCGATTTTGCTGCGAAAATGATAAATATGTTTAGCTTCTTGCTTCTTCCAAAGCTCAATACAACAAAAGAAGATTGCAGAAAGATTAAGAAGCTTTTTTAGAACTCCAAACAAACAGCTGAATGCTGCATTCGATATTGAAAGAGCTACAAGACATAGCTGAGGCGCTTAGCAAACAAAACTTACAGAAACATCCAGAAGTAGGCAACATGCAAGAATGAGCTCAATGTTTTGATCTTCTTTGATGCTGTTATGGAATCTCTTCCATATCCAGTTCACTATGAGTACATCCCCTTCAGAAAACCAAACGGTGATACTACATTTACTTATAATGAGTTGATCTCCGAAGTTTATTATCCGGTAAATTATGCTACTCAACAAAATAGCTAATAGATCATTGTATGTATTTATGTATTTATAATGAATTGTGGAATATGTTCTTTTTTGTTTGTAGAGGTATAATGCTGTTGTGGGTGATGTAACTGTGGGCTCCAGAAATCGACAGAGATCCTACGCATGGAACACAACTGAACATCCGCAGACACCACGCGAACTCCAAACGAGCAACAAACCAAGTTCTAGAACCTGTCATGGGCCAGCGGCAAAGGAAGAAGCCCATCGGAGAAAGAAGGGAAAAGCCCATCATTGGAAAGAGAAAACGGCTACAAGGAGAGGGCACGTGTCGATCTATGGATGGAGGGGGAATCCTATAAAAGCCCTATGAAGTTTGTAAGAAGGGGGCACTTTCCAGAGGAGGCGGCAATTGGGCACAGAGGGGAGAGACGAAGCTCTCTGAAAACTCCATGGGGAAAATACGGCCCCGACAATTAGAGAGCAACCATGGGAGAAGGCCACAGTTCGGGGACTGCGATTTGCGCTCTCTGAAGCTCGACCACGATCGATCTGGAAAGCAAGGCAGGGGCTGAATACGATGAGCTCTCGAGAGCTCCTCTTGGCGGCTCTAATGGAGGAGCACCGAGGGGATGTCTTATGGAGGAGCCGCTTATACCTGTCAAAGCTCGCTTCCGACGCCACACCTTCGATCTGGAAAGCCTACGTCTCTTCCGCCTTGCTGGATCGGGGCAAGAGGAACACTCAGTGGGTGTTTCTGGGCTGCCCCGGCATCGGGAACGACACTTATGCTAGCCGACCTTCATCTCTCCCCGACGTTCCTCATATCGCCACCGGTGACCTCGTTCGCGAGGTAATATCTCTTTAGATCTGACGACTTTAAGAGCTTTGATTGTGCGATCTGCTTGAATCTGTGGATCCGCCATTCTGCTCTTCATTTAGCTGTGTCATTTGTGCTCTAATTGCTTCAGTGACATCTTGATCTAACAAAGTGCTCCTCTGCGTGCAATGCCTGATATGCAATCTCACTATCTTCTGTGCATACGTGTGTTTTGTCTTGGCAAGATCTGGAACTATAATTCCCGTATTAAAGTCTAAAATATACAACATATTTTATCGGCATCTGCTCAAATGACTACGTAGATCTTTCCTAAGACTGCTTGGGTCATATGCAAATTTATATTATACTCTTTAGTATATGCTTGTTCTATAGTGGGAAAAATAGCATGTCTACATAGTAACTTAGCTTGATCATAATCTGCGGGCTCGCTTGCTACGCCACGGCTATAGCAAATTAGATGAGATCAGTTTACTCATTAAGTGCCATCGGCCCACCACCGTGTCAAGAGCTCCAATATTCTTGACCTTCCTTTGAATTGTGAATGGATTTGATAAATGATCGTGTTTGGCCTCTCGATCAAGGCTCACTGATGCTCTAATCCTGTTAGGTGCAATAGTCGGGGTTTTAATGTTGCTTTTGTCTATGAAAAGCTTGCCTAGTCCTTCGCGAAGGTAATTTGACGGGTTAGTAAATCTCTCAACCTTAGTCATTTATGAACATATATATATATACATATGTTTTTCGTATGGAATACTGACTTGAGCGTCGGAGAGCCCGCCCCCGAGGAAGCCACCTCCGGGGCATTTTCAGGTGAATCTGACGTACGAGAAGGCTGTCGAAGCTCGAGAACAATCATATACAATTTGGAGGGGTGTGAAGGATAGTATTTGCATCAGAATTGAAGCATGAAGCCAGAGGCCCCATCCTACGCGAAGCCATCGACCAGGAAGTTGCGGAGGGCGTCCCCAAAACAAACAAATCCTCAACAAATCCGAGTTGGGGGTGTGTTGACCCTTAGCACCTTCACGAATCATTGAATCGGAATTCAACACTGGCGCCGTCCGTGGGGATGTCCTCACGCACTAGGAATGCTCTTGTTATGACGAAATGTCCGCTCTACGAAGAACCTCCGACAACCAAGCTCCACTACACTCCACTTCGGCTTTGGTTAGCCTTTGCTCCTCTCTACTTATACTTCGCGTAGCTCTCACTACTTTACCTTTGTTTTCGCATAGGCTTTACGACATCTTACAACGGCTGGGGCTCGTACGTCCTTCAAGCCAGCACATCTATGGTATTACTCCGCTCGCCACCACTCATGCCTTTTACAAGGATGCAAGAAGAAGGGCAATATGAGGCCGAAAAGGAAGAGACACTGCACTTTAGAGCGAATGGAGCAACATCGCAAGAAAAACTAGCAAGGCATCCTCCGCAAAGGCCTTCCCGGCCTTTGTCCTTGGCCTCCCCGACCTTTGCACTTGGCCTCCTCGGCCTTGGCCCTTGGCCTTCCCGTTCTTTGCTTGACCTTTCCCGGCCTTCACGAAGAATTCATGGCATGTGTTCGTCGCTCCCCAGCTTGAGCCTATTGCCTTCACGAAGACACCCCCTCAAGAAGGTCCCTCCTTCGCGAAGGTCTGCCCCTCACAAAGGCCTTCGCTTCATAGCCTTCACAAAGGCCCCCCTTCACGTATGGCTTCCTAGACGCATGCCCTCCATAGGCTTAGGGAGCAAATTACAAATGCGATACGATAAAGGCAATACGTAATAACAAAGAAAGCAAGTATGTGCAAGTATAAAGCAAGTATGAGCGAGTATGTGCAAGTGTAAGCAAGTATGAGCAAGTATGTGCAAGTATAAAGCAAGTATGAGCGAGTATGTGCAAGTGCAAGCAAGTATGAGCGAGTATGTGCAAGTGCAAGCGAGTTTGAGCAAGTGAAAGTAACACCAGACGGTATTGTGCTCAGCCATATCGAGCCAATACGCGTAGCAACACCAGCAATATTTGACAGTATTGGACTAGGCAAGAATTAGCCAGTACGCGTGCGAGACAAGTTGTAGAGCAATACCAGACAGTATTGTGCTCAGCCACATCGAGCCAATACACGTAGCAACACCAACAAGATTTAACGGTATTAGGCTTGGCCAGTATTAGCCAATACGCGTGCAAGGCAAGTTGTAGAGCAATACCAGACAGTATTGTGCTCAGCCACATCGAGCCAATACGCATAGCAACACCAACAAGATTTAACGGAATTAGGCTTGGCCAGTATTAGCCAATACGCATGCAAGGCAAGTTGTAGAGCAATACCAGACAGTATTGTGCTCAGCCACATCGAGCCAATACGCGTAGCAACACCAACAAGATTTAACGGTATTAGGCTTGGCTAGTATTAGCCAATACGCGTGTAAAGCAATGTCTATTGAACAATATTGTATAAGCAAATCGTGAAAAGCAACACCCCTGAAAAGCAAAATGCGCGAGAAAAAGCAATGCAAGTGTTTAAGGCAATTCGTACTCGAGAAAAACGATGCAAATTAAAAGACAAGACGAAATGGCGGGTAAAAACAACGTTCAAAAGAAAGTATAAACACGATTTAAACAAGCCATGGAAAAAGCTGGCTAATACTGGCCTATCGCCTCAAAGACCATGCGGAGAATCTAGTTCCAAATACTTGGAACGTGATGAGACTCCGCAAGTACTATCATTAAGAGCAAGTACGCCTCAGGCAACACTTCGCAACACATAAAAGCAACACCAGTGGAAGTGTGGGTCTGAGGGCTAAGAGATGAGCAATAACAAGGAAAGCAAGTGTCAAGCAAGTTTTGAGCAAGTGTCAAGCAGGTTTTGAGCAAGTGTTGGAGAGCAAGTTGTTAAAGCAAGTCGAGAAGGCAAGTCGAAAGCGCAAGGTTGATAAAGCAAGTGTCGGAGAACAATAAAAGTGCAATATACGCGTGAGGGTAATTGTTACGAGAAAGACTCAGCAACTTAAAAGGGCAACCACCGCCTGCAAGAACCTAAGTGGCGATGAGGTACGCCTTCGCGAGGATACAACAAGGAGCAATTTACAAACAAAAATGTTGGAAACAAATAGACACGCGAGAAGAAGTAGAAAGTTCATATATTTTACTGTTGCTTTTCAAAAACGAGAGTTGTAGATACATCGTTTTGCCCAATACAAAGCTTTGCTACATTTACCATGCTTACATCTATTACCCGTGCCCAAAACATACAAAATGGCCCCTAAGGGCAGGCACCATGGCAGATACTAAAAACAACGAGCCAACCCCCCTCGCAAACTGATAGGAGGGATGGAGGGAGAAGGGGGTTGTACGCGAACAAAGTAAAAAATGCGCGATTTGCCCGAGTAATTGTCATGATTACTAAGCCAAAATTGATTAAGTCATGTCCAAAAAACCGCGCACACGGCATAGTCAGCCTCGCGAGTGAATTACACGAAGAGTTACATGCACACAATTTATATGCTAAATGCAGCTAGCAACACACGCGAAACAAATAAGGGAAACTTAAAACAGAATGCTGAATCCATTGGGCCCAAACGTCGTTATCCAGCAAAGAACCTTGTTCAAAAGCAACCACATTACAAAAGCATGAAAAGAACAATACAAGGGGGCAATTTAGCAACACGCGAACAGGGTAATGGAAAGCCAATCTAAGGGTGAGGAGTAACAACGCTTGAAAGTTCTCTCCGCGAGATTTCCTCCCGAGAACACTTGACTCCCACAAAAGGGGTAGCTCCAAGAGAGAGCAGCTTCCCCACGAGAGGGTCACCCTCTTTCAGAGTCGTCACTGTCCATGCTTCTAATACCCCATCATGGTCTTCCTTGACTTATCCAATGGCAGGAATCGAGTAGGGAGCCCTCTCTCTATAGACCACCCCTGCAGAGTTCCTAGAGTCGGGAATGATGGCCCGGTTCCTCCACGAATTCGGGTGCAGCTGGATGAGGCTGGTGCCTTGAGCATTCAAAATCTCCTTAAAAAGTGGGTGTATAGGCACGCGAAACCCCGTGAACAACGTCAGAAGGATCACCGCCATAAAGTTAGGATAATGGTGCAACGATCGTGACACTTCTTCGGGAAGAGCAAGTATGGATCCCGCGGGGAAGGGATAAGCTCCCACTATCCTCTCCATGTTCTCAAAAGTGAGGACGGATTCGTCTCTGTCGTCTTCCCGAAAAATGGTGTTGTTAGAAAAGGGCAATCGCCTCACCCGTTTCCTCAGTATCCAGATTTTAACAGTGTCCGTCGCGTCACACGAAGAGGACGACGATGATGAAGTTTCTTCGTGAGATGAAGCCTTGTTTGATGGTGGGGGCGATGGCTCCTCAGGGAGTCCTTCCCCACTGCAGCGAGGGGCACGATCGTGCCTAGCCTTGTAACGATTCTCTGGAAGAAAGACACGTCTTCCAGGGCGGCTCTCTGGCAAAGGTGACTGATCTCGTCCCAAGCGAGTCTCCGGTGAAGGCGGTTAACTGTGCTCGCTAGAAGTCGATACTCTGGTCTTGAAGCTCATGTCCCCCCTCTTGACAGCAAGCAAAACCCTAAACAAAGCCAAGATGCGACGAATAAACAGGAAATCAACGCCCAAATAAGCAAGGAAAAGCGGGAGAAAAGTCGACTAAAAACGATTTAAAAAGCAAGCCAGACTTCTCAAAAGTACTTTCGCTGGCTTCGAAAACTAAGCGCATGGGCCCTTTCCCCTCTCGAGTCTTCTCGCAGACCCTAAAAATGACACGCCGAAATTCTCAGTCCCTTCGCGGACCTTCAAAATAATAAATGTTGGGGCTTCACCCCCTCACATGTTCCATTCGTGAACTACAACATTAAGACGATGATGTTTCAACCCGTCATAACAAGTCTTCATAGCTCTAGAACCGAATAACGAATGAGATGTAAATTAAAACCGAGACGATGCATGAAACAAGCAAAAACAAAGCAATATGTGAATGCAATACGAAATGACAAGTAGAAAAGCAATATGAAAGAGCAAGTCTTGAGAAGCAAAACAGAAAGTGCGCGAGTCTTGAAAAGCAAGTCGGTAAAAGCAATACGCGGAAGCAATATGTGAAAGCAATATGAGAAAGTAATATGCAAGTGCAAGGTACACGAGAAAAGCAACATGTTTGAGCAATACAAAATGTGCGATACAAAGCAATACCCTAAGAAGCAATGAGAAGTGTGATGTGTAAGCAATCAAGTGAGATCAATTAATGAAGGCGATGTGTGAAATGCCAGTCTTGAGAAGCAATTTGTGAATGCAATTCGAAAGATCAATACAAGAAAGCAAGCAAAAAGAGCAATACGCGAGAAAATCAAGTAGAATGCATGGCAAGGGAAAAAGGCGATACATGTAAAAGCAAGATGAACAACAATGCGAGAAAAACTAGTGAAGTCGCTTCGCGTAGTACTCATGGCCCATGCTCGTGGCTTCCCAACTTGTGCCTATTGCCCTTCACGAAGGCAATACTTCACGTAGACAATGTTTCACGAAATCCATTCTTCACGAAGGCACATCCTACACCAGGGGTCCCTCACAAAGGTTCTTCACAAAGGCCCATCATTCACAAAGGCACGTCCTTCACGAAGGCTTCCCTTTACGAGGATATTCACTTCAAGGCCTTCACAAAGGCCTCTCTTCGCTCATGGCTCCCCAACCATGCACCCTCCATGGACTTAGAGAAAGCAAGTAGAAAGACAATAAGATAAAGCAAAGGATTAAGTAAGTAGAATGGAAGTACGAAAAGACAAGTGTATAAGCAATGTGAGAAAGCAAGTGACAGAAGTAACACGAGAAATCAAGCAAACAGACAGAGTAAAAAAGCAAGCTGAGCAACACGAGCAAGCTAGTGAAATCACTCTCTCCGACGCATGGCGGGTCCCTTGTGTAGAAATACGTGCACCCTTCTCGAGTCTATTCTCTACGACGCACATACATGTGCCTCTTTATGCGCAAGCCTGTATATCCCTAATGGGAAACTCGCATTTCCCTTCAAATACAAGGTTCATGCTTACACTATTAATAAGAAAATGATAGAGCAAGAATAAGATAAATACAAGTAAACATTTAAAAGAAAAGTGCAAAGCACACCAGAAGCGACCTAACTAGAGTGGAGCCATTCCCCTCGAAGTGCAATATCCCGGGGCTTCGCGCCCACTCAACGAGTTCCCTCGCGAACTCTAAAAACCAATATCTTGGGGCTTCGCGCCCACTCAACGAGTTCCCTCGCGAACTCTAAAAACCAATATCTCGGGGCTTCGCGCCCACTCAACGAGTTCCCTCGCGAACTCCAAAAGCAATATCTCGGGGCTTCGTGACAGGCCTAAAGTCGTATGCCTAATCAAAGAAATCCTAAAGTACCTACTAAGCAAGTCAGGGTCGAACCCAAGGGAATCAGTTTATCAGTTCTTGTAATTCGCAAGTCATCAACTAGGAACTAGGGGGGTTTTGTAGTATTTCAAACCAAGTAAATAAAGCATTAAAAGCAAAGGATGTGAATATGATATGAGGAAAGCGCCACACCTGACAAAGATCCACACAACAAGAGATATGGTTGATCACTGAATTCTATTATTCTCAAGTTCTTATCTTTCCTTTGGTTGTTCTTATCCCGATCATATGTAACTATTAGTTCTACCAGCCCTAATAGTACTTATTACTAAATCAAATCCGAAAACCTTCAAGACTCAACAAAGCAATAGCATTCAAATAAGGATTCAACAAGATACATGCAATAGAAACAACCCGTTACTATAAGCATGCAATTAACTCTCTCTCACGATGAACACTCGCAACCCGCTTATGTAAATCGTGTTTGCTACTAGATATGCAACCCGAACCCGGAATCACAAACCCTAGCTATATGGGTAATATCAATAAACCTAGATGATCAGACTAGATAAATCAATAAGATTCAATAAACATTCAAGCGCAAGAGAATTAATACAACTAGATAGGAAATCGAACAAGAGTAGAAAACTCACAACCAATCAATTGAAGGCTTCAAAACGTCAAGTGCAACAATGGAAGTTTAGTTCTCCATAGGGTTTGTGAGAGAAACTAAGAAAGGTGGAAACTAGGTTAACCTAAACAAAATCTTAGAAAGAACCTTAAATACTAGGGCAAATAATTTAGAAATAAAGAAAAGAAAATAACAAACTTGGAAATAAAGTTTCAGAATTAAAATAAAAGGAAATAAAAATCTCAGAAAACAGATTTGCCGTGTCGGTCACCGCGGGTGCGGTGGATCTCCAGTTCTTCAAATGCACTCCTCTGCTAGCTCACCGCGGGTGCGGCAGTGTTGGGCGCGGGTGCGGTCGTCTTCTCCAGAAACTCTTCTTTATCAGCTGCGTCTTTCTGCTTCCTTTGCACAGCTCTTCAACTCTTCACTTCAATGTACTCCAAAACTCTGTAAATCCCATGATTTCTTCACTTCTCGTCTTCTCTTCTGGATTACAGAATTACAACCAAAACACACCTAAACTTCATCTAAATCATGCTAATAACTACTAGATGCGCTATACAATATATCGCATATCAAATTCCCCCATACTTAGACCTTTACTCGTCCCGAGTAAGCTAAAAACTGAACTCACTCCATCAATCATGCTCCAAGACCTCAAGAAGTACAAGAAAATATGACACTAGTAGTTACAACACATCAACAATAAGCTCCAAGACAACCAAAACAAGAGATGCAAAACTCATCTAATCCTAACTCCATCTAATCCTAACTTATTACTCCAAAAGTGGCTTACCCGAGTCCTCCTTATGACTCCCCTTCTTATGTCACCAATGCCAAAATGAGGAATCTGATAACAACAATTTGTCGTGTTAATTACTGCTATGCAAGTGTACCAAACAAACCTTAAACCGTAGTCCTAAGTAAGTAAGGGTCGAGTCCACATGGAGACAAATTCTATCTTTATGTATAATTTCTATGTCAATATTTAAGTAGCCAGAGGGGGTTTTGTGTGTTTTAGAAGATCTAAGCATGCAAAGGCAAACAAACTAAAGATTATGAATTCAATAATTGGGGAAAGAGCTCAGTCAAACAAACATCCACTATTCGTATGATAAGTTGATCCTAGATAGTCATTCAATATCTCATGCAATGGAGATTCCAATTCCTTTTCTAATATAGCTAACAACACAACCAGATACTATTAGCACTAACTAATTAAACAACCATGAAACCATCAAGATTCAGTTTAACAGCAGCATTAAGGATAGGAATTTAGATAGGATACAATCTAGCATAAAACAACCAGCTTTTATTCTAGAATGCAAATCAGTTCTCTTCTAGAAAAGACTAGCACAACTAGTTACTAGTACGATGCAGTTGCTACTCCGATAAAGATATGCTCAACCAGTAACAATATAAATCTAGCAATCAATCAATAGAGACAATACCTAGTTGCGCAGGCTAGAACTGTCAATATTAATCATAAGTAATTCAAGCAAGAGAATAGATAAAATCCATACAATAGATAAGGAACGAAAATCTCACAACTAAATCAAGACGAAAGCTTCAGTTGTCTGACTAAGCAAGGAAGGCTTAGTTCTTCATAATAAAGTGTCTAGAAACTAGATGAGAAATATGAAAACGATCATAAGGGAGGCCAAACTCCCTTCTAACCCTAAATACTGGAAAATAATAACGTCTTCACAATAGGTAAAAAACGAAATAATAAAAACACTAATAATAATCCAAAATAACAAAATAAGGAAACAATGGTTCGGTTCCGCATCCGACACGGCGGCGGTCGCCGCTGACCGCCGCCAGCACATTTCTTGACATGGTCTTCGGTTCAGCTCTAGAAAGGTCCTAAAATGCCTCCAAGTTACGTCTTCAGCGTCTCCACTCCAAAGCTCCCAAATAGCTCCAATGCACCCTAAAACACCACTAAACACATGCTAAAACTCTGTCTATACACACAACATAATCGTGTGTATCAAACTCCCCCACACTTGAATCTCTACTCGTCTCGAGTGGATAGAAAACTACCACTCATCATCAATAAAATCCCTAGATCATCAACATGCACAAGAGCTCATAACAAAGAGAAATAGCACCTACATGTAAGCTCAACATCCTCCTAACCATCCACATAAAATCTACTCATCAATCAGCAACACATCAACCAACACACAACACCAACACAATGCAACAACCAACAACAACATCAATCTAATCCTCAGCTCCAAGCAAACACGCCATCCAAGTCCAACATCATCAAAGATCATCAAAGAGAATGAAACAACACCAAAATTACTACAGCTTATTCCTCCAAGTGAAAACCTACCCAAAGCACTCCTATACTCCACTTCTTATGTCTCCTGCATCGGTAAATTGATAGTCCTAAAACACTCAAATTTTTTTTCTCATTTTGCTTAGGCGCCTTTTCAGGTTTTCACCTAACACTCTCTTTTCATTTTTCAAATTGGACTCACCACCTCACATCACTCTGAATCTATTATTGCCATGGCCTAATGCCAGCCAGATTACCTGCTTATTGCATGAACCGCCCTTTTAGGTTTTCAGTCCATCCCAGGATTTTTATTGCCTTTTTATTCTCTTTTTGGCTTTTATATTTCTTTTTTTTTCCAGAATGACAGTAGTAAATACAGAATCCACTCCCCCACACTTGAAATGAACATTGTCCTCAATGGAAATAAGACAAAAAATAAATAGGGGAAGTAGGAAAATGTACCACTACTGCGAAGGTGGTTGTCGAAAGTGCGTGCCCATGGACAAGTTCCATTGGCTCATCTGCTCCTGCATGTCTCTGATGTTGTCGTTATGCTGCTGCATCATAAGTGTCTGCTCAGCACGGTACTCTCTCTCCTCACGTCGGTAGTCTATAAACTCCGACTCTATAGACCTCTGTCGAGTATCCATCTGTTGAATAGTCTCCCACATCCTCATCTGTATATCTGGATGATCCTCAGCATATCTGGATGATCCTCAGCAGCTGCCTGCATCTTAGGCATCTCAGTATCCTCCTCCTCTGACTCCTCAGACTCCTCTACAGGTGCAGCAGAAACACCAACAGTAGAGGTGCCTGCAACATGGCTACCACCATGTCTAACTCAGAATCGGCTCAAATCAAAATCAGCATATCTCGGGCCGTAAGGCATCTCATCAGGAAGAGGAATAGGGATCTTGTGGCTGCCTCTCGAGCCATACAACCAAAACTGGCGTCCCCTACTCTCAGCCAACATACCAACATTTCGAAGCTGCTTGAAGTCATATGTAAAACCAGGAGTCAACTGCTGAGACCTGTCAGGTAAAGCAATGCCCACATGCATACCAATCAGTGAAATCATACCACCGATAACAATCTTTCCCTTGTGCTTATCACCCTGAAACTTCCTACAAGACGCAATAAAGAAGGATCGCCAATCCCTCACCAAAGAACACTGCGGTGTCATACTTCAGACACACTCTAAATCCAAGTACGGGACCTTGTTCATTTCAGATTGTCCCAGCCATGCCATCCGAACCACCTTGTGAGCCAGCCGCAGACAAGGGTGAGACCACTTATAATTGTACTCGCCATTTTTAGGATTAAAATCAGTTGTCCCGTTCGACTGTTTCCAGAAGTGAATCTGCTCACACACACCGCGCCATTGTGCCTCAGAAGAGGGTGGCTTGGTTATCCCAAATGCTCTATCAAGATCCTCATAGCTCAGAGAGTGATCGCTACCAGCCAAACTAAATGTAATAATGCCCTCATTCACAATATCCTCAAAAGTAATAAGAAATTCTTCAGTCCAACTGGGGAATGTCGGGGCAGCCATATGGTAAAAACGACCCAAACCACACTGAACAAGCAACCGTTCAGTACAATCAAATAGACAAAGCGCCCGCATCGTCTCAGGATCAAAGAACAGTGTGGTGAGCATTTTCTTATTCCTAATATGCTTTCTCCGGGCTTCCTGAATACCGGAAAGCCTAGGGCGAGTTCGGGATGTAGAGCCGCGTTTATTCATGCTTAATACCAATAAAGAATGCAGCAACAACAATCAAGAACTGAAGAAAGAGCACAGAGATCACTCGAAATGAAGGCGGCGGGCGCTGGAATCAAGACGGCGATCGCCGCTACGAACACACCGAAAATTTCCAGAAATTTTGCAGCGGCTGCTGCCTTGGGAGGGCTGTAGTGGCGCGGCTTGTAGTGGCTGGCGGCGAGGGGGCAGCGGGCTGGCGGCGGGGGGTTGCTTGGAGAGGGTAGGGTTTGGAGTCCTCTCTCTCTTCCTTTGTCTTTTTGTTTCTTGAGGGGAAAGTGAAAGTGGGTATGTAAAAAAAAATCACAGCATCCTTTTTTTTTTTCAAGGAAGTCGAAATCATACCTGAGAATGGCGACGGTCGCCGTAATTAAACGACGGTCGCTGCCATTTGCCGTAGGAAAATTCCTGATTCTTCAAAAACGGCGGTCGCCGTAAGTTTGGCGGCAGTCGCCACCCCTCCTTCTTCGCTTTTTTCACACTTCCTGTAGGTTAGTTCGACACAGAACTACAAAAACTACAAAACTAAAAAAAATTAAAAGAAAATAAACTAAGGGAAGGGGAAGAAAGTACCTAACATCGGGTTGCCTCCCGAGAAGCGCCTTGGTTACCGTCGTGGCACGACGTCATGCTAGCTCATTCTGTCTCAGCTTCAGGCTCCTTCAGGGACGCCTCTTCAATGTTGTCCTTGGTGAATCCCTCATGGTATTTCTTCACTCTTTGGCCATTCACCTTGAACACTGTATGTGTTGCATCGTCATAGAGCTCTATTACACCATGCGAGAATACATTGGCAACTAGGTAAGGCCCTGCCCAACGCGATCTCAGCTTGCCTGGGAAAAGTCTAAGGCGTGACTGAAATAAGAGGACTTTGTCACCAACTTTGAAGTCCTTCCTCAATATGTTTTTGTCATGCCATGCCTTAGTCCTTTCCTTGTAGTGAATGGCATTGTCATAAGCTTCTATCCTTGCCTCATCCAGTTCTAGCAATTGCAGCTTACGAAGCTCTCCAGCTTCATCAAGTCTGAAGTTGCAATTCTTGACAACCCAATATGCCTTGTGCTCTAACTCAACTGGAAGGTGACAGGCCTTACCAAACACCAACCTAAAGGGTGACATGCCAATAGGTGTTTTATAAGCTGTTCTATATGCCAATAGTGCATCCTCAAGCCTTAAGCTCCAATATTTTCTATTGGGAGACACTGTCTTCTCCAAGATGGATTTAATCTCCCTATTTGACACTTCAGCTTGGCCATTTGTTTGGGGGTGATAGGCAGTAGAAACTCTCTGCGTAACATGGTATTTCTTCAATAGCGCAGTGATTGTCCTATTGCAAAAGTGAGTTCCTCTATCACTTATGAGAGCCTTGGGGATCCCAAACCTGGTAAATATATTTGACTTCAAGAATTCTACAACAACCTTAGAGTCGTCAGTTCTGGTGGCCTTCGCTTCCACCCATTTGGAAACGTAGTCCACCGCAAACAAAATATATATGTTACCACAAGAGGTTGGAAATGGTCCCATGAAGTCAATGCCTCAAACATCGAAGATTTCACAAAAAATCAAACCAGTTTGTGGCATCTCATCCCTACTAGACATATTTCTAACTCTTTGACACTTATCGCAGGATTTACAGTGGTTATGCGCATCCTTGAAGATGGAAGGCCACCAAAATCCTACATCAAGTACCTTCCTTGCGGTCCTTTGAACCCCAAAATGCCCACCACATGCTTCTGAATGACAAAAAGTAAGGAGAGAATTTACCTCATTTTCTGGGATGCACCGACGAATTACCTGATTAGAGCAATGCTTCCATAGGTAAGGGTCGTCCCAAACAAAGAATCTGGCTGAACTGCGTAGCCTGTCCCTCTAAGCCTTGTTGAAAGGTGGAGGAAATTCACCCGTGGTGAGGAAATTCACCAAATCAGCATACCATGGCTCTACAGTAGTTAGCCTGAATAGAGACTCATCAGGAAAATTTGTCTGAATCTGAATATGTGGGGTGCTATCTTCATGGACAATTCTGCTGAGATGATCAACAATAAGATTCTCAGCACCCTTCTTATCCTTGATCTCTACATCAAACTCGCTGAGTAATAAGATCCACCGAATCAACCTCGGCTTCGCCTCTTTCTTCGTCATCAGATAGCGCAGAGCAGCATGGTCTGTATAGACAATGACCTTTGTACCAAGGAGGTACTACCTGAATTTTTCAAGAGCAAACACTACAGCAAGCATCTCCTTCTCTGTAGTGGAGTAGTTCCTCTGTGCACCATTCAGGGTCATAGATGCATACTGGATTACATAAGAAGCTCTTGCTTCCTTTTGGCCTAACACAGCCCCCACAACATAGTCACTGGCATCGCACATGATCTCAAAGGGCTTAGACCAATCAGGAGCCTGAATAATTGAGGCACTTGTCAGGCGAGCCTTCAGGTCATCAAAGGCTGCCCGACACTCATCTGTGAACTCAAAACCGATTTCTTTCTTTAGCAGTTCGCACAGAGTTGATGAGATCTTGGAGAAGTCTTTAATAAACCTGCGATAAAAACATGCATGGCCTAGAAAAGAACGAACTTCGCGAACATTAGTAGGATAGGGCAAAGACTGAATTACTTCAATCTTCGCCTTATCGACCTCAATACCTCTAGACGACACAATATGACCAAGTACAATGCCCTGCTCTACCATGAAGTGACACTTCTCAGAATTAAGTACTAAATTAGTGTCAACACATCTTGCAAGCATAAGTGATAGGTGATTTAGACATGCCTCAAAATTATCTCCATGTACAGTAAAGTCATCCATAAAGACCTCTATGAAATTCTCAATGTACTCAGAAAAGATGATTATCATACACCGCTGAAAAGTTCCAGGAGCATTGCACAACCCAAATGGCATCATGCGATAGGCAAAAGTGCCAAACAGACAAGTGAATGTCATCTTTGCTTGATCTTCAGGCGCAATGGCTATCTGAAAATAACCTGAATACCCATCCAAAAAGCAATAGAAAGCACAACCCGAAAGTCTTTCAAGCATCTAATCAATAAATGGAAGAGGGAAGTGATCCTTTCTAGTTACCGCATTCAGCTTACGGTAGTCAATACAAACTCTGTATCCTGTCTATAGCCTAGTGGGGACTAGCTCTCCCTGTTGGTTTTCCACAACTGTAATCCCTCCTTTCTTCGGGACAACCTGTGTAGGACTAACCCATTTACTGTCAGAAATAGGGAATATCATACCTGCTTGTAAGAGTTTCAGGACTTCTTTCTTGACAACATCCATCACAGGTGGGTTCAGACGCCTCTAGGGCTGCCTAGATGGCTTCTCCTCTCCTTCTAGCAAGATGCGATGCATACAGGTGGTAGGGCTGATGCCCTTGATGTCAGCAATGGTCCAACCTATTGCTGTCTTATGCTCTTTAAGAACCACCACCAATTTGTCTTCTTGATCCTTAGTGAGCTTGCTTGAGATGATCACTGGTAATGTCTCCTTGTCTCCAAGAAACACATACTTGAGGTGGTCCGAAAGTTGTTTCAACTCAATCACTGGTGCCTGCACAATAGAGGGCAAAAGCTTCTCGCTAGGCAGGGTTAGTGGTAAAGGTGATTTACCTGGCAACTCAAGAGGGAGCTTATAGTAAGCATCCAACTCATTAACAACTTCTTGCATGTCAGTAGGTAAAGTGAAATCCAAGCTAGAATCGACAATAATAGATTGCATGTCATCTAGGTGGTCCATATCAAAAACATCTTGCACCACAGGTTCAAGTACATCAATTGCACATAGAGAATGATCATCAGAAGGATATTTCATGTCTTCATAGATATTGTAATTAATAGTTTGGCCATCAAATTCCATAGTCAAGGAACCAGTACTCACATTGATCTTCGTATTAGCGGTTTTCAGGAATGGTCTCCCTAACAGAATAGGGGCTGCATGCTTATCATGTTCCATATAAAGCACAAAGAAGTCAGTAGGAAAAGTAAGATCACCAACCATAACCAATACATCCTCCACTATCCCTATAGGACGCACACTAGATCGATCATCTAACTGAATGGAAATATTAGTCGCATGCATGGGTCCTAATCGTAAGGAGTCACAAAGGGATGAAGGTAGAACATTAATGGAGGCACCCAAATCTAACATAGCTTTATTGAACTTGGTACCTCCAATAGTAATTGGAATGGTGAACATACCTGGGTCTCCACACTTCTTGGGTAAGCGCTTCTGAAACACAGCTGAAACATGTTCGCTTACCTTCACCTTCTTCTTGCTGTTCCTATCCTGATTTCTCTTTGTTGTGCACATCTGCTTCAAGAACTTAGCATAACGAGGAACAGATTTGATCAAATTAAGGAGAGAAATGTTTACCTCAACGTTTCTGAACATCTCAAACATGTCCTTGTCCTACGCAAGTGGCTTGGTACGCTTCAATGCAGATGGGAATGGTGGAACAGGCTTCCAATCAGGAAAAATCGGAGTTTCGGACTCCTTCACAGCATCACTGTCAGCTACAGGAGGGCGGCGGTCGCCGCCGGCTTCTTCAGAATTATCGGAAATTTCACTGTCACGGCGATCACTGCTTTCTGGACGGCGGTCGCCGTAAGTTTGGCAGCGGTCGCCGCCAGACTCTGCCTCCAATTCCGGATTTTTTTCCTTGTTGGTCTCTGAACTGTCCTCTTTGAGTCTCTTCCCACTTCTCAGAGTTACAGCACTGACATTACGAATGTTCGGGTTCGCTTCCGTTTGAGATGGAAGTTTACCAGAATCCTTCGCTTCAAGTTTACTCACCGCTTGAGAGATCTGACCCACCTGTCTTTCCAAGTTCTGAATGCTAGCTATTGTAGTTTCTTGGAATTGCAATGAGCTCTTACTCAGCTTAGCAACATTCTCATTGAGATTGACGTTGCTCTGCATCAGCATCTTCATCATGTCATCCATAGAAGGGGGTGGTTTCGAGTTCTGCCCTTGAGGTCTTGGCACTGGACCCAGATTTTGTTCTTGATCCCTCCACTTGAAGTTTGGATGATCCCTCCAACCCGGATTGTATGTATTGGAGTAGGGATCATACCTAGGCCTCTGCTGATATCCTCCTACTGCATTCACTTCCTCTTGGAGTGTAGGGCATGAATCAGTAGGATGCAAGTCATCTTGATAAATCTCACAGGCTTTAGCCTGCTGAGGTGTTCCCTTCAACTTCAGACGCCTCACTTCTTCTTTCAGCACATCAAAATCAGCTTGATCAATAGGAGGTTTAGAACCAACTGCCAGCAGGCCTTGAGAACATCTTCCGCTGAATTGCCTAGAATCATCAGCTAGTGTAGCAAAAATCTCCATTGCCTCTTCAGATGTCTTTTTCATGATGTTCCCACCACAAGCAGAATTTACCATCCTACGATCCTCTTCGCGGAGCCCTCCATGAAGATAGAGAATCAGATCATGAGCAGCATAACCATGATATGGGCAACTAGTCACCAGACTCTTGAATCGCTCAAAATAGTCATAGAGAGATTCATTAGCACGTTGCTCTATGTTGCTGATTTTCTTCTTGAGATTGTTGGATTTGATTGCTGGAAAGTATTTATCAAGAAACACCTTCTTCAAGTTCACCCAAGTAGTAATGCCGCCTGATGGTAGAGAGTGGTATCCGTCCTTAGCCGTATCCTTTAGAGAGAAGGAAAAGGCTCTCAATTTCATATGCTCTTCAGTGATATCAGATGGGCACATGCTGGTGCAAACTTCATGAAATTCATTCAGGTGCTTGATAGGATCTTCCATTGGCGTCCCATTGAATTTCGGAAGTAAATGGATTACTCATGTCTTAAGCTCAAATTTTACCCCACCAGCAAGGGGAGGAAATCGTACAGCCCTAACTGGTTGCTCTAGGTTTGGAGCTATCAAGGATTCAAGAGTAACACGTTGAGCTGCCATTCTTTCAGCTTCCTGAAGTAGTATACGCGCAGCCCTGCGAGTTTGAAGAAAAGTTCTCTCGATCTCTGGATCAAAAGCAAGAGGTAAATTATTAGTAATACAGGTGTGAACCATAAGATAGGTTCACATTAAGATTGGCACACAAATCACACACAAAATAGGTTATTGCCTCCCCGGCAATGGCGCCAATTTGATAACAACAATTTGTCGTGTTAATTGCTGTTATGCAAGTGTACCAAACAAACCTTAAACCGTAGTCCTAAGTAAGTAAGGGTCGAGTCCACAGGGAGACAAATTCTATCTTTATGTATAATTTCTATGTCAATCTTTAAGTAGCCAGAGGGGGTTTTGTGTGTTTTAGAAGATCTAAGCATGCAAAGGCAAATAAACTAAAGATTATGAATTCAGTAATTGGGGAAAGAGCTCAGTCAAACAAACATCCACTATTCGTATGATAAGTTGATCCTAGATAGTCATTCAATATCTCATGCAATGGAGATTCCAATTCCTTTTCTAATATAGCTAACAGCACAATCAGATACTATTAGCACTAACTAATTAAACAACCATGAAACCATCAAGATTCAGTTTAACAGCAGCATTAAGGATAGGAATTTAGATAGGATACAATCTAGCATAAAACAATCAGCTTTTATTCTAGAATGCAAATCAGTTCTCTTCTACATAAGACTAGCACAACCAGTTACTAGTACGATGCAGTTGCTACTCCGATAAAGATATGCTCAACCAGTAACAATCTAAATCTAGCAAACAATCAATAGAGACAATACCTAGTTGCGCAGGCTAGAACTGTCAATATTAATCATAAGTAATTCAAGCAAGAGAATAGATAAAATCCATGCAATAGATAAGGAACGAAAATCTCACAAGTAAATCAAGACGAAAGCTTCAATTGTCTGACTAAGCAAGGAAGGCTTAGTTCTTCATAACAAAGTGTCCAGAAACTAGATGAGAAATATGAAAACGATCATAAGGGAGGCCAAGCTCCCTTCTAACCCTAAATACTGGAAAATAATAACGTCTTCACAATAGGTCAAAAATGAAATAATAAAAACACTAATAATAATCCAAAATAACAAAATAAGGAAACAATGGTTCGGTTCCGCATCCGACACGGCGGCGGTCGCCGCTGGCTGGCGGCAGTCGCCGCCAGCACATTTCTTGACATGGTCTTCGGTTCAGCTCTAGAAAGGTCCTAAAATGCCTCCAAGTTACGTCTTCAACGTCTCCACTCCAAAGCTCCCAAATAGCTCCAATGCACCCTAAAACACCACTAAACACATGCTAAAACTCTGTCTATACACACAACATAATCGTGTGTATCAGAATCCTAATAATCTTTTTTTTTTCACTCATTTTGCCTAGGCGCCTTTTCAGGTTTTCACCTAGCCACTCATTTCATTTTTCTAGATGGTCTCACATATGCTCACATCACTCCAGTCTATTTTTTGCCCCAGCCTAGTGCTGGTCAGACTACCTGCTTTTTGCCTAAGTCGCCCTTTCGGGTTTTCGACTTATCCCAGGATTTTGATTGCCTTTTTTCAATATTTTTGGCTTTTTCATTTTTTTTATAGAAACCAAATGCAATGCATAAACTGTACACAAAGATAGGTAGTAAGTCTACTCCCTCCCCCATACTTGAAATACGCATTGTCCTCAATGTGTGAAATAGTAGACAAAGGAAAGAGAACTCACTAGAAAGGTGAAGGACCGGGCGGATAAGGGAAATGCCCGAAGAAGTGAGTATGCTGCTGCTGCAGCTCCTGAATCTGCTGGTCCTGATGATCCAAGCTCTCAAAAGTCTGGGTCTCAAAATCCTGAAACTGGCCATCAAAACCCTGCTGCCATTCCCGTTGCTGAAGAGACATTGACTGCATCTGCTGGTACATCATCTCCTGCCAAGGGTCCATGGGTAGGGGTCCCTGATCGGCAGCAGGCATATCCTCATCAACATCATGAGCAGGTGCCCTACTCGAACTCCCAACTGTAGCGCGCCTCCATCGGGGTGCTGGTGGATACTCAGTAATCTCAGCAGCAATAGAACCCGCTGGTGGTGTGATCGGGTCGGAGGGAAGGCAAAAATCACGAAACTCAGGGCCATATGGTAAAGGCCTAGGCAATGCCAGAAGGTGACTCTTATCAGCATACGAGCACCAAACCAACTTCTTCTTGCAAACCTTCATCATGTTGCACTTTTTCAGCAGGTTCATATCAAAAATAGAAGACAAAATGGGCTCCTCAATAGCCTCGACCTGAATGACCTTTTCCGCAATGAGGGTGATCAAACCACCCTGAATAATATCTCGCCTCTCGCCTTGTCGGATCCGCCTGAGAGAGCCGAGGAATATGGTCAACCAGTCAGGGACGATCTCCGCCTATGGTAAGACACTAAAGAACCAGCGCAAGTCCTTGAGTGCCACCTTATTATCTTCCTTATGGCCCAAAAATGTCCCCATCATTACTTTGTGTATCACCCTCAAACAAGGGTGAGTGAGCTTGTTACTGTACTCATCCCCCATGTTGAATTGTACCCCTGTTGCAGCCAGCCAGAATTCACACAAAAGATCCTCAAAGACACCGTCCCGCCAATCCTCACTTGGGAGCTTAGTCACCCCAAGAACACCTCTCATCTGAGCGGCACTCACTGAATACTCCCTCCCCTTATACTTGAACGTCAAAAGAGTGAGGGCATGGTCTTCCAAATGACACTGGAATGTGGCCAAAAATTGCCAACATAGTTCATCATACGATGGAGCATATCTATCAATGAATTTTCCCAATCCTGCATGCTCCAAACATAGCATTGTACATGTAATATCCCTCATTTTAGTAAGGGTATTTTGGAAATTTTCCAACTCTCGTATTACAAGTCAGATTAAATTCAGAGAAGTTCGGACATCCTGTAATATGTTTGATCTCTGTAATATTTTTCTGAGTAATATAAAATACAGTTGAGGTATTTTTGGGGTTAAATAGTCGTTCGTGTACGAATATATTTAACCCGGAGTTAAGATAATTAACCCAAAAGTAAAACGGACAAAAAGGGGCAAAATTGGCCTTGACCGCACCCTTGCCGCACCCTGCCGCACCCGCGGTGAAGGCCAAATCGGTGAGGCGGTCAGAGGAGACCACCGCACCCTACCGTACCCTGCCGCACCCCGCGGTGAGATCTTTTCTGCAACGTTATCGTCTTCCCCTTTGTGCCTGCAAGTGGCGCTGGTTGTCAGCAAGTGGCGGTCCCCTCTTGGTCGGGGGCTAGTCGGCTTGTCTCCTCCTTGCAAGTGGCTATTGCTTGGCCTATAAAAGGGAGAGAAATTCATGAAGAAGGGTGCACATATGATCTCCTTCTTCCTCCTCTGTTTTTCTCCTCTGATTTCCTCCATTGTTGTCTGAGTTTTGGAGCTTCGTCGGAGTTGTAGCTAGAGTTCTTTTGAGTGGGGAAGGTGATCTTGAGTGGTGTTTGATGATATAACAAGGTTGGAGATTGAACCATAATCGAATCGAAGGCAAACGAATCGGATTTGGGTGAGTTTTCTCCATGAGAGTTGTCGAAGCTCTCGCCTCTATCGTCCCACCGCACCCGCGGCAGACCACCACCGCACCCCGCAGTCAGCCACCGCACCCAGCGGTGAGGCTGGCGCACCCGCGGTGGCCTGTGTCCGGGTTGTGTGTTCTTGGGAGATGTGGCCTTGGGCGAGGCTTGACTCCTTCCATTTCTTTTCGTATTCTTTTAGATTCATATATGTGGATATTGAATCTAACTTAGGGTCTCGTTATGGGTCGTTCCATAAGGATTTGTTATCCAGGATCTATCCCTGCTTTTGACCCAGGAACTCGTCGTCTCTAAGCTTTGTTCAAGCTTTCGTCGGATCTAAGGCAAGTGGCGGTTCGCTCTTGCTCATCATTCCATATTTCAATTAATTATCAATTGTTTAGTTGTTAATTAAGTTGGGATGATTTACTGTTTGTGTTGGGAACAATTTTGATAAATAACATGATTAAAAGGTGATGTTATAATAGGTTGTATATCTGTTAGAACAATGCTATTATATGTGTTAATTACCGTGATGGTATTGTTGAGAATTTAATGTAAACTTAATGCTAGAATAGCACGTGGGTTCGTAGGAACGCTAAGTCCAGTTAAGGGTTAGTCATTTGTTTATAATTTAATATTCGTAGGAACGCTAATCCAGTTAAGAATTAGTCGTTTCTTTACAACCTGGTACTCATCGGGATAATTTCCAAATAATAATTTAAGGGTCATGACCTATGCTTCCTACCCCACGTTAAGGTAGGAGGTGTTTACGCGCCTTGCTAGCGCAATTGGGTGGACATAATCGTCACCCTGTGTATTAAGCACCTAGCTAGTGCAATTTGGGTGGGCTTAATTGTCACCCTGTGAATTAAGTTTAAGCACCATGTAAGTGCAATCTGGGTGGACATAATCTCCTCCATGTGAGTTAAGTTTAAGCACCTTGTAAGTGCAATCTGGGTGGACGTAAGGTCACCCTGTGTAATAAACTTCTGTTGTTACTCGGAATAATATTAAAAGCTTTAACAGTAGTGTGTGTTGTAATTTAATAAGATAAGTGCGGTTAAGCACGTAATTAATAAGTCTTTAGCATTGTATTAATTTGGGTAGACATAATTGTCACCCTGAGGTTTAAAGCTTCGTAGCTGCTGTTAATAATATTAAAAGTCTTAACGTTAATGAGAGTGTTGTGAGTAAATAAGTTAAGTACCATTGTCGCACATAATTAATATACCTTCCCAAACAGTAAGTTAAGTGCCAGTGAGGTTGGTTGTGAACTGAAACATCAAGTTAATTTAAAAGCTTGTGTGAAACTTTAAACGTTCCCAGACGGTTGTCATAATTTCCTATAAGACTCATGTCCTTTGGAGTCTTCTCTTCAGTGCATACCTAATAATAATCATTCAGTGAAAGTACCGGGTTATGTATCGTTCCGTCGGTTATTATTCGAGGGACAATGATAGTAAACGGTTACGATCATTCGAACCACTCTGCTTTGTACCCTTGCATAGTCTTTCATTAGACTAACCAACCGTAATTGTTCTCTGCATGGTTGGCTGATGTCATCCGTTTGATTCGGCACATCAGAGGTTGGTGCCCGATTTCAAAGTAACCTGTTGAGGATAAGAGGCTTGCAGACGAAGATTTAAGTATCAGTGTTTTAATTTGTTAAGTGTTTTTAAGTCATTAAGATAATTTAAAGTCTTCCACTGTATTAACACTCTGTTGTAAGATCATCTCCTCGTTTGAAGAGAGATCTTTTAATAAAAGGGTTGAGTTTCATGTATAAATGTCTTCCGTTGTTTAATCTTTCATTTAATATGTTTATGTATTTAAGTTTAATTGTTCCGACCAAGCCTAGGGTGACATCGGACAGCAACGTCTGAGGTCACTAGCATGTGGCACTACCGATGTATAAATCGGGGGTGTTACAGTACACTCTAGCATACCCAACTCCTCCAACGTATGCTTATCAAGGAATTTTGTAGGAAAAACCCTACGCTCTTGTACAACCTCATACCGCTCCTTCTCCTTCTGAGTCATCCTTAGCTTTCTCACTCTCGACATTGTAATAGAATGAAAGCGTTGAAAACGAGAGGGACCCAAGGGAGAACTCACAGTTCAGAGCAAGAAAGTGCTCGCTGACAAAGCCGCCACGGGTGCGGTGAGGGTGCCGCGGGGTGCGGTGCCTAGGCGCTAGCTCTGCTTTCTCGCCGCGGGTGCGGCACGTCTCCACCGCGGGTGCGGTGACTGGATCTGGGCAGGGAGTTCGTCAGAACACCGGAACAACACGCGAACCCACTCGAGCTTGCGAACTCCACACGAGCGTTGGCTGGGTCCTATGGCATAGTGCTCGGTCCGATTGCGGTCGCCTTGTCTTGGAGGAGAGGGAACCGGCACGGGGGCGGTGGATGGGGAAGGGTGCGGTGGTGTTGAACACTTGGAAGGTTTTGGGAATGGAGATGGGGTTTGGTGAAATTGGAGTGGAAAAGGGTAGATTTGGGTGTGGGTATGTAGATTTATGGAGGAAAGGGGGAAATTTGGGAGAGGAGATGGAGATGAGATGGGGTTTGTGAAGGTTTGAAGGGTTTGGGTAGTGGAGGTGAGAGAGGATCGTGAGGGTGGTTTGAGAGGGAAAGTGGTGGGGGTTAGGGTAATAGAGGAGGTGAAGAGGAAGAAGATAAGGGATGAAGGGTTTTTTTTTTTTCGGGAACAAGATTTTTTTTTTCTTTTTTTCGAAGCAACAGCAAAATAACTGGGTGCCCACCGTGGGTGCGGTGAGCTCTCTAGAAACCTCCTTTGCTCTTTTCTTTCGTACCTGCATGTTAGTGTACAAGCGAAAAACGAAAAAACAAAAATAGACTACCTAGCTATGCTATGAAAACACAAAGACAAGAGAAAGAGAGAAAAAAGTACCTCGGGTTGCCTCCTGAGCAGCGTCTTGGTTCACGTCGTTGGCTCGACATAGACTCTTGTCTATTCATTTTCAACACTTGGCTCTTCAAGAGCCATCTCATCAATTGCCTCGTTGTGGAACCCCTCGTGGTAAGGTTTTAACCTTTGACCATTCACCTTGAATGTCTTGTGAGTCGTTGGATCAATTAAATCAACAGCACCATGTGGGTAGACTTCAACAATAACATAGGGTCATATCCACTTCGATCGGAGCTTCCCTGCAAAGAGTTTCAGGCGAGATTGAAACAAAAGGACTTTATCACCTGGTTGGAAGTCCTTCCGCAAGATGTTCTTATCATGCCATGCCTTGGTTTTCGCCTTATAGATAACAGCGTTGTCATATGAGTCAAGGCGTAACTCTTCCAACTCTTGCAGCTGCAGCTTACGGAACTCTCCTACTTCATCAATCTGCATGTTGCACTTCTTCACCGCCCACCATGCCTTATGTTCCAGCTCTACAGGAAGATGGCAAGCTTTTCCAAACACGAGCCGAAAAGGAGACATACCAATTGGAGTCTTATAAGCTGTGGGGTAAGCCCATAGCGCGTCATCAAGCCTCAAACTCCAATCCTTCCTATTGGGTGCAACCGTCTTTTCAAGAATGGTCTTGATCTCTCTATTGGACACCTCAGCCTGCCCATTGGTTTATGGATGATACGCAGTGGAAACTCTTTGTGTGACATGATATTTCTTCAGCAGGGCAGTCATAGTTTTGTTGCAAAAATGGGTTCCCCGATCACTAATTAAAGCTTTGGTAATTCCAAACCTAGAGAATATGTTCTCCTTCAGAAACCCTGCCACAACTTTAGAATCATCAGTCCTGGTGGCCTTCGCTTCCACCCACTTGAAAACGTAGTCCACCGCAAGTAATATATAGAGATTCTCAAAGGAACTGGGAAAAGGTCCCATAAAATCAATACCCCACACATCAAAGACCTCATAGAAAATTAAAGACGATTGTGGCATCTCATTCCTCCTAGAAATATTACCCATCCTCTAACATCTATCACAGACTTTACAGAACGCAAATGCATCCCGAAAGATGTGTGGCCAATAGAAACCTGCATCCAACACCTTCCGAGCAGTTTTATTTGCACCAAAATGACCCCCACATGCTTGAGAATGACAAAAGCTAAGGACAGATTGTACCTCGTTATTCGGAAGACATCGACGGATTACCTGGTCGACACAGTGTCTCCAAAGATATGGATCATCTCAAACATAGTGGTGAGCTTCTCTTCGCACCTTCTCCCATTGCGCCTTGGTATGATCCGGAGGGAATTCCCCACGAACCAAGTAGTTCACAATGTCGGCGTACCATGGTCTGACAGAACGGAGCCCAAGAACGGACTCGTGGATGTGAGACACGGGCGAAGAAACACTTATAGCACAAAAGGACGCCGATGTTCCCTTCACCGCGGGTGCGGCAAGGCTCCACCGCGGGTGCTGGCTCTGGGTAATTCTCGAAAAATCCAGCACCGTCACCGCGGGTGCGGTCGTTCCACCGCGGGTGCGGTGAGCTCAACAGAGAGTTGGCTTGTTCTGTGTCATCTTCACCGCGGGTGCGGTCATATGGCCACAGGTGCGGTGAGCTGTTTTGGTGTACTTCCACTTTGTACAATGTGTCATCAGGGAAGGTTCCATGAATGGGGTTCTGTTTCTCCGGCTTGTCTTCCTCGTTCACAAGCCTACTCAGGTGATCAGCCACCAAGTTCTCTGCTCCTTTCTTGTCTCTTATTTCCACATCAAACTCACTAAGCAGAAGAACCCATTGGATCAATCTTGGCTTTGCTTCCTTCTTCGTCATTAGGTAACAAAGAGCTGCATGATCAGTTTAGATGATCACCTTGACTCCCAAAAGATATGGCCTGAATTTCTCCAAGGCAAACACCACAGCCAGCATCTCTTTCTCAGTAGTGGAGTAGTTTCGTTGCGCTCCATTCAGAGTCATGGAAGCGTAATGAATCACATGAGAGGCCCTAGCCTCTTTCTGCCCTAGAACTGCTCCAACTGCGTAGTCACTGGCATCACACATTATCTCGAATGGTCTAGACCAATCAGGTGCTTGAATAATTGGTGCACTTGTCAGGCGTTCCTTCAAGCAATCAAACGCCTTCTTTCACTCCTCATTTAGCTCAAAAGTTACCTCTTTCTTCAGCAACTCGCATAGGGGTGAAGAGATCTTGGAAACATCCTTGATAAACCTGCGGTAGAAACCTGCATGGCCTAGGAAAGAACGAACTTCACGCACGTTAGTAGGATAAGGCAAAGACTGAATCACATCAATCTTCGCCTTATCAACCTCAATACCCTTAGCAGAGACAATATGACCTAACACAATACCTTGTTCTACCATGAAATGACACTTTTCAGAATTGAGAACTAAGTTAGTTTCAACACACCTTTTTAGCACAAGTGTCAAGTGGCTCAAACATGTATCAAAGCTATCCCCATGAACCGTGAAGTCATCCATGAATACCTCAATGAAATTCTCAATATACTCAGAGAAAATACTTACCATACATCGTTGGAAAGTACCGGGTGCGTTACGTAGTCCGAAAGGCATTCTGCGGTATGCAAAAGTACCAAAGGGACATGTAAAAGTAGTCTTCTCTTGGTCCTCTGGCGCTATGGCCACCTGAAAATAACCTGAGTATCCATCTAGAAAATAATAATAGGGGCGCCCAACAAGGCGTTCTAGCATTTGATCAATAAAAGGTAGAGGAAAGTGGTCTTTTCTGGTTACCGCGTTCAGCTTACGGTAATCAATGCAGACTCTCCAGCCCGTCTGAGTTCTTGTGGGGACCAACTCCCATTGTTGATTATCTACCACTATGATCCCTCCCTTCTTGGGGACAACCTGAGTTGGGCTGACCCATTGACTATCGGAAATAGGGAAGATCATGTCAGCTTGAAGGAGTTTCAACACCTCTTTCCTCACCACCTCCATCATGGGTGGGTTGAGTCTTCTTTGTGGCTGTCTGGATGTCTTGGCTTCGTCCTCTAGCAGGATTTGATGCATACATGTGGAGGGACTAATCCCTTTGATGTCGGCAATGGTCCATCCAAGTGCAGTCTTGTGCTCCTTCAATGTTTCCACTAGCTTCTCCTCTTGCTCCCTCGAAAGCTTACTAGACACAATAACTGGCAAGGTGACATTGACTCCAAGGAACGCATACTTGAGATGACTAGGGAGCTGTTTAAGTTCAATCTCGGGAGCCTGCACAATAGAAGGAACAAGCTTCTCGCTCGGTGTTAGCAAATTGGGGCCAATGCCCAAAGGATCAATAGGAAGCTTACCGTTTGCATCCATCTGAGCTAAAACCACCTGCATGTTAGTTGATAAAGCATATTCTGTATGGGACTCATCTATATCATTCTCAATAATGGATTGCAACTCATCAGAACCAGAAATATCAAACACATCTTGCTCAATGGGTTCAATCACATCAATAGAGCACAAAATGATCATCAACGGGGTGTGTCATAGCATCATAAATGTTAAATTCAACCACCTCCCCATCAAATTCCATAGTAAGTGTCCCACTTACATAATCAATCTTAGTCCTAGCAGTTTTTAAGAATGGCCTACCTAACAATATAGGTGCAGCATGCATATCATGTTCCATATCTAGGACAAAGAAATCAGCAGGGAATATCAAATTATCAACCATGACCAGAACATCCTCAACTACTCCCTTAGGATACACACTAGACCTATCAACAAGTTGCACAACAATTCCGGTTTCATGCAAAGGTCCTAGTCCAAGTGATTTATAAAGAGAGTAAGGCAAGACATTGATAGATGCACCTAGATCAAACATAGCTCTTTCGATTTAGTGTCACCTATAACACAAGGAATGCTTATCATACCTGGATTAGCGCACTTCTTGGGAATACGCCTTTGAAATACCGCTAAGACACGTTCGCTCACCTTGACCTTCTGCTGCCCTTTTAGTTTTTGATTCCTCTTGATCGTGCAAAGTTCCTTCAAGAAATGAGCATACTTGGGAATACTTTTAACTAGTTTGAGTAAAGGGATGTTTACCTCACACTTGCTAAATGTTTTGAAGAGATCCTTATCGTCGATGATCCTCCTCTGCTTAAGCGCCTCTAGGAATAGGGCGGGTGGCTTCTCGGAACCGAGAGGGGGGAAGTACGGACGAACATAGGTGTCCACGTATGGCTCTTTAACAACTCTAGAAGGTCCATCGCGGGTGCGGTCAGATTCCACCGCGGGTGCGGCGGTCTCAACAGAGAATTCTCGAGATTTCTCAATACCGTCACCGCGGGTGCGGTCATCCCACCGCGGGTGCGGTGATGTCAACTGCGAGCTCTGTTGCTCCTCTGTGCTCCCACCGCGGGTGCGGACATCCCACCGCGGGTGCGGTTGGTTCTCCAGAGAACCCTCGTTTCCTGTGTCATCATTTTCAGCACTAGGAGCGACATTCAGTTGCTTACCACTTCGGAGTATTACTACACTAACGTTTTCCCTCGGGTTTACTACCGTTTGAGATGGTAGATTCCCCGAAGTCCTTGCATCGATCCTTGTGATAACCTCAGCTAGTTGTCCCATCTTTTTCTCTAGGTTCTTGATACTCGACTCCGTGGTTTGAACATGAGTGGTGAAATGTTTAGTCAAAGCTTGGAGCATATCTTCAGTTGAAGCAGACGTACCAGGTTGTGGGCCTTGTGACCTTTGTAGAAATTGAGGTCTAGGCTGAGGTTGTTGGTGATGATTCGGTTGATCCATCCATCTGAAATTTTGGTGGTCTCTCCATCCCGGATTATAAGTGTTGGAGTAGGGATCGTTCTGAGGTCTTGAAGGTCCATAACCTCCTACAGCGTTCACCTCAGCATTCAGATCATCTTGCAGTTGAGGACATGCATCGGTGGGGTGGAATTGATCAACACAAATCCCACATGCTTGGAGTTGTTGAGGAGTTCCTTTCAGCGTTAGTCTCCTCACCATGTCCTTCAATTCAGCAATATCGCCTGCAAGCTCAGGGCGATTGGAGTTCACAACATTAACCCCTTTCGTACAAGTCCTACCAAAGCTTCTAGTTCCTTCTGCCATCTCCTGAATCTTTTCCATGGCTGCCACCGGTGTTGTGTTGAGAATGTTGCCACCACATGCAGCGTCAACAATCCTTCTTTCATTGTCCAGCAGACCATTGTAAAGATGAAGCACTAGATCTTGATTCGTGTAACCGTGGAATGGACAGCTTGATCAAAGTCTCTTGAACCGCTCGTAGTACTCATATAAGGTCTCGTCAGCCTCTTGCTCGATGTTGCTTATAGCTTTTTTCAAGCTATTCGCCTTCTTTGCAGGAAAATACTTTTTCGAGAAAAGCCTTATGCAGTTTGTTCCACGTGTCTATGCTCTCGGTAGGTAGATGGTAGTACCAATCATCGGCTGCGTCCTTGAGGGTGAACCCGAAAGCTCTCATCTTGATTTGTTCCTCAGTGACGTTTGCCGGTTTCATGCTCATGCAGACAGTGTGGAATTTTCCCATATGCTTGATTGGGTCCTCTCCGCTTTGTCCATGGAATGTTGGGAGCAAATGAATCAGCCTTGGCTTCAACTCAAAGTTTACGCCTTCTCCTACGGCAGGAATAGTCACAGCTAAAGGTTGTTGTGTCAGATTAGGTGCAGTCAATTGCCGAAGCGTTTGGTCACCCATTGCAACTTGTGGTGTAAGGTGGTCTCTGCGATTCATGTGGAATGTCCTGTCGATTTCTGAATCAAAATCAACAAGAGGTGTGTCAGTAGCACGAGTGTGAACCATAAGATAGGTCCACACTAAAGTTGGTAACAAACAAAACCACAAAAATAGAAATTTTGATTCCCCGGCAACGGCGCCAAATTTGACAGGCCTAAAGTCGTATGCCTAATCAAAAAAATCCTAAAGTTGTAATAACCCTCATTTTAATAAAGAGTATTTTGGTAAGTTTTCCAAACACTCGTATATTAGACGAATTATTTTCAGAAGAGTTCAAACATTCTGATAAATATTTGATCGTCGTGATAATTCCTTGAGTGGAATAAAATACATTCGACGTATTTTGGAGGCTTAAAAATACGTGTTCGGGTATGAATATATTTAACCCGGGGTTAAAATCAAACCCATAATTCTTCCCGGTCAAAGATGGGAAAAAGGCACAAAATTCGCCTTGACCGCACCCGCGGCAATACCCACCGCACCCCGCGATCGATGAGGGTTTTGACGTGGCCGACAAGGGTTTCACCGCACCCTTGCCGCACCCTGCCGTACCCCGCGGTGTGATGATGATGTTTTTCTTCGCCGAGTTGCGTGGCATTGTCGGGGCTACTGTGTGGCTTCAAGGTGGCAGCCATCTGAGCTCCCTTGGTGGCCTATTTAAGGAGGAGGCTGGGAGGAAGAAGCTTGCCCAAGATCACTCTCTCTTCCTCAAAAATCTCTCTTCCTCCATAGCTCTCATTGTCGCCGGAGTTTGCTAGCTCGCCGGAGTTCTTCGTCGTCGTCGGAGCTGCTCTAGGAGGTGGAGGTGTCCCTCAAGGTGGTGGTTGATAACCCAAGGTGCCGGAGATCGGAGCCACCACGAGTCGAGCCCCCATCGTCGTCTTCTACGGTGAGTTGTTGTCGAAGTTCTCGTCTCTATAGCCTCACCGCACCCGCGGCCATGGCCACCGCACCCGCGGTGAGGCCTGGGCGAGTGTGGTTTGGCTTAGGCTTTTGTGATTTCGTTTGGGACCTTTGTTCCTTCGATTTCGTTCATTTTTCTTTAGATTCGTACTATTAATTGTCGAATCTAACTTAGGATTTCGTTATGGGTCATTCCGTAGGAAATCATAATTTGAGATCTTCCTCGTTTTGGACCCGGAAATCCATCATCTCAAGCTTCGTTAAGCTTCGTCGAAATCTAAGGAAAGTGGCGGTTCTCTCTTGCTTATCATTCCATACTTATATTGATTATCAATTGTTTAATTGTTAATTAATTTGGGATGAGTTGTTGTTTTCGTCTAGGGACAGTTTTTATAACTGTATGTGATTTTAAAAGAAATATTATAATAGGTTGTATATTGCTAGAATAACGCTATTATAGATATATATATATATATATATATATATATATATATATATGTTTAAATACGGATATTATGATAGGTTGTATATTGTTAGAACAACGCTATTTTATCTGTGTTTGGCCACGAGGGCTTTGATGTGTGTTATTACTGTGTTGAGTTAACACGAGTATTCGTAGGAACACTATGTACCTCGCGAGGTTTAGTGGTTTCTTTATAACTGGCGCTAGGAGGTTTTTGCCCTAGTGTCTTCGGTCATGACCTTACCCTTACTCAAGGTATGTGCACACACCTGGTGCCGCCATTTGGGATGTATTCCCTGGGATATATTCCCTTTGATATCTCTTGTGAAGAGATCTGATATCTCTCGTGAAGAGATTTTAAAAGCTTGTAACGTGAATGTTTGTTTTGGAATTAAAACAAGATAAGTGCCGTTGTGCACATAATTAATATACCATTTGGCGAGTAGTGCAGCTAGGAAAGTAGTGCAGCTAGGAAAGCTCGTCTAGACTTTGGTCAGAATAAAAGTTCTCTTTCTAATCTGGATTCGCATTATGCGGTGAGGTTGGTCGTGAACCGAAACACCTAAGTCAGTTTTAAAGTGTTTGTGTGTAATTAATGTTCCAGACATTTGTCATGTTTCCGATAAGACTCAATTCGTTGGAGTCTTCTCTTCATATGTTTCCCTAAGACTCACTCTTTCAGAGTCTTCTCTTGATCATATATTTTCATAGATTTTAGTAGGAGTATGGTGGTTGACTATCGTCATCGGTTTTAATTCGAGAAGCGATGAGTCTAACCTAATACGATTACTTCGAACCAATCTGCTTATACCCTTGCATAGTCTTTCATTAGACCAACCAACCAGAATTGTTCTCTTCATGGTTGGCTGGTGTCATCCGTTCGATTCGGCACATCAGATAGACGGTAATTCCATTGAAGGCTAGAAGCGACGAAAATGACGGATGGGATTTTGAAGATCTGTTCAGGGTTAAAGACTCCTTGTCAAGTGATTGTTGATCAAGACCCTTTTTAATTTTTTCATCAAAGACTTCCGTTGTAAAATTATTTCATTTTGTAATTTAAACCATGGATGTAATTCTGAAGTGTTTCTTTAAAAGTTATGATATTTTGTATTATAACTGATGTTTTGTAATATATATAAATGGGTTAAGCCTGAGTGGCTTCGGTGGAATCCGGGGTCAGTGGCGGTAATACCCTTTTAAGGTTATATTTGGGGGGTGTTACAGATCTGGTATCAGAGCTGGAAATTTCTTTTAAACGGGTTGGGATTTTTATAAATCAATTGCTCGTTTTAAAATGAAAAATATTTTTTAAGAATTTTTTTCAAAAAACCATTCTAGTCGTGCCTTCACTTTAGTCTAATATAGGAAGTCCGCTTCTATATTTAGCCTAACTCTTTCTCGTCACCTTTAGGTTATGGGTGCATGTTTTTCTCTTCGAAGAGACTTGGAAGAAGTTGAGGTGGATCTGTCATCTCCAATGAGACTCGACTTTCCAGTTCCCCTACGATGTTTCGAAGTAGGTGAATCAAGTAGTCCACCCGAGGAGGTGAAGACTGTATTACCCGAGTTAGTAGTACTAGTGTCCGATAGAACCAAGGTTCCAGTGGCAGAGCCTACGAGGGAGCCAAGGAAGGGCACGGAAGATGAGGAGGAGTGGTCAAGGTATGCAAGAGGGCATTACGATGACGACTTCATGATCGAGATGATTCCCGAAGAGGAAGATCCCGAGGAGGATCCAGAAGAGGAAGATCTCGAGGAGGATCCAGAAGAAGAGGAGGACCCCGAGGAAGACCTCGAGGATCAGGGCCACGAGTCGGATGGCTTGGAATGCCTATTGGTGGGCAGCGAGGAACCGGGAATGGAATTTATGTATCCAAGTCCGGAGTTGCCACCTGAGCAAGAATACCCGCCATTCACTCTGGCCGAATGGGAAGCACTCTATGTTGAGTATGGCATCAGAGGAAGTAATCCACAAAATACATCTGAAGACTCACAAGAGGCACTACGCCAGAGTCAGATGTTTTCTCTAGAAGAGCGCCGCTATATGGACGAGGAGGTTGAGCATACCCGTAGAAGGGCGAGGCCGTGGGAGTCGGTGGGTACTTTAGTCAAACCCCGACTCAGCAGGGCAGATCGGGATCAAGAAATGATCCATGTGCTCCAGGACCAAGCAGGGTGAGGAGTCCGTCACCGGATTCCGACGGTAAACCCCGTTCGAAGAAGCCATGTATGAGGAGGTGTGATTACAGGAAACGTTTCAGGGCGCCATGAGTTGGGCCAACGTTGACCTTAGCAGTTTTGTTTTCTTGTATTTCAGTGATCATTATGTAAAAAAATTTATAAATCTCCGAGTAATTTTGTCTTAACGCTCGTGGGATCCCTTTTGTAGAAGCTTGTAAATCAGTTTGAAATCCATCTATGAAATCACCAACTTTGATCTATTCTAAGTTGACTTTTATAACATAAGATATATTGGAATGATATTAATGTTATGAAATACTTGGAATTTGATCGGTAAACAGATGGTGTGTAACACCCCCAAATCTTAACCCATTTGGAAAGGTATTACCGCCAGTGACCTCGGTTTTCCTCACCGAAGCCACCCCAGGCTTTACCGTTTAAATACAATCATGAAACTCATATGATACAAAATCATAATAATATTCAATTAAAACTTGAGTCCCGGGATTACATCCCAATCCCGAATAGGACAAACATACAGAGTTTAAACGAAATACAGCGGAATTCAAAATACAGGATTTAACAAATAACAGAGTAAATAGGTTACAACGGAAGTCTTTCTTAAAATATTACAAAAAGGGTTGTGATTGTAATGATCACCTGCCCAAGGATCTTAACCTGATTAAAACATCCAAAAACCACCGTCGTCTTCATAGTCATTCTAATCTCCTCGGATCTGCAATTTATCTGATGTGCCGAATCGAACGGATGACACCAGCCAACCATGCAAGGGAATAATCGGTTGGTTAGTCTACTGAATAGACTATGCAAGGGTACAAAGCAGAGTGGTTCGAAGTAGTCGTATTAGGTTAGACTCATCGCTCCTCGAATAATAACCGATAGCGATAGTCAACCACCATACTTCTACTGAAATATCAAAAAGGCATGATCAAGAGAAGATTCCAACTGAAGTGAATCTTATCGGAATATCCAAGAGAAGACTCCAAAAGATTGAGTCTTAACGAAAGTATGACAAGTCTGGAACATTTAAAGAATCACAGTATCGCATTCGAGCGATTTAAAAGTTAAGACAAGCTTTCCTAGCTGCACTATCGCCTAGCTGCACTACTCGCCCAAGGGTATATTAATTATGTGCGTCAAGAGAACTTATCTTATTATATTCCAAAACGCGCATCACGTTACAAACTTTTAAATGTATATATATCCCCAACGGAACCTATACATCTTGAGTATGCGTTTCGTCTAGAGTGACGCATATCGTAGGGACTAAATCCCGAGATTTGTGACACCAGCTAAGTGCACCACCTCTATAATGCGTGTATCAGAGGTTGGGTCATGACCGTCCAAATAGTATTAGGTGGGGTCTAGCCACCTCTCTACTAGATTATAAAGAAACGACTGAACCTTGTAGGGTCCTAGTAACGTTCCTAACTACTAGTGCTAACTAAACAGTTCGAGCACAACAATAGTCCACAATAAATCCATATAAATGCCCTTAAGGCGATCATAAATATATATCTATAATAGCGTTGTTCTAACAGATATACAACCTATTATAATATCATATTTTAGTTTCCAAAACAGTTTTATCAAAACCGTTCCCAAACGAACACAATAATCATTCCAAATTAATTACTCAATTAAGCAACTGATAATTAATGAAAGCATGGAATGATGAGCAAGAGCGAACCGCCACTTGCCTTAAATCCGCAGAAGCTTAAACGAAGCTAGGTATGACGACAACTGGTTTACGGGCTCGAAGCAGGGACAGATCTGGCAACACAGATTCCTTTGGATCGACCCATAAAAAAACCCTAAGTTAGATTCTACAACAACGAGTACGAATCTAAAGAATAACGAAAGAAATCAAAAGGAGCGAAGCCCGATCGAAACCACAGAAGCCAAGGCCGAAACAAGCCAAAAGCTTCTGGACGGCGATCGCCGCCTGCCTTACGACGGGCGCCGCTACGAACATCAGAAAATTTCACGAGAGGCAAAAACTCACCGACGTCGATTGTTTTGCTTCTCCTTTGTCTTGCTTTGGATTCTAAGCTTCTAAGGACCTCCAAAGCTTTACTTTACAACTGGAATAAACACCAAAGGAACTCCGACGATCGATATCAAATACTCCAGTGAGAGCTTGATTTCCGACGAGATGATTTAGGGAGATTTGAGCTTGGTTTGTGCTCCAATCTGTTCCCAATTCATCCCCTTTTATAGCACAAAGCCAGGTTACAAGAATGGGCAAACCATGCAACGTCGAGGGCCAAGATCGAGCATCTCCCCGGTCGCTGGCAATCCACTGCACCTACGCCTGCAACAGTGGCGGCGGTCGCCGCCGTCGGCAAGAGGTCGCCGCCCTTATAAGTCTATGGCGGCGGTCGCCGCTTTTCTGGCGGCGGTCGCCGCTTTCTAGACCACTTGGCTGGCAAGATGAGGATGACGACATCGGCTAGTTGGCGGCGGTCGCCGCTAGCCTTACGGCGGTCGCTGCCAAGGCCATTTTGCATCTGATTAAGCTTTGGATTAGCTTTGGCTTTAGCCCGGGATAACAATAATCGTACACGAACGAGTATTAAGTCCCAAAATACGTCGAATGTATATTATTTCACTTAGAAAAATATTACAGAGATTAAGAACATTACAGAATGTCTTTCTGTCTCCGAATTTAATTCGATGTACTAAACGGGTGTTCGGGAAAATTCCCAAAATACCCTTATAAAAGTACGGGGTATCACATGGTGAACACAAGGAACACCATTCGTGCTGGTGCTGGGCCAAGCAATGACCCCATACCAAATGTGAGAAACACTGCAAACCCCAGGGACGAACATGATTGTACATCTAACAACTCTGTGGGTAATGACCAAGCTCAGTCCAATTCCCCAGCGATATTTGATACGACAGCAATAAAGGCTATTTGAGGAATTGTGATGCAAGCATTTACTGACATAATGCGACCAATTGCGCCTCATGCACAGGCCGTGCCAATTCCTCCAGCGGTTCCAAGATTTGAGGAGCCAGTTGTCCATGCGCCACAAGAAGATGCACAGGCCGTGCCAATTCCTCCAGCGGTTCCAAGATTTGAGGAGCCAGTTGTCCATGCGCCACAAGAAGATGTAGTCCGGAATAGAGGGAATTATGGCCGAGCATTAAAGGCTATCAGCTCTATGAGGCCCGACTGCTATGATGGGAAAGGGGAGCCAGTTAAAGTAGCTTATTGGTTCTCACACATGGAACGAGTATTCCGCAATGTTGAGTCCACGGAAGCGGAAAAGGTACAAATTGCATCCCTTCAGCTGAAAGAAGTGGCAAGTGAGTGGTGGGAAAGTACAGGTTTGGCTGATCACCCTGATTTGAAGTGGGAGATGTTTAAAGCCAAGATGACTGATCGTTTCTTCTCTCGAGCTATGAGAGAGGAGAAACATAAGGAGTTTTTATACCCGAAGACGGATGGTTTGAAGGTGACCGAGCTGGCAACCAAATTCAATCATTTGTTGCAGTATGTTGGGCCGGAGGTGTCCAACGAGGAGCAAAAGATCTGGCATTTCCACAAATGGATGAACCTAGATATTAAACCTTTGATGGTGCGACACGGATGCTCTACTTTGGAGCAATATGTGGACACAGCCTACAAGTTGGAACTAACTCTGGAGGAGTCAACAAAGAAGCACAATCGCCAGAGATCAATGCAGGGCCAATCTCAGGCGAGTGGATTCAAACGTCCCGCGCCACCGTCAAATTTCGCCAAGTCTGGCAAGGCAAAAATAGATATGACTCATGGAGGGTCTACACGTCAATCGGGTCAGGGTAAGAGTCCGATTCAATGCTATAATTGTGGTACACATGGGCATAAAAGTAATGAGTGTCCAAAGGAGAAAAAGATGTGTTTTGGCTGTGAAAAGGTGGGACATTTACAGAGGTTCTGTCCACAGCAAAGGCAGAAAGGAGCTGAGTCACAACAAGGATCGGTTAATCAGAACAATCGACCCAGGTTTAGACCAGTGGAGGCTCCTAGTCCTTCAACGCATATGACTGCACAGAACAAGGGGAAAGCCCCAGCTGCTTCTGGAGGTCAGGGTCAACGCTTGTACGAGATGCGTGAGGCTGATGGACCCAATGCTCCAATTGCTCAAGGTACTTTATACCTTCATTCTACTTCAGTATGTATGTTATTTGATTCAGGTGCTACACATTCTTTTATTTCTGAGAGTTGTGTTAGTAAGTTAGGGTTAGTATGCAACGAGGTTTGTGAGCCTTTCGTTGTGAATCTTCCTAATGGTGAACATTTAGTGGGCACCAAGCATCTGTCAAAATTTCCTGTTACCATCCAGGGTAAGAAGTTCGAAGCAGATCTAATTTGTATAGCCATGGCTCCATACGACATTATTCTCGGTATGGATTGGCTGACACGTCATGGGGCGGTAATCGATTTCAGCTCGAGGACTATGACGGTGTCATCTGGGGGCCAGTATGTATGCAAGTTTAAGGGTCGGAATGAGGCTGATAACGGCAGGCTTATCAATGTGATGGTTGCGTTCAAGCTACTTCGACAAGGTTGTGTCGGGTACCTTTGCTATCTAGACGAGCCCAATAAAGATGAACCTTCAATTCCTGATATTCCGGTCATTTGTGAGTTTCCAGACGTTTTCCCGGAGGAGATTCCTAGTTTACCCCCGTATCGTGACGTAGAATTTACTATTGATCTCGAGCCTGGTACCGTGCCGATTTCTAAAGCACCGTACCGGATGGCTCCTCCTGAGATGCAAGAGTTGAAGAAGCAACTCGAAGATCTTCTTGAGAAGGGGTATATAAGGCCGAGTGCATCTCCTTGGGGTGCTCCGGTCTTGTTCGTCAAGAAGAAGGATGGATCGTTTCGACTTTGTATCGACTATCGTGAGTTGAATAAAGTCACGATCAAGAATAAGTATCCGTTGCCGAGGATTGATGATATGTTGGATCAACTGCAGGGAGCCAAAGTCTTTTCCAAAATCGATCTGAGGTCTGGTTACCATCAGCTCAAGATTCGAGAGGATGATATTCCGAGGACTGCGTTCCGGATGAGATATGGTCACTACGAGTTCGTAGTCATGCCATTTGGACTTACTAATGTTCCAGCAGTCTTCATGGATCTGATGCATCGATGTTTCCACCACTACTTGGATAAGTTCGTAGTGGTCTTCATCGATGATATTTTGATTTATTCCCCAAGTGAGGAGGCTCACGAGGAACATCTTCGGATCACTTTGTCAATTCTTAGACAAAATCAGTTGTATGCCAAGTTGTCTAAGTGTGATTTTTGGATCAAGGAAGTGGCTTTCTTAGGCCATGTGATTAATGAGAATGGGGTTGTGGATGATTCCCAGAAGATTGAAGCGGTAGCCAATTGGAAGCAACCTCAGAATGTAAAAGAGGTGTGTAGTTTTCTAGGACTTGCTGGTTATTATAGACGGATCGTAGAGGGATTCTCTAAGATCGCTCTACCCATGACCGGTCTACTCCGCAAACTCCATAAGAAGTTTGTCTGGGATGACAAGTGCGAGGCCAGTTTTCAGAAATTAAAGCAATGTCTGACCTCTGCACCAGTGTTAGCACTACCAGAAGGAAATGATGGTTATGTAGTCTATAGTGATGCTTCGAAGAGTGGTTTGGGATGTGTGCTGATGCAAAGAGGCAAAGTTATTGCATATGCATCCCGACAGTTGAAGACTTATGAAGCAAACTATCCGACGCATGATCTGGAACTAGCAGCTATAGTGTTTGCGCTGAAGATTTGGAGACACTATCTCTATGGTATAAGGTGTCAAGTCTTCACCGGTCACAAGAGTCTCAAATATATATTCACTCAGAAGGAGCTAAATATGAGACAACGTCGCTGGTTAGAGCTACTCAAAGACTACAACATCGAATTGCTGTATCATCCGGGCAAGGCTAATGTAGTAGCCGATGCATTGAGCCGGAAGACACCGCACGAGACTGTAATGGCTTTACTTACTGCTCAGACTAAGTTGAACCAAGGGTTGTGTGAGATCGAAGTCTTGTACGATCAGCGTAAAGGATATCTGAGTATGTTGGAGATTCAGGCCACGCTACTTGATCAAATCAGAGAGAGACAGGTTGATGATGTAGTCTTGGTAAAGTTAAGCAGTGAAGTGATGGACGGGAAAGCTCCCGGTTTTGTGATTCAGGAAGATGGATCACTCTGGTTTCAAGACCGGATTTGTGTGACTGACGTTGATGGTCTTCGCCAATTGGTGATGAAGGAGGCCCATTCGTCAGCTTATTCTGTATATCCAGGCTCTAGCAAGATGTACAAGGACCTCAGGAAAAAGTTCTGGTGGCCCAACATGAAAAGGGATGTAGAAGAGTTTGTGGCAAAGTGTTTGACTTGTCAGAAGGTCAAGATAGAACATCGCAGACCAGGTGGTGAGTTATTACCTCTTCCAGTGCCAGAATGGAAATTGGAGGATATTGCTATGGATTTCATCACGGGGTTGCCAAAGACTCAAAGTCAGAAAGATGCTATATGGGTAATTATTGACAGGCTCATGAAGAGTGCTCACTTCGTGGCTATCAAGTCAACATGGGGAACACATAAGTTATCAAAAGTGTTTTTACACGAGATTGTTCGTTTGCATGGTACTCCAAAGACCATTATATCAGATCGCGACGGCCGATTCATGTCAAGATTCTGGAAAGAACTCCATAAAGCCATGGGAACCGAGTTGAGGTTTAGTACTGCGTTTCATCCTCAAACGGATGGACAGTCGAAGAGGACCATCTAGACATTAGAAGATATGCTAAGAGCTTGTACACTCGATCGTCCGACTAGCTGGGAGAACAGTCTGAGTCTGATTGAGTTCACATACAATAATAGTTGGCATGCTACCATCAAGATGGCTTCATTCGAGGCTATATACGGTCGAAGGTGCAGATCTCCGATTTGTTGGGATGAGAATGCCGACAAGATTCTGCTCGGACCGGAATTAGTTGAAAGGACTGCCTCAGATATTGCTTTGATAAGACAGAGAATGTTAACCGCTCAAAGTCAACGGAAGTCTTATGCAGACCTAAAGCGCAGAAATGTTGAGTTTGAGGTTGGCGACAAAGTGTTTGTCAGAATGTCGCCATCCAAGGGTGTATTCAGATTTGGTAAGTATGGGAAGCTTAACCCTCGCTACGTGGGACCATTTGAGATCTTTGATAGAGTGGGATCTCTAGCGTATCGTTTGGCATTACCGCCATCAGCACACCCAGTGCATAACGTGTTCCACGTATCTTTGTTGAGGAAATACGTGCCAGATGAGTCTCATGTGCTGAGCTATGATGACATCGAGATTCAGCCAAATGGAACCTATGAGGAGATACCGGTGCGTATTCTCGAACGCCGTGAGAAGCAGTTACGCAACAAGATAGTACCGTTGGTAGGAATAATGTGGTCTAAGTCAAGAACTGATGAAGTTACTTGGGAAACCTGGGAAACGGAGGCGGATATGCTTAGATGTTTTCCCGATCTATTTTCGGCCTAGTTTCGGGGTCGAAACCTTTTTAAGGGGGTAGTGTTGTAACGCCTCACTTTTCCTTGGTTTATTCGGCCAAGTTTCGGGGTCAAGACTTTTTGTAAGGGGGAGGTGATGTAATAACCCTCATTTTAATAAAGAGTATTTTGGTAAGTTTTCCAAACACTCGTATATTAGATGAATTATTTTCAGAAGAGTTCAAACATTCTGATAAATATTTGATCGTCGTGATAATTCCTTGAGTGGAATAAAATACATTCGACGTATTTTGGAGGCTTAGAAATACGTGTTCGGGTACGAATATATTTAACCCGGGGTTAAAACCAAACCCATAATTCTTCCCGGTCAAAGATGAGAAAAAGGCACAAAATTTGCCTTGACCACACCCGCGGCAATACCCACCGCACCCTGCGGTCGATGAGGGTTTTGATGTGGCCGACAAGGGTTTCACCGCACCCTTGCCGCACCCCACGGTGTGATGATGATGTTTTGCTTCGCCGAATTTCGCCGAGTTGCGTGGCGTTGTCGGGGCTGCTGCATGGCGTCAAGGTGGCAGCCATCTGAGCTCCCTTGGTGGCCTATTTAAGGAGGAGGCTGGGAGGAAGAAGCTTGCCCAAGATCACTCTCTCTCCGTCAAAAATCTCTCTTCCTCCATAGCTCTCATTGTCGCCGGAGTTTGCTAGCTCGCCGGAGTTCTTCGTCGTCACCGGAGCTGCTCTAGGAGGTGGAGGTGTCCCTCAAGGTGGTGGTTGATAACCCAAGGTGCCGGAGATCGGAGCCACCACGAGTCGAGCCCCCATCTTCGTCTTCTCCGGTGAGTTGTTGTCGAAGTTCTCATCTCTATAGCCCCACCGCACCAGCGGCCATGGCCACCGCACCCGCGGTGAGGCCTGGGCGAGTGTGGTTTGGCTTAGGCTTTTGTGATTTCGTTTGGGACCTTTGTTCCTTCGATTTCGTTCATTTTTCTTTAGATTCATACTATTAATTGTCGAATCTAACTTAGGATTTCGTTATGGGTCATTCCGTAGGAAATCATAATTTGAGTTCTTCCTCGTTTTGGACCCGGAAATCCATCATCTCAAGCTTCGTTAAGCTTCGTCGAAATCTAAGGCAAGTGGCGGTTCGCTCTTGCTTATCATTCCATACTTATATTGATTATCAATTGTTTAATTGTTAATTAATTTGGGATGAGTTGTTGTTTTCGTCTGGGGACAGTTTTTATAACTGTATGTGATTTTAAAAGAAATATTATAATAGGTTGTATATTGCTAGAACAACGCTATTATAGATATATATATATATATATATATGTTTAAATACGGATATTATGATAGGTTGTATATTGTTAGAACAACGCTATTTTATCTGTGTTTGGCCACGAGTATTCGTAGGAACACTATGTACCTCGCGAGGTTTAGTGGTTTCTTTATAACTGGCGCTAGGAGGTTTTTGCCCTAGTGTCTTCGGTCATGACCTTACCCTTACTCAGGGTATGTGCACACAGCTGGTGCCGCCATTTGGGATGTATTCCCTGGGATATATTCCCTTTGATATCTCTTGTGAAGAGATCCGATATCTCTCGTGAAGAGATTTTAAAAGCTTTTAACGTGAATGTTTGTTTTGGAATTAAAACAAGATAAGTGTCGTTGTGCACATAATTAATATACCATTTGGCGAGTAGTGCAGCTAGGAAAGCTCGTCTAGACTTTGGTCAGAATAAAAGTTCTCTTTCTAATCTGGATTCGCATTATGCGGTGAGGTTGGTCGTGAACCGAAACACCTAAGTCAGTTTTAAAGTGTTTGTGTGTAATTAATGTTCCAGACATTTGTCATGTTTCCGATAAGACTCAATTCGTTGGAGTCTTCTCTTCATATGTTTCCCTAAGACTCACTCTTTCAGAGTCTTCTCTTGATCATATCTTTTCATAGATTTTAGTATGAGTATGGTGGTTGACTATCGTCATCGGTTTTAATTCGAGAAGCGATGAGTCTAACCTAATACGACTACTTCGAACCAATCTGCTTGTACCCTTGTATAGTCTTTCATTAGACTAACCAACCGGAATTGTTCCCTGCATGGTTGGCTGGTGTCATCCGTTCGATTCGGCACATCAGATAGACGATAATTCCATTGAAGGCTAGAAGTGACGACAAGGACGGAAGGGATTTTGAAGATCTGTTCAGGGTTAAAGACTCCTTGTCAAGTGATCGTTGATCAAGACCCTTTTTAATTTTTTCATCAAAGACTTCCGCTGTAAAATTATTTCATTTTGTAATTTAAACCATGGATGTAATTCCGAAGCGTTTCTTTAAAAGTTATGATATTTTGTATTATAATTGATGTTTTGTAATATATATAAATGGGTTAAGCCTGAGTGGCTTCAGATATGGAATCCGGGGTCACTGGCGGTAATACCCTTTCAAGGTTATATTTGGGGGGTGTTACAAAAGTACCTACTAAAGAGAGTATAGCAAGCAAGTCAGTGTCGAACCCAAGGGAATCAGTTTATCAGTTCTTGTAATTCGCAAGTCACCAACTAGGAACTAGGGGGTTTTGTAGTATTTCGAACCAAGTAAATAAAGCAAGAAAAGCAAAGCAAAGGATGTGAATATGATATGAGGAAAGCGCCACACCTGACAAAGATCCACACAACAAGAGATATGATTGATCACTGAATTCTATTATTCTCAAGTTCTTATCTTTCCTTTGGTTGTTCTTATCCCGATCATATGTAACTATTAGTTCTACCAGCCCTAATAGTACTTATTACTAAATCAAATCCGAAAACTTTCAAGACTCAACAAAGCAATAGCATTCAAACAAGGATTCAACAAGATGCATGCAATAGAAATAACCCGTTACTATAAGCATGCAATTAACTCTCTCTCACGATGAACACTCGCAACCCGCTTATGTAAATCGTGTTTGCTACTAGATATGCAATCCGAACCCGGAATCACAAACCCTAGCTATATGGATAATATCAATAAACCTAGATGATCAGACTAGATAAATCAATAAGATTCAGTAAACATTCAAGAGCAAGAGAATTAATACAACTAGATAGGAAATCGAACAAGAGTAGAAAACTCACAACTAATCAATTGAAGGCTTCAAAACGTCAAGTGCAACAATGGAAGTTTAGTTCTCCATAGGGTTTGTGAGAGAAACTAAGAAAGGTGGAAACTAGGTTAACCTAAACAAAATCTTAGAAAGAACCTTAAATACTAGGGAAAATAATTCAGAAATAAAGAAAAGAAAATAACAAACTTGGAAATAAAGTTTCAGAATTAAAATAAAAGGAAATAAAAATCTCGGAAAATAGATCTGCCGCGTCGGTCACTGCGGGTGCGGTGACATCCACCGCGGGTGCGGTGGATCTCCAGTTCTTCAAATGCACTCCTCTGCTAGCTCACCGCGGGTGCGGCAGTGTTGGGCGTGGGTGCGGTCGTCTTCTCCAGAAACTCTTATTCATCAGTTGCGTCTTCCTGCTTCCTTTGCACAACTCTTCAACTCTTCACTTCAATGTACTCCAAAACTCTGTAAATCCCATGATTTCTTCACTTCTCGTCTTCTCTTCCGGATTACAGAATTACAACCAAAACACACCTAAACTTCATCTAAATCATGCTAATAACTACTAGATGCGCTATACAATATATCGCATATCACTTCGCGCCCACTCGACGAGTTCCCTCGCGAACTCCAAAAGCAATATCTCGGGGCTTCGCGCCCACTCGACGAGTTCCCTCGCGAACTCCAAAAGCAATATCTCTGGGCTTCGCGCCCACTCGACGAGTTCCCTCGCGAACTCAGAGTGCAATATCTTGGGACTCCGCGCCACTCTACTAGTTGACTCGTGAACTTGCGCTTTAACTTGTGCTCCATCCAACCATAGAGATGGTTCAAAAATCAATACGAAATGAGATGATGCGGAAAATGAGCAAATTAAGAAAGAACCTAACCAAGAGACAATTATTAGCTTAGTCATTCCTCGAAAAGAAAGAGAAAAGAGAAGACAACTTGCAAGAAAGATTCGCGAGGAACCTGGACGAATGCAATCTCTTGCGAGGCCACCAGTGAACCAAGCCTTCACCTTCGCTACGCGAAGTCGAAGAGCTTGGGGGGCTGGCTGTGGGCTCCAGAAATCGACAGAGATCCTACGCGTGGAACATAACTGAACATCCGCAAACACCACGCGAACTCGAAGCGAGCAACAAACCAAGTTCTAGAACCTGTCATGGGCCAGCGGCAAAGGAAGAAGCCCATCGGAGAAAGAAGGGAAAAACCCATCATTGGAAAGAGAAAATGGCTATAAGGAGAGGGCACATGTCGATCTATGGATGGAGGGGGAATCCTATAAAAGCCCTATGAAGTTTGTAAGAAGGGGGCACTTTCCAGAGGAGGCGGCAATTGGGCACAGAGGGGAGAGACGAAGCTCTCTGAAAACTCCATGGGGAAAATACGGCCCCGGAAATTAGAGAGTAGCCATGGGAGAAGGCCACAGTTTGGGGACTACGATTTGCGCTCTTTGAAGCTCGACCATGATCGATCTGGAAAGCAAGGCAGGGGCTGAACACGATGAGCTCTCGAGAGCTCCTCTTGGCGGCTCTAATGGAGGAGCACCGGGGGGATGTATTATGGAGGAGCCGCTTATACCTGTCAAAGCTCGCTTCCGACGCCACACCTTCGATCTGGAAAGCCTTTGTCTCTTCCGTCTTGCCGGATCGAGGCAAGAGGAACACTCAGTGGGTATTTCTGGGCTGCCCCGGCATCGTGAACGGCACTTATGCTAGCCGACCTCCATCTCTCCATGGCGTTCCTCATATTGCCATCGGTGACCTCGTTCGCGAGGTAATATCTCTTTAGATCTGACGACTTTAAGAGCTTTGATTGTGCGATCTGCTTGAATCCGTGGATCCGCCATTCTGCTCTTCATTTAGTTGTGTCATTTGTGCTCTAATTGCTTCAGTGACATCTTGATCTAACAAAGTGCTCCTCTGCGTACAATGCCTGATATGCAATCTCACTCTCTTCTGTGCATACGTGTGTTTTGTCTTGGCAAGATCTGGAACTATAATGTCCGTATTAAAGTCTAAAATATACAACATATTTTATCGACATCTGTTCAAATGACTACGTAGATCTTTCCTAAGGATGCTTGGGTCATATGCAAATTTATATTATACTCTTTAGTATATGCTTGTTCTATAGTGGGAAAAATAGCATGTCTACATAGTAACTTAGCTTGATCATAATTTGCGGGCTCGCTTGCTACACCACGGCTATAGCAAATTAGATGAGATCAGTTTACTCATTAAGTGCCACCACCGTGTCAAGAGCTCCAATATTCTTGACCTTCCTTTGAATTGTGAATGGATTTGATAAATGATCGCGTTTGGCCTCTCGATCAAGGCTCGCTGATGCTCTAATCATGCTGGGTGCAATAGTCGGGGTTTTAATGTTGTTTTTGTCTATGAAAAGCTTGCCTAGTCCTTCGCGAAGGTAATTTGACGGGTCAGTAAATCTCTCAACCTTAGCCATTTATGAACATATATATATATGTTTTTCGTATGGAATACTGACTTGAGCGTCGGAGAGCCTGCTCCCGGGAAAGCCACCCTTGGGGCGTTTTCAGGTGAATCTGGCGTACGAGAAGGCTGTCGGAGCTCGAGAACAATCGTATACAATCTGGAGGGTGTGAAGGATAGTATTTGCATCAGAATTGAAGCATGAAGCCAGAGGCCCCATCCTACGCGAAGCCATCGACCAGGAAGTTATGGAGGGCGTCCCCAAAACAAACATATCCTCAACAAATCCGAGCTGGGGGTGTGTTGACCCTTAGCACCTTCATGAATCGTTGAATCGGAATTCAACAGTAACCATAGTAGCTAATAGGTCATTATATGTAGACTTCACTCTGCCATACACAGAATCAGGTGTAATAATGGTTGCACCTATCAAAGACAACACTAAGAAGAAAGCTTGGGTGTTCTTTGATGCCTCTGTCTTGGGATTTGTGGGTTACAAGCTTATGTTTCTTTGTCTTCATTGCCTTTGTCATTTGGGTACTCGAGCATCGTATCAATCCACAGTTTAGAGGGCCGCTTGTGCACCAAGCTGGCACAAGCTTTTACTACTCGTTTTCGATGATGGTGTTTGCCCAAAGTAAGATTCTCCCTAACATCTTCAACTTCTTGTGATTCATTTTATACCTGGACATAAATTTTTTATGCCTGCTCAACCATCCCATTTGCCTGAAACAAAACATAAATTTACAAGGCTTTGGCTTATTATCTCATGCCAAATCTCTTGCTAGTCGGTAATTACAGATTAATAGAACATTTCAAGTTCAGCCCATAACTATATCTGAATGCGTCTGCTTATATATATCCTTCTTTGATATATATGTATTATCAGGTCAACATGTGCTCAGCAACATAGCAAGATTTGTGATAATTGTATGGATGTTTCTGGTTCTCATCCTAACATAGTGTTACACGGCCAGTTTGACTTCAATGTTTACAATCCAACAGCTTCAACCCACGGTGACAGATGTGAAGGAGCTCATAAATACAGGGAAAGTAGTAGGCTACCAACATGGCTCTTTCATCAAGGAACTTCTGATAGGAATGGGTTTTGATAAATCAAATCTTAGGTCCTACAGCAGTGCACAAGAGTGACAACTTTTTTTATACGGAGGGAGTATTAATCGATCAACAACATAAATCCACATGTAACATCACCTCCTCAACGAGGAAGATGATCAGGAGAAGGCGAAACCGGACGCGTGGCCCCTGCATCAACGACGACGTTGAATTCCGTTGTAGGAGCCCAACTCCGGCGCGGTGAGGAGCCTCTTGAACTCCCCCATTCACTATCCAGCTCAGGGCTAACAACACTCGACATGGTTCCCTTCTTTGCGTGGAATGACCTATTCAGCTCTATGAGCCTCTTTCTGAACGTCATACCCCCATTCTTCTGCAACAACACACTCCGATTCTCGTAGATGAAGGACGACAGTTTCCAGACGAGAGCAACGAAGCACGCGCCACCCGTGATCATAAACAACGTCGCAAAGCTGTCCAGATCAAGAGTGCTCGGGGAAGCTAATGGATCTATGTGGCAATCGTCTGAATTGTTTAACCACTGTGTAGACAAGGCTGCCATGATTTTTCCCTCTGTTATGTTCAGCACCGCACGAGAGATATCTGATACAAGGGGCGACCCAATGGGGAAGACGAACGCAAACCCGTCTGTCCTGGACATAGGTGGCACTACCTACATATAAATCAAGTGTCCTTTCAGCACTTAAATTTTGATGAATTTTTAGGCCTTTAATTAAGAGTTATAAGAATTGTTATTGAAACTTGTTTTTATGGACTATTTTGCTTTCCAAATTCCTTATTCATGGGCTAAAAATGTAAGATTAAAACATCGTATCCAAAGCGAAAAAAGGACGGTTAATTTAGATCAGAGGGAGTATTTCATATGTGTACCGTCATGTAATGGGAGCAATAGCGCGCGAGGAAGAGCTTAACGTAAGGAGCCTCGTCGAATGCAGCATCAATCCCTCCTCTTTCACTCCCGTTAGACAAGAGGATATGTAATTGTTGGGGTGTATCATAAGATAACATCTTTGAATATTCAAATCCCATCCTCCGCAGATACTCTCTAACAAAAGTTCCATTTTGATAGCCTACATTTTTCCCAGTACTCACGAGCTCGATCACATCATTGTACGCCGGCTGAAGATTTTTGACAGTCAGGATGGAGGCCAGGTTGGCTGTGTAGCTCTGGGTGATCAAGAGCATGGTGAATACCCACAACAACATCACAAACCGTGCCGAGTTGCTCTTGGGAACCTCTTCTGCTTAAGCAAAAACAGAGCAATTTGTAAATCATTAGATCGGATAAGAGGAATTAAGGAAGTTAACCTTTGGTAACTCACTGTGGGAAAAGACCATTGTTGAGAAGGAATAGAAAAGACACAATCCAATTTGGCCCGCCCATGTTTCTGCTCGAAACTCGTCGTTTATTTGATACTCGTTAACCCATACCACAACCGCAATCAGGATGAAGAAACACGAGGTTATAATCCATAGCTTCCTTGACAAGGGCCTCAAGAATTCCCATGTCCTATTTGCCTTGCTATCTTTAACTGGTACCACCATTAACACATTTGATTCCATGTACGGTAGAGCAAAGTCCACGAATAAAGACCTGTTCGCTATGATTGTCACGTCTCCTACCACAGCATCAAATTCCTGGTAAGATCCAATAAAAAATAAGTTTAAAACATCTTAGTAGATCTGCTTAAATGTAATTTCAGTCCGTCTTACCGTATTAAAATCACAAAAAATTAAAACTAATTTTACGAAGATTCAAGCCACACAAATTTTAATCACAAAGAATTTTAGCCCCCTATATATAAATAATGACTCTGGCCCTGGGTATAGCAACTAAAATATTGTTCTATATATATATATATATTATAATTACCTTAGAATGAACTTTAGATATGAGATCATCATAAGAGCTATCAGAGGGAATATATTTGACAGGGAGATCATATCCAAGAATTCCCTTTACAGCCTCAAAGACACCAATGCAAAATCCGTAGGGCTTTTCTGATGCATCATTAGTGCTCGCCTTGACAAACTCAGTGAAACCAACTTTAACCGGAACTGCAATTTTCAACGGCTTTTCCTTTGTGGGACTCGCCCAACCCTTTGGGGTTTTCAAGCTATCTCCTGGCCATATAATATTACCGAGGTTGACCTCTGTAGTTGAATTTCTTGCACCATCCAAGTTTCTAGCTAGCCCCTTTTCTGATGTCCAAAACCCAATCTCTTTCTCCCCAGTCCCCACCACATTTATGATCTCAAATGTAGTGGTTTGTAGCTTCCCATTAACTAATCTAAAATCCCCACTTACACCTTCAAAACTAGTATTTACTAGCTTCTGAATCAGCTGAGCTCCAACATTCGACACCTGAAATGTTAAAGCATCAGTACTGTTTACCTCTGCAAAGGTGAAATTGGAGTCCTGATGAACTTGCTCCACAGCTTCTGCCAGCAGAAAAGTTGCATCATATGCCCATAGTCCATACAAGCTCATTTGCCCTACTTGGCTACTCCAACGAGCTTTGAACCTCTCAACCGCCTTAGTCTTGGGAACGTAAGTCTTGACACCCAACACTCCGTCCATAGACCGAATGACTACACTGTCCAAAGTGTCCAGAGCATTTGCAATGTTGCTAGTGATAATCCAAACATACTCTGAACTCATCATCCTTGATCTTTTAGCCAGCGAGAACAGGCGCGAGGCCAAGGTCTCGTTCATGTGCACCACGAACACTCGAGTCTGCCTGTCTCTGAGATGAGAAAGCTCTTCTCTGATCTCATCATCTGTTGCTGACGAAGAGATGACGCATCTGTACGGAATCCGGGTGTTGTTCTGCTGCAACGCGTCGACTAAGGAAGGGATGATCCCCCCTCCGAACTCGTTGTTGACGTAGACAGGTGTCACCTCTCTCCACCCGAAGGCTTGGATGATGGAGCTAATGGCTTGGACTTGGCTCGAGTCGTCTTGGGTGGCTTGGATGAAGTATGGGCTCGAGAGCATGGGGCTAGAAGCAGAGTAGGAGATGATAGGAACTTTGGATCTTTCCCCAAGACGAATGTCAAACTGAGCCTCTTGTGATGTCTCTGGCCCTATAATCGCTACCACTTGCTCATTGTTTATCAGATCTACAACTGCAACAAAGGAATACAGGTTCGTCATGTAAGATTACATACAACATTTGTCAACATACACCCACAAACAACAAGTTAAAAAGACATGAATGTAGTATTGTACCATTAGCAGCAGAGGTAATAACATCATCACGAGAATCACGAGCTCGAAGGAGCAACCGAGTTTTGTAGTTGGGATGCTTCTCATAGAAATCGGAGATTGCCATCTGGACATAGTGATGCGCCATCACGCCCCACCGATCAGTAAGGTTTGACACAAACCCAACCTTAACCTGCTTCAAATCCTTGTTGCTGTGACCATTAGCTAGTACAGATACATCAGCACAACTGCTGGTGATGGCTAAAGCTAACAAGCATACTAAGTATTTGTGACGAGTTAGGAATGTGAACAAGAAGCTCATTTTCATGGAGCTAATACAGGAAGCAATAACAGATAGGTTGCAAGTAGATAGCAATTTGTGTATATATGTGATGTTGTAGCGTAAGGGAAGGGGTTAAATTTAAGAATGGGTCACAATTATACCACATATAAAGTCGACTATGTGACCAGGAAAAACAAAGTTGATTAATGCGGTTGCTTAACTGGAATCTTTTACGTGGTCGTTAAAGAGTGTTACAAGAATCTTCAAGGATTCTTCTAGCTCCCATGAATTCAACTCTGCTGAATCCATCGTGGGTCGCTTTCAAATATTACTTCTTTGGGTAAAGACCATGACTATTCTGCCTCAGAAAGATTTTAATAAAAAATGGTATATCGGTAAAGTGTTTTTTTTTTATATATAAGGTAAGAATTCAAAGATCAAAGATCCTCGAGAGGCTAAAAACGGCATCCGGAATAAACCGGCTAAGAAAAACAAAATAACAACATTCGAAGAGAAAACAAACAAAACCAAAATGAGCAAGAAAATAGGCAGACGGAAGAGAAGGGCCCAAACAAGGGTTGGAAGAAACCAACACAGCGAATGGAACGGAAGGAAGGGAACCATGGAAGTAATACTTCCTATGTAAAGTAGGTGTAAATCTCACAGAACAAATCCTATCGATCCCAGACACAAACTCACAATTCGCAAAGCAAAATAAAGCTAAAGAATCGTAGAAGCATAAAGGACACACAGAAATGTTCACGCAGTTCGGCAACGCCTACTCTGCGGAGTCTCAGCGGGGAGACTCACCCCAAGCATGCACTATTTTCCAGAGAGAAGCCAAGAGACGAGAACGGAAAACCACACAGAGAACCAGAAAACTAGAGACAAAGGAAGAAGACGAGTGAAAGAGTTTCGGCCCCCAATCAAGGCTGAGAAGCTTCGAGATCGAAGCTTCTTGGAACTCGTCGCTGAAGACGCCAAGTAACACCGCCGGGAAGATCAACCACCGAGGAGACCACCGCGGGCAAGGCGAACACTTCTCTTCTCTCTCTTTTCTCTTCTTTTCTCTATTTTCTCTCTGTGACTGGAAGCAAGGAAGAAAGCTAGGGTTGTCAGCAATCGAGCCATGTGAGAGCTTTTATAGCTAGGTCAAGGGAGGAGCTAAAGATGAAACGCAGTGTTCCACTTAACAGCAACAACTGGATCAAGCCCAAGGCTCATGGGCCTATTCTGGAATCGGCCCAGTAACACATCTGGAGAAGTCAATCCAGGAACAAGCCATCCAACCGGCTGGGCCGGGGTTGCTTGTTAAACCCGGTTAGACTCCTACAACATAGTGCCCGGTTCACCTGTCTCAGACCCGGTTCTCTAGCAGTTCGATCCAGTTCTCTTACTCTATTGGCTCGATCTACCAAGTGCTTTATTACACGATTACAAATTATAGATTATAACATTGACAGTAGGTATATTTCACAAAACCACCGTAAAAATAGCCTGTCACCAAACTACCCATAACAGATAACTGTACAAAACTACCCATAAAACAGAGATGTTATCAAAAGACAACCCGACTAAGTGAGGAATCTATCTCCCGTTCACTGACAACCTAATTTCCCCGGTTAATAAAAATACCCCAAAATTTTCTGTCTGATCTTGATCTTCTTTATTCAGAGATTAAGTAGAGTTTATGATTTAGGATTTGCATATTTCATATAATTAAGAACATAGCCCCTCTTGTGCATCCACCAAATCTGCTGCCCTTGGCCACCCGCTCTTCTCCCAATCCACATACATTCATATCAACAAACTCAATTTTCTAATAGGCACATCAAACCCAGATCATGATCAACAAATACAAATCAAAATCTGAGAGCTTTCTATGCCATTTACCCTAACTCCTCACTTTGTTCAATTATCTTACATCCGGAACAAAGAAGAGAAAACAAACAACTCCACCATTCGTCCTCTGCTGACTCTTGAAACGGCAGAAGGTGAAGCAGGTAAGAAAGAGCGACAATTCAAGTAATTCAATCCATCTCTTAACAGAAGACAGACGGATTTTGGGGACACGTGGTGCAATTATACTTTTTGTGGGTGGTTTAGTGAAAATGACCATATTTTCCTGAGCTCAAGTCAAAGAAAGTTACAGCAGGGACTTAGGATGAATAATACACAGAAAATGAAAGCAGAACATTAAAACAAAGTCCCCCTCGCTCAGATGAGAAGTTGTTGATGAAGTAACAAGTCATTCTTCTCTGGAAGCAGGATCCATCCCAGCTGAAGGACTGTCTGCGTAGTACTCTTGGTGCTTCAAGTTCACCCCATACTGTACACATCACGCAATGTGTCCATATCAACCGAATATACAACCAAGAAAAAATACAACAATCAACTAAAGAGGTGAACATAGAGTTGATGAACAGATAACATAATGCTTCTCTTGTCATACTAATTGTTTAAATCGACTTCATCCTTGTTGCAGAGACGCAGAGCAGTTATATGTGAAATCAAAAGGTGGGCAGCTTATACCTCTCGTAGTGCTTTGGAAAGGTCCTCCATGCTCAAGATCAATCGCTTATCCTATCATGAAACACCAAAACAGAAAATTGAGTAAAACTCAGCTATAGAATAACAAAAGATTGAAAGACTGGACCTAGAATTGCCATCTCTACTTTTCTCATCAAAATCTAAATCTAGGAGATACAAATTGATCACCTTTTGTTGCTTGTCCCTTTTGTCCTTGACCACTGATGACTGCCTAGCCTTGCAATGCCTGCAATGGATGTATAAACTCAGGTTCTAACAGAACCAAACACAATGCACAAAAGATAATCAGTGAAAAGAAAAGTATGTATATTAAGCATTCCTTTATAAGCAAATCTCATCTAAAATAGGACAGGACAATAGAATATAGCAACAATCTTGACTATTTCATTAAAATTAGGTCCATTAAGGGATGCACATTACAATCCACAGCTCTGATCAGAAGATCATATAGAATTTCGAAATTCTAAAACAGTATACTTCATCTGATGTAGCATTAACAGGGTTCAACATTTACAAACGATGCAAGTAATGCAACTCAGGGAAACACACATGATTCAGTTGAAAAGATCCTTCATGCACCAAATGGGAACTATGGGCCTTGTGGCATTGGATTGACAGCACAACCAAAAGAACCCAAAAAACAAAAAAGCTGATTTTATCCACATGACAAACTATCTTATAACCCTTTTCCAATACCTTGCTAAAACGTTTATACAGTGAATCTCTTCCTATCCTCAGCTGTCATAATGTTATCCCTCTTGCTCCAGATAACCCAATCAACTTCATGAATTTCTCCATACTCAAAGCAAGGCTGATTATTTAGCATATGATGCTACAGAAGATTCAACATGAGTTTCTCATCAAGATTCAAATATATATCGCATTTATCATTAGAAACTGGGCATAACATGGGGCACCTCCTTAGATAAGAATCAATGGATATTCTCTGTTCTTTGTTTATAATGTTTATTAACCTTCGTGTTCTATAATAATACAAAGCTGCCACAATTAGAGTTTCAAACCGTTAATCAGCAATCTCATGCACAACAGCCACAGGTCCTATTTATTTATGGTTTCTCACTCGAACCCCCCCAATGATAACATAGTTGCTTATGAGGATTAAATTTTGCTCTTACATCTCCATGGAAAGTGCCACATGGAGAATGAAATAAAAATAAAATAAGAAAAAGGTATGAAGTATCTAGCAAATTGTCAACAATTAAGTGATTTGCGAACTTCAAGATGGGTCAAGCATGTACTTGATTTAAAAATGAACTTGTAACATTGAGCACTACAATTTTAACAATCGATGGTAATGAACACACCACAAAGAGAAAAAAACTAATACAGGAGTATGTAGAGATAAGAAGTAACATACTGAAGAGCATCAGTTGCAACCTCTGAAATAAATTTCTGTGTGGCAACTGCCACCAACCTTGTCCTGCAAGAAAGGAAACGAAAATATTATATAATCGAAGAAACACAACAAAACATTGAGATTGGAGTTTATTATGCAAGTGTTTCCCAATCCAATATGGTAATATATGTAATCCAGATTCTATCAGAAAACAAGATTTGCAAATCTCAACTATACTCGACCAAGTCAGGGACACAATACAAGTCAGAAAACAAGGTTTTTTGACCCAGGAAGCCACTTTAGATTGAAAGATTTAGCTAAAAAAAGGTTGGGCATATTAATCAGCCATAATTCTACAGCACCGCATGGTCTTTCCTTTTTCTAAACAAGAAACCTGAACGCTCTTCCATTTTCCACCCTTCTGTTGAGTGGCATCGGTCTATTTTACATTCCAACCCCAAACAAAGCCCTAAAAACAAAAGACCTCTGTGCCCTCAGAGGAACCTATATGCATACGTTGATGAAACAAGACCTAACAAATTGTACTTGGAACATAATTCACTAACATCACAATACAGCAACACAAGATACTAAAGAAACCAAAAAGCTCTAAACCCCAAAGATACCTTAAAACCTGTGCAGTCTTTCTTGGCATTGCAAAAGAGGTTTAATCAACGGACCTCACAATATAGAAGTGGCAGAAAGCCATTAGAGAATCATGCTATTGCAACCAAACACGGAGAGGGAGAATACCATCAAATTAACAACAAAGATGTCGAAAAGGAAATTTCAACCAAAAGTTGGCTATTTTAAGTCGGTCGAAGAACATTTTTCTCACAAAGTGGAAATGACAAAACAACGGGAAGAAATTAACGAAGGCAAAAGAGAAAAGGCCAAAATTCGACATAGAATTCATACAATCGAACGTCTGGACATTGAAATCCACTTTTCCCCAAATAATGCTCCACAAGTTCATCTGGAATCTGTAGGAAAAGGTAGAGGACGATGGAGGCGAGAATTAGCGGATTTGGTATCTGCGAAAAGAGATTATGGAGAAAGAGAATGCTATAGAAAATTGCATACAGTGGGAGTGTATTCCATCAAGGAAGCGAGAAATTCCGAGAGGGCAGCGTCGTCGTCGTGACGGCCATCGCCGGATTGTTGGCCGTGATTCATCTCGTATCTTCTCCGGCGGTTTCTCTCCCTTTCTCTACTCTTGTACCGATCCAACTATCTAATTTCTTGGTCTTCTTGCGAGCTTCGAATAGAGCAAATAAATAAGTTGGCCTTTCGGGCCTTATAATATATCGGTAAATGGGAGATTTAACCTATACAATACAAGCATGTATTGTCAGTTTTTTGTTACAAAACATAATCAAAAGCAGCAATGAAGAGCAATATGTACGAAAATGATTGTATGCTCGTTCATGTTCCATATTTTACCCAATATAGAGTTGGAATTTTATACAATAAACATCTCAGTTTATGGCAAATTTAGGTCTGGAAATTTTGATATTGAACATTAAAAAGGTATAGGAAGAGGCAAAAGCGAAACTTTGATGTTCACAATACCGTGATACTATAGCAAAATTGGAAGTTTAGAGGATGAGGGTGATCAAACTCTAGTTAGTGATGCTTGAAGAGCATATATCACATTTTCTTTCACACCACAAAGATCACAACCACAACGTGAAAAACGAGCATCCCTTTTATTACAAAGTGGCCGGATATAGAAAATGTTCCTGGATTATTTAATATCACTCAGCTTACTCCACTTTGTATCCTCCAATTTCAGCACTTTATGTACTTGAAAAATATGCAAGAAAAGGACTTGATGAGCGAGATGTGTTCTAAGCAGATTAGCGGCTGTATTTCATTATTCCTTGCACATCAACTACACCAGGGGGGAACACAGGATCAGTCGCCGCCCTAACCGCGACCTTCGCCACAGCCACGACATTGACAGGTGGCGTGAGCAACGGGCCCACCCATGGAACCTGGGTCAGCGGTTTAGCATACTGCAGAACCTGCACCACAGATCAACAAGGTTACTTTAAGGAAAACACAAAGCAGTGCTGTTTAGAGCACATCAATTAGGTCGGGCAAGACAACGCCAATAGAAACATAAACATTGGTTAATGAGTTTACCATCTCCATTGGTGAACCTATTACACCCAGAGGTAGCTTAATGCTGCCTACATGTCGGGTTCCATACATAAAGCCAGGCCTCAATATCACACCTGTAACAACAGATAAACAAAAACAATTACCGTTTTAAGTATGTAGCGTGTCAGGCAAGTAAGAAACATGATAAAAGAGATCAAATGGAAATCACACCTCCATATGGAAACCTCGTTAACAGCTCTGTTTCAGCAGCTCTCTGAAATCACAACCAAAAACAAAAGCAATTGTGAGAACATAATATATAGATACAATTAGGAAATGTATTCCTGAGCAAATTGACATAGAATTTGTTAGCACCTTTCCATCGTAATACCCTTGTAGCAAATAATTAATCAAACCAAAGTCAGCAGCAGAGATGTAAACAAATCTTTTAACACCTGCAAGTGAAAAGACCAGGTATTTCTTGAGCAATTATGATGATAAGATTTTCAGATATCACAGGAAAGCTAATCTGGGATGTTAGATGCCTACCGTATAGCTGAAGTACAGAACGCTATTATATGACTCACTGACTGTCACAGGCATAGATGTCATTCAACAATTTTTTGTTAATATAATCTACCAAGTGATATGCTGTATAGTTGGAAACTATAATATGGAAGAGTGAGGAACCATGTCCATGCTCTTAGTTCTATGCAACTTACTTTCACATGATAAGACAAAATTCTGCTTGCCAATTCATTATTTGATTCTACAGTGACACTTCATGGGGGAGCAGAATGGACCATTCCGAGTAGTTCCAAGTCATAGAAGTAAAGTCATGCATTACAACGAACTAGTTCATGTCAAATTCAAAAGAGCCTAATAATAGTATGATTTTGTACAGAAGCCAAGCAAATGCACGAGATGATTACACAAATTGTTTAAACACCCTAACAATCAGAATGTTACAAAAATGTCCCTAAAAAGAGTACTTTTCTATGAGAAAATATCTTTCATCCTGAAAATTGTGCAGAGCTTGTAAGTCAATAGCACTTAAGTACAATAAGTTTTAGATCGTCTTACTGACTGTACATAATCAATACTTTGTCAAATTCCCTCAAGTAAACAAGAACTCTGGAGAGTCTAATAATAGTATAACTTCCAAAGGGCGAAAATGTGCATTAGTACATGCTTCTTCATATGAAGGGGATGTAAAAAAGGATAATTGTGTACCTTGATCAGCAGCGGCTCTAATTGCATTTATGTTCGCAGTACCATTTATCTTATACATGTACGAATTGGAACCAAAACTACCTACACATGAAATCTGCAAAACTTTGCATCAGGATACCATGCTAGATTTACATATAAAAATAAACTAAAATAGGATGAGGACAAGTAGACAAGATAAACTGCTTTTTGGAATCATTTAAGGAAAAATATAGATTTAAAATAAAGTAGAAGCATTCAAGGAAGAACCCACTGGAGTTCAAAGTCATGCATATTAAACATGATCATAAACAAGAAAGTTCAATTTGAGACGAAAATAAGAGGAAAAGAGAAGAAGTTAGAAAGGTAGATTGTTTCACCAATAGCTCCGGAGCATCTATAAACAGGAGTTTCCCGACAGAAACAACCAGCCATTGCATCCTTAAGCCTCAAATTCATGTTTGGTGCACTAAAAAATATAGATTTACGTGCTATGTTTTTGAGGCATGGGGGTATTTTGTAGTAAGGAGTCTTACCACAGAAGTTACTCCATCCATTGCATCCTTAAGTGATTCAGGGGAAAGAAGATTCCCTGCAGCAAAACACAAAGGCATGATGTCAGTGGGAAATTTCATCTTTTTTTCCCTACTAATTTGATCACCGATTTCTTTAAAAGAGAGTGCAATAGAATTATATACCTTTATTCCAAATCACCTTACTTACCCAAGATTCATTTACAGATGATGTACCAGACCTGAAAGCAAGAAAAGATGTTAGTATATGAAGTGCACATAAATTTCATTTTATTTCACCCAAAAAAAGAATCATCTTATACAATTATTTAGAATACTTGAGCGAATAAGAGACTTGAAACAACAATTTTATATCTGCGGTGAAGAGATGACTACTCTTCTGCCAAATTAGAAAATATAGCTGACAATAGAGATTACGTAAGAGAAATCATCAAAAATGCAGTAAATGCCACTAGACAATAATTTTTGGTATCAGGCAGCACCCAGTAGAGCTTTCAAAGTATAACAGAAAGATTAAGCAAATTAATACATAGTATGAACCTATAGAGTCAGCCTTTGTCATTTAAAATTAATACACAGTTGAAATAACAAGACATGATAGGCTACCTGCTGAGGCTGGCGACAGTTAAGCCACGATCCAGAGCTTGTTTGCATACATGCGACCCAACGAACCCATTTCCGCCTAACACGAGCAGCTGAACAAAGAGATTCACAAGTCAATTTCAAAAAGGAGGTAAGGCACATGCAACTATGTCACTATGTCAGTGAAACCAAACAAACAGTGAAAAAAATACCTTTTCTTGAGGAGGTGGGGGAACATTTACAGTTTCTGCTTCCTCGACATTCAAAGATTCACCTGCTCTGGTAGAATCTGTTGATAGAAATCTCCCGTTTCTACCTGGAGCAATTGTACTAGAACCAGAAATAGGAAGTGTCAAAATCAAATCAGGCAACGAAGTACCAGAAGCATGAAGATCAATGCATCAAACTACCCGTCCATGTAACTTTCCCATTTTTTTGCTTCATAATAACTGAAACCTTGGAATTTAAGTTAACCAAGAGCACCATCTAGTGAATTTGATTCCATCCCACACTGAAAACATCATTTACATTAACAGTAACAATTTCTTATTCTCTTTTCCACATTCAACAACGTGATTTCCGCCATACATTAAATAGAAACCACGGGTTCAATTTGTCTCCCTTCTCCAATTGACCCTATTACATACCACTGAATGCAATCAGCATTTCCCCCATGAATTCAGAGATTCAAACATTTTTGTACGGCGAAACATAACGTTACAATAAGATTACACTAAAATATGCGTCCGAATTTCCGACACGAAACAAAAACAGCAAACGCTGCCCTATTAGAATTTCCGGGGAACATATCTGGTAGTAGCAAAGATAGAGAAAGGACTTACTAGACTCTGGAAAGAGAAGATCGGAACCGGATCAAACGAGACATGTTAGGAGCTCTCGAGATTCAAATGGTTTTCTTCAGAATACGGTTAGAAGCTTTCGAAGTGCATAATGCATATGCTATCTCGTCGGGGGCGAACTGCGAAGAAAGAGAGAGGGCAAAAGAAAAGAACACGTGGCAGACGGCGGTGTATGGAAGTCGCTGGGTATATGTGGCTCGTTTTGAGCCGATAGGCTTGTTGTTGTATCACTTGGTCTTGGACCATTTCTTTCGCCTTCTATTTTTAGTTGGAGTTGGGAGTTCAATATTTTAGCTTCAGTTTAAAATGGGCCGGCTGAATTTGGCCCAAAGAACATGTTGGGCCCAAGGCCGATTGTTGGTAGAAGTAGACCGGGTTCGGGTTGCCGGAAAGTAAATAACTACAGGTCAACCGGGTCGGTTATTACGGGTTTAGTACGGATTCAAGTCAACGCAAGAGGTAAATAGCGTTAATTTTTTATATGATTTTAAAAACTGATTTTTTGCCTGGTACGTCTGAAGTAAGGTAAAATTCACAATGTATTTCCGAAATTTTACCTATTTTGCGTGATACTTTTGATTATTACTTATACTCTTAGAGCACTTGTAACGGGGTTTTTTAAGAATAAAATAAATTAAGTTTTTTAGAAACAGTGACCAAAAGCTAAAAAAAAAATTTGCATGTTTCTTAGTAAGAAACCCTCTTAAAAACCCTGATATCTTTTTTTCAAGCTTTCACCAACATCAATTAAGTCTAATACTCTAATCCAATGGCTCACAGTTATGAAATCTGAGTTTGATTTATTTTATTTTTTTAACAAATTTTTAGATCAAAATTAAAGTGAATTTTTTAAATGAGATAAAGTAAAAAAATAAGTTAAAAACGGGGTGTTGTGAATGCTCTTACATATTTAATATGTTGGTGAGTCAAATTACAATCATAGAAGTAGCATAATAATCATATGTAAACAGTACTTATAGGTTCATTTAATCATTCTAGTTAAAAATATAATCATGCTGAAAAACCAATACGATGTTCAGTTCACTTTACAAGTACGTATTCGAGTGATAAATCATTCTTGCAATATCATGATATAAAGCCAACAAAAATTATCAGCTCACTTTCCAATTATTTGAGTGACAAAGTTTAGCCACATCCAGTATCCAATAGGACCAATACTCAGAAAGTCATGCATATGCCTTGATTTTATTTTATTTTGTGAACCTTTTTTGTTGGTGTTAATTAATGCATAACTAAATAATACGGAGTGCTGTGTCTATCTACGCACAGTACATTATTATGTCTTTTAAATTAAACAAGTGGATATGGTTTAGTGGAGCTTAAAAGTGTAAGTTATGGCTATTAAATTTAAGATAGGAGATTATGGGGATGATGCGTATCCGATTATCCATGATATAAAGAAGTGCAAAAGTCAATTAAATTATGGGATTGTAATAATTAAGTCGATGGAAAGAGTATTTTTAAAGTAGACAAGATATACTCAAATACTCAATCCATTCACCTCTATTTGTCACTTTTGAGTTTTACACACAAATCTTAATAGATACTCCATTTTTAATTACTCATCATTTTTAAAAATAAATAAATAGAGAAAAAAAATCAAGATAATCAAATTCCGCTACAAATTTTATAATATTTATGTGATAAATGACTTTAAAGTTCACTAATAATAATTATTTGTAACCAAAATTTAAAATCTTAACGGACAATTACAAATAAACGGAGAGAGTATTAAACATTATAAGAGCATTACAAATTATTTGTATCTCATAGATAGTAAAATCATAATATATCTGGTAGGGCGCGTTATATTTATTTAAGAGAGATCCTTCATATATTAGTATGGAGTATCAGTCTCTTGATTTATCAAAATACATCCAGTATTTAAAATTCTTTCCTTATAAAAAAATAGAAAATAATAGTGTATGCATATCATTATTATACGATTAGTATATACTAGAATATATGCCCGTGCTATGCACGTGCTTTTTTAAAAAAAATCTGACATTTATATTTAACTAAATAAATAAATTTTATTATTTGTTGTATACATGTTATGAATGTGATATGGTTATCCCAGCCACCATTATTTTAAAAAAAAAATCTGTTAAAAGTTGAATAAAACTTGTCGATTTTAGTACTATAGTTAAACATTGTTATGATTTTTCATAATACAATACACTTTTCTTATCTTATATTTGTTTTGATATCAATAATTAAAAAGAATTTTATTATAAAACAATTTTAACAATTTTGAACTAAAATATTTATATTTTATTTTATTTAGTATTTGCGATTTTGTAGGTTTCTAGCTAATCTTAAATCAATTGATTTACCTCTTTTCATTTTTTTTAAAATTTGTTTTTTGTTCTTTTAAACAATCAAGTAATCAATTGCAAAATATTTGAAAATACAATTGTTAATATATCACTATATATTCTACGATAATTACACTTTATTATTTTTCAATATTAATTTGTTATCTTGTCATCTTTTGATCAATTACCCATTAAGCTCAATGTTTGGGATACTATGTCATATTTTATTCAAATATAATAAAAATTACAGGAAAATTCATGGTTTTACTTGGAAATTAGACTGAAACTTTATTAGGCAATCAACTGAATATGTAGCATACTTTTACATTGCAAGACGCAATTAACTATCATGCTTATAAGAACAATTGCCATCTTAACAAAGAAATTAAATCCTAAAGAAATAAACCCCAATTGTCAGCTTAACAAATGATAGATCATAAATTGATGAATGTCCATACGTATGGTCCATATCTATATTTTAAAAGAAAACAACTCAAGCATTAAAGGCTAAAAATAGTTTCAAATTTCAATCCATGCATTCTCGTAAATATAAGTATGTTAAGGTTTTTTTGTTCAGAATATATAAGTTATAGGTGCATTACTATTTATAATATGGTTTGTCTAATGTGTGCCCATGGGCACATGTTAAGAGCCTAAATTTTGAAACTTTTTCCAAAATATTCCCTAAAATAGAAGGGGTGAACCCCTAGGAAAAAATTAAATTATTGGCTAAAAGGAATTGTTACTAAATATGGGATTTTTATTGTGTGCCCATAGGCAAACATTAGAAAAATCCTTTATAATTATTCAAATTTTAGAATTTGTGATCATTTCGTTCTTGGATATGAATAAATGAACAACTCCATATTAACTTGATGTGTGATCATTCTGCTATTGAATAGGATTTTCTAAGTAGATGCATTTTACTATTGCTTAACTTAGGACTCAAAACGCATGCTCCTAACTATTAAACTCTTATCAAATAATGATATTCTCATTACATATATAAAACCACAAAATTAAAAAGCTAAGATTATATCAATTACATTCATATTCACTATGTAAAATGAACCCATGAAAAATGTCGAACTTCGATATAATAACATACAAAGATTGAAACAAAACCTAATATTTGCATGTCAAATGATCTTCTCATTACATCTTTTAAACCACCCCATTTATAAAATCATTAACATGACATCAAATTGCACAACGACAAAAAATAGCATAATATCTCACAAATTCAAAAATATAAAGATACAAAGATTGCAAGAAACATAGATTATGCCATGTAATCATAGAATTTTAGAACAAATCTATAATAATAAAAGATGGGTGATATGATTTTTGTTTGAGAAGCTATATAGCATTTTCTTTTATGTTTATATACCTTCAGTGTTCCAATAGAATGCAGATCTCTCAAATGATCCAAACAATGAATCCATCTTCATATTAATGATAAAGAGAGAACGTAAAAGGAAGGCATAAAATAGTGATTATTTGTCTATAAATATAGAAAAAAGAATTGCATATTAGAATTATGGGTAGAACATAGATACTGATATGGGAAGGCATTATTTACATTCCTTTCTCTTTTCAATCAAGAGGATTTATAAAACGATATGAAGCTTGAATTGTAAATAAGAAAATTTATTACGTGTGAGTTGTAACCGATTTTCTCAAAAAATAGACCATACAGGGATGTAACTGATATATATACTTTATTGCAATAATATTCTCAAGCAAAAAAATATTTAACTTAATGATGGATTTATTTTCTAGGTTGTAACATATATGCATTTATATAGAAGATATTAAGCGTTGTAACTGATGCTTTTGAACCATTCATGTTTATTTGATGTCATGATAAACTTCAATTGGTTGGAGTTCTTTCGAATTAATTGCTAATTACGTTTTAGGTCAAATAGTTATCTTTTCAATTACAACTTTTCTTATACAGAGGCTTGTTGGTGCAATTATTTGAGAGAAAGTTTGATCAATCCTACTGTGATATAATAATAATGTTAATTTATATTTTAAATGTTAATTTTTTTACCATTTTAACTTTACAATCTAGTGAATGTGATTGCCAAAATATAGAGTACTACATGATATAAGAAATATATAAAAGATACGATGTTATAATAATCTATATTTTATTTTCAAAAGACTTTATATTATATTATATAATATAAATAAGATACTTATAAATGTTTACAGATGATAAATGCTTATAAAGGTAATACAATAATAATTATAATATAGATATAGAATATGTATTTTTTTTTCTAATTCTAAGCTTGTATGCATTGATTGTCATAAAAACTTTTTTTTAAGATCATAATAGAGATAATATAGATTACTTTAATATTAAATTAAAAATAATTTAAAATTTTGTATCATTTAAGAGAAGGGACATTAATTGTCAAGAACTCTATTTTATATTATATATAGATATAGATAGATTTATAAATATATAGATATAACATATATATTATGCATCAATTTTTAATATATTATACAATAAAAGATTTTTTATATTTTTTTATAATATATCATACAATTAGTGATTGATTTGCATGTATGATAGATTTTAAAAAAAATCAAAGCAAATATATAATAGAGTTTTATAACAAAGTTATTCTAATTCTATAATTAATGAGATGGGCATTGATTGCTCAAGACTCTATTTTACATTATATATAGATAGATATATAAATATATAGATATAATATATATATATATATTATGTATTAGTTTTTAATATATTATACAATAAAAGATTTTTTTATATTTTTATAATATATCATACAATTAGTGATTGATTTGCATATATGATAGATTTAAAAAAAATCAAAGTAAATACATAATAAAGTTTAATAACAAAGTTATTCTAATTCTATAATAAATGAGATGGGCATTGATTGCTCAAGACTCTATTTTACATTATATCTAGATATATAGGTAGATCGCATTCTTACCAAAGAAAAATCTTATCAATATTGGTAATCTTGCCTTAAATGTTCATCTAATAAAATCATGAAATCACATATCCAAAGCTGCCTTAAAAAGCGTAGTGGACTCATAAAATTCACCGTATTTAAACTTATTTAAAAAAATGTAGATGATATTGAATATACGACATATACTATTTGGGAGTTTGCATAATATCCTAACATGTGAGTAGGGTTGAGCAGATTCCGGAAATTTGGACCGGACCCAACCGGTCCGGTCTCCGGTCCAAGGATTTTCGGGTCCGGGTCCGGTCCGGTTCGACCCGGTATTTTAGGGTTTAAGGTTTTTTTAGGGTTGAGGTTTAGGGTTTAAGATTTATGGTAAATTATATTTAAGAGTAAATTATATTTAAATTTGAGGGTTTTTTCATGTTTAAATGTAAACAAATTATATTTAAATTTAACAAAATCCTAAACCGGTCAAAATAGGACCGGACCGGTCCGGTCCGGATATTTCCAGTCCGGGTTCCGGTCCACCATTTTTGGTGTTTCGGGTTCCGGTCTGGTCCGGGTCGGTCCGGTCCGGACCGAGTTTGGACCGGTGCTCAACCCTACATGTGAGGTTAATTTTTAAATTTTGTTTTAAGTTTTTTTAAGAATCAAAATTATAAATAATAATGATCTATCTACTCTTTAAGGATACAATTATTTTAAAAAAAAATGTAGAGAAAAATAATTTGAGAAGTTCTCATGGTTGTATAAATTATTGCACTAATATTTCAAGAATCTTCTACTAACCCATAACAAATTAGTGCTATGTAACAATTAATCTTTCGTACAGGTTTATTGTATTCATATATTTTATTGATTTCACCAAAATAAAGCTAATATGTACCCTAGTGGGTAAAAATTTGGAAAGTGGTAATCTTGCATATTTTAATATAGCATATCCAAAAAGTAAATTATCAGACTATCTTATATTATATTTTATTAAATAGATTTTTTATAAAATATGGTAAGTTATATTTTTTAAATAAGGAAATTGATATATGTAAAAGTTATTGTAAAATGTAGAAAAAAGGAAGGATACATAATTTTTAAAATAAATAAATCTAAAAAACACACAGGCCGTCACATGTCCAATTTAATACCGTAACGCCACGTGACAGCGTAAAATTCGGGCTCATTCTGGGAGCACCACGTGGCTCAGTCGGTATTTGCGTTTAGTAGTTATATAGTAGATTATTATTTAGAGCTTGTTTGACAAATTTTTTTATATAAAAAAAAAATATTTTTATTAAAATCTAGTTTTAAATTTTAGGTGCTATGTAAAAATATAAAAAAGAACAGTTATAAATAGTAAAGGCTTTATGGATAAGTTAACAAATTTATCATTAGTATCGATTACCGATAATTCTGAATAGTCACATTTGAACGGTTCGTTCCACGGTTCGCCATAGTGTATATACTAGTATATATCCTTGTGTTTTGCACGAATTTGATCAATGAAATTTGAAATTAAAATATTATTAAATATTTACAAAAACTAAACCGGTAAATTATAAGCTTAATCTCTTGAACATATATAGTGATAAGGAATTTCATATAAATAACTAAATAAGAAAACATATAAAATAGATATAAGTAGTGAGAACGATTAATTATGTATAATTAACTAAAAGAGAAAAATAGTTAAACTATATCACATATTTGTTTCAAATTTTTTTAATATATATTACCACTTTTGCATTATGAATCATACATGAACAATTATATTTTCAATTGCATGTTCTCATTTATATATATTTAAGTATTAAAAGTATAATAACATTACGTTTTTATGTATATAATTTTAAAAAACGTACCTTTCACGTACATGGTTGAAGCGTAGTTTTAAATTAGGCTTTATATATTAATTTATATTTAATTTTAACGTAGTTTAAACTTTTGTTCTACATATATATAGAGGAGAAGCATCAAATGAGAATAGTAAAATAGGAGAGAAATGAGAATAAAAGGAGATCGTCGGATCGGAGTGGAATCAACGCTCCAGATTAGACTTTCATTAAAAGCCGTATAATTCGGCCGTATTATTCGCGTTTTATTGGCGAATAATATGGATTTTGGCTTTTTTTTTTGCTGGGTACTTTTTTTGTTCGCTGGCATTGAACAATTATGTTCAACGCCTTGAACACTTGTATCCAGGACCATGAACATTGATGTTTCAAGCCTTGAACACTTGTGATTTTGCTTATTTTTTTGTTGGGCACTTTTTTTGTTCGCTGTCATTGAACAACGCCTTGAACATATTTTTGATGTTCATCGCCGTTCTCATAAATGTTCATCACTTTCATACAAGATGTTCAATATTCTAGCCGAATGTTACCCGTATTTCCCCCCAAGTTTGACCGAAGTTTTTCCGTATTATACGCGTTTTGGGGGGGGGAATATTTTTCACTCGTTGTGCACATATTTTCGATGTTCATCACTTTTTCCATAAATGTTCACCACTTTCATACAATATGTTCACTGTTTCAGTCGAATTTTACCCGTATTTTCCCCCAATTTTACCCAAATTTTTATTAAGCGCATTTTTTTTGGAAAAACGCTTTCACTCGTTGTGAACATATTTTTGATATTCATCACTTTATCCATAAATGTTCACCACTTTTAATCCAGATGTTTTATACTAGTATATTGTGATGAACATCTACGAGCAAAAAGTGAACATCTATGTTCACTGAAGGGTTGTGAACAATTTTTTGTTCATCACTTTGTCCATAATTTTTCACCACTTTCATTCTAGATGCTCACTATATTGTGATGAACATTTACGAATAAAATAACGAACATTTGTGCTCACTGAGGGGTTGTGAATATTTTTTTGATGTCCATCATTTGTTTTACACAAACATGTGAACAACTATGCCTACATGTGCATCACAAAATACATTCAAGAAAAAAGTACATTTTACTTACTTTAAACTTGATTTTATATTAAAGATTACTAATATTGCGTCATATAAACATGCAGTGAACATTAAATAATTATTTTTATAAAGATTTGAGAGTTTAGAAAGGAAAAAAAAGAATAAAAACACTAGAAAATTCAATATTTTTTAGTGTAAAGTGGTGAACATCGTTGTATACTACGATGAACATATACGAACAAAACAGTGAACATCCGTGTTAACTGGGAACAGACACGCGCGCGAGAGAGGAAACGTTGCTGATACGTACGTTCTCAGTTCTCTCCTAGAATTTGGTTCTCACCAGAACCGGATCCTATATATATATATTATAAATAATTTTAATTACAAATAATAAGTAACAAAGGTAATAAGGTAAACTATATACTATGGATAATTTTATTTATAAATAAGAAGAAACTAATAAAGTAAAAAGATATCAATAATATTTGATATGATAGTATCCGTATAATTAAGATAAGTTATTTTAAGTAAAAAAGTAAATAAATAAGAAATAAAATAAGTAGATATCAAAATTAGAGAGAGATAAAATCATAATTATACATTGAGATTTGTCTACGCATAGCTTACGGGGTGACACGTTAGAGATAAAATGAATACTTTAGTATAGTATATAGAATATATATGAAGCAAATCATGCACTTATGAGTACTAGCTATTTACACACACAAAAGATGTCCACATGCGCGCATGAAAAAAAAAAATGTACATTGTCATGTATGTTATATAAATCAAAGGTACCAATAGGGTGCATTCGGTATTTGGTAGTAGACTAGAGGTAGTAAGGGAATGGGAGGGAGTTGAAGTTAAGCATTTTGTTTACCATAACTCCCGAAGAGTAAAAAAAAATGGGAAGTGAAAGTGTGAGTTTAAGCAATTTCATCCACCTCCACTCAATATAACCGAACGCACCCTACAAAGCTTATTATGTGCAGCATGTCCAGCAATACACACATATATATAGATACACGTAGCTACACGTGTATAGCTACACGCAGATGGGGTTAGTGGGGCTGTTGCACCCGCTTCCCTCCACTAAACCCCTTGGAATCTTGGTGGATTTCAAACTCAGTATTTTTTTTTTTTAAAAAAATCTCAACATAAAACTATACAAAAAAAAAACTAAAACGAAAATATCTTCGTCTAAGGATTTCGTATTGGAACTTGACGAATTTTAGTGATGGGCATTCAATTTTTTTTGTAAGTTGTAAAATATTAATAAAAATATCATTGACTCAAACAAACAAAAAATCAGAGTTTGTCACTAGAAAACACGTACATGTAATTAGTTAATTAACAACCCTACTGATGAAGTCAGTTGGAGGAATTATGTTATAAAATGACTCAGTTGACGTCATCTTTTATTTTTGTTAGACTGGTTTAATAGAATGGTTAAGTGATCTTTCATGTATAAATAGATTGAGTGTAATCCTCGTGAGATCAAGTTGATCATTAATAAAATTTCAGCCCTCTCTCTCTCTCAATTCTCCTCTCCTATGTTCTTTCTCTTCTTTGTTTTCTTTTTGCATCATCTGTGAACTGTGAATTGTTCATGATGATTGCTCAATATGGTAACATAGCAGTTTCCGTTTTTCGTTAGTTTCTTGGTTTATTTGAGCTAAACCGTCATAATGGCGTTATATGGGTTGACTTGTTTGGCTTATCCATCTTAAGACATTGTTTGGATTTAGTCTGCCATGATGACGTAATATGGGGTAACATGTTTGGCTTGTCAGCCTTAAGGCATGTTGTCAAGAGTCAATTGATCCATACAGTTGCACTTGAGTGGCGTGTGGAGAATAAAACTAGCTATCACACATTGTAGAGTTTTGACTAAAAGGCCTAGAATATAAGGTTAGTGGATTATTCCTTCTATTGTCAATTGATTTTATGATGAAACTCCATTGAACTTATTTACTGGGTTTTGTGTGTGTATGACCCCCAGTCTGTCGGCCCACAAAAATTCTACATGATATCAGTGCTTGTGTAAGATCGTTCAAATTCTTCTCTCACAAACTGATCGAATCATGGTATGTAACTACATAAGTCTCTGTATGGGCTTAAGCAAGTGCTAAGACGATGGTTCAAGAAGTTCTCTAAGGTAGTAATGAAGGCATGTTTCAGTTAATCTAAGGCATATTATTCATTGTTCACTAGGAAGAGAGGAAGCCCATTCACTGCATTACTTGTGTATGTGAATGACAGTACATGATCATCATTGGCAATGACAACAAGGAAATAGAGAGACTGAAGAAACACTTGAAGACTCACTTCCAATTGAAGGATTTAGGTGAAATGAGCTTCTTGGGTATTGAGGTTGATAGAACTAAGGGTTGTTTGGTAGAATATTTATAAAAAGTTTATAAAGATTTTTTTAGTTGATAAGTAGTTAAAAAGTATGGTTTTGTAAAAAAATATGTTTGGTATTTTTTTTTTTTACAGATATACGTGTATTTTATTAGAAAATTGTGAGTGATGGAAAAAAAAGTAAAATAATTTTATTACACGTTTATTTAAACTAATAAAAGTAGGTTTTTGAAATAAAATATTCATAAATAAAAAAATATTGTGGTCAAACAAGGCCTAAGGAGGGCATCTATCTAAATTAAGAGAAAATACACTTTAGAAATGTTGGAGGAGGCAGGTATGCCAACAACCAAACCTATTATGACACCTCTAGACAGTCATGAAAAGCTAACAAAATAAGGGGAGCCAATGACAAACCCTCATCAGTATAGGAGATTAATTGACAAATTGGTCTATTTGACAGTGACAAGACCAGGCATCACATACTCAGTTCAAATGTTGAGTCAATTCATGTAATCACCAAGCTCAAAGCATTGGAAGGCAGCTAAGCACTTGCTAGGTACTTGAAATCTTCACCAAGTCAAGGACTACTTCTAAGTAGTGAGAGTGACTTGAAGCGGCATGTATTTTGTGATGCATATTGTTAATCTTGCCCCATGACTAGAAGATCAACCATTGGGTTTTGTGTGTTACTGGGAAATTCATTGATATCCTGGAGAATTAAGAATCAATCATTTGTTGATATGTCTGAGTCAGACTATATGGCAATGTTCACAATAATCTGTGAGATTACATGACTAATCAGGTTGTTGAAAGATCTAGGAGTAAGTCAAAATGAAGTTATTGAACTATTTTGTGATAATATTCATATAGCAAAGAATCTTGTGTTTTATTGAAGAACAAAACATATAGAAGATGATTGTCACCTTGTGAGAGACAAGATTATAGAAAAAGAGTTGGTGTCAAAGTACATCAACACTAGACAACAACCTCCAGATTTGTTTACTATGATTCTCAATTTGGATCAAACCAAGAAGCTTCTTCTCAAGTTGGAGTTGTAAACCAGTTCAAATTCAAGCTTGAAAGGGAATAATGAAGTCGGTTGGAGGAATTCTGTTATAAAATTACTCAACTAATGTCATCTTTTATTTTTTGTTAGACTGATGTAACAAAATGGTTAAGTGAGTTTAACCATTTGATCTTTCATGTATAAATAGCTTTTTGTAGGGCCGGCCCAAAGGGGTGGGCAAAAAGGGTGACCGCCTAGGGCCCATCGGAGAAGGGGGTTCAAAGTTAATACTGAATTGTTATTATATTTTTTTTTAATATTAGTACACAAAGTAATATTTGGTTCAATGGTAGAGGAGTGTGAGTATTTTTTTATAATTAAGAAGGTCGTGGGTTCAATCCTTATATCTTACTATTTTTTTATTTAAATTGTAGGCCCTCTTTTTTTTTTATTTAAAAAAATAAATTGTTAAGCCTTCGATTTCTTATTATTTTTGAACGTGAATGGGCCCCCTTTCTTTTCTTCTTCAAAACTTAACTTTCGGTGTCTATATTTTAGTTTGTTAATATAAATTTTTAACTATTTTGTTGGTATATTCCCTTAACAAATACAAGAGAATTTTTTTTTATTTTTATACTTGTATTGTTTGTATATCACCTATTTTAATTTTATAAAATTTTCAAGTTGTAAATGTGGGGCTAGTTTTATGGTATAAATATATAAGGATTTTTAATAAAAATATTCCTTAGATTTATAATATCTCACACATTTTATTTTCAATTTTTTTCACTTAGTTTTACATATGGATAAATTTCCAGTTTAGTTGTACATAAAAAAAAATCACTTCCTTTCCTCAACAAATCTTCCTATGAATATTATTGTGAGTCGGTCAACATATTTTAGTCAAATTACATACTTTTATCCCATTTTTATAGAATTTTTTTTAAAAAAAAATTATATGATATATTTATTAGGGCCTTGATTTTTGTTTCGCCCCAAGACCTACTAAAGTTTAGGACCAATATTGTTGTGTGTAATCCTTATGAGATCAAATTGATCATTAATAAAATTTCAATCTTCTCTCTCAATTCTCCTCTATGTTCTCTCTCCTTTTTTTTTCTCTGCATCATTTGTGAACTATGGGTCTGTTTGGATTCCATTTAAAATACATTATTTTACATTAAATTAATAATTTTTAATATAAAATAATGCATTTTAATGTATTAAATTGGGAGATCCAAACAGACACTATGAATTGTTTTGATTGAGATTAATAAATTGAGTTACAATTAATGATTGTTTGCAATTAAGCTAGTGGTAGCTGATCTCACTGCTCACTAGTTGCTGCTGTTGCATCTTCTCTACAATGGACGTACAGTTCCATATCTTTAGCATTATCGCAAAAGCAAATAATTTATCTTCAAACCAAATTAATATATCAGATTTGGTTCAAGTGCGTTTTTACTTTATGCATATATGTGGGATCGAATCATTAAAATTCCTGATGTTGATGAATGATTGATGCTTAACTAGTTAATTTGCACCCAAATCATAATCGTCGGAATCTCTTCAGGATAAGCTTCCGAGTTAATCGATTTTGTTATGGTGGCACTCATTTTAGTTAGTGCGTTATATATACGTTTTTAAATGCATAGATGCCGCATCTCTATATGTGCATATGTGCTATAAACTATTTAATTATGATGTTCTTCCATCTTGCAAATGGATCTAGAGACATTAAAATGTTGATTTGAGGCCCCATCCACACACAGCCAATATTTACTATATATATATTAATATTTACTATATATATTAATCATGAGCTAAATTGCACAAAGTCACCCCCCCTACGCGCCCAACGTATGTCAATGCATCAAAAAAGAACCTACATAAGAGAGATTACATTTAACAATAAATATACATATTCTATTATAATTCATCACACGGATCCATTTATTATATGTAATAAACACATTAAACATTTGATTAAAACACATATCTAATGTTTGGTTTTGTACTAAATGAAAGATATTGTCGTATTGAAAATCGATATTACCAACAGATTCGCAAGATCACAGAAATAATAGATCGAAGCTTTGAAAAACCCAAAGAAACGAAAAACAAAAAAGGACAAGCGAAGATTGTTGACGCAGTTCGGGAAAATCCTACTCTGCGGAACCTCAGGAGGGGAGGTTCAGCCCAAGATGCACTAAGGGGTATAGAGTTTCTACAGCCGGTTACAAGCACAAGAATGGCAAAACCAAAACCAGAAAAACAGAGATCTAAACAAGGCACAACAAGAAGACAAGAGAAGCAGAAGAAGAAACGAGCGAGAGTCTTTGGCTTTTGAGCAAATCCAAAGGACTACTCCAACACTTGGGAGATCGTCTGCAGAACCACGCGCCACCAAGAAGTCAGACGCGCCACCGGAACCCTCCTCTTCCTTTCTCTTCTCTCTTTCTCTCTGAAATCGCCTTGCTCCAAATTTCTGAATAATAACCCTAGCTTCTGATAAGAGAAGCTCTTATAGTCTCGCAGCTACAAGGAGTTGGGCTTCAGCTAATGATGGGCTTCATCGTTAACAGAGGATCAGGCCCATTAGAAGCTAAGCCATCCAACCGAGTACTTAACCAGCTCGGGGTTGCTTAACCCGGTTTAGGGCTAGACCACCTATTAATATTACATAACCCATTGAACCCGGCTTACTGGAAATGACTCTACACATTACATTGCCTGATATACCAAGACTATAGACTATACAATAAACTTGGATTACAACAGACATTACAAATGCCCCCCTAATCCAGAGTTTGGTTGTACTCCCTAAAACCCCCTAAGTGCATCCAGGGATCGCCTCCTATCCGTCGTCGGTCTCTGCCCACACCTCAGTGAACATCATAGATGTGGAGTGAGTTCCTGCAGAACACAAACTTATTAGTTCCTGCAGAACACAAACTTATTAGTAGGCACAATCTTGGTACCAAAATCAGCAGGATTCACATCACCTAAGATTTTCTTCACACCGATTTTCTGCCTCTCAACTTTATCCCTTATAAAGTGGAACCTTACATCAATATGTTTGGTCCTTTCATGATATACAGGATCCTTACACAGGTATAGAGCACTCTGGCTATCCATATTGAGCACAGGGAGATATGCCTTACCCTCAATCTCATGTAGGATACCTTTCAACCAGATAGCCTCTTTAGTGGCCTCAGTTGCTGCAATATATTCAGCTTCTGTTGAAGACAATGCAACAATTGATTGCTGTTGGGACTTCCAGGAAATGCAATTGCCTGCCCAAGTATAGAAATAGGCAGTAGTAGACTTTCTGTTGTCCTTATTACTGGCATAGTCAGAGTCAACAAAGCCTTGCAGCTCAGTTCTCGAACTATGCTCAGCATAAGTGAGCCCCATATCTTTGGTGCCAACCAAGTACTTAAGCATGTACTTCATGGCTTGCCAGTGTTTGTCACCAGGATTGGACATATACCTGCTAAGAACACTAATAGCAAAAGCAAGGTCTGGTCTAGTATATAACATAGCATACATGACTGACCCTACTGCTACATCATAAGAAACATTTTCCATTTTCTGTTTATGCATGATAACTCAAGGTGGCCCTAAAACTATGTGTCTATGCATGATAACTCTACTGTGTCTATGCATGATAACTCAAATGTGTCTATGCATGATAATTCTGAAGTGAACATTCCTGCTGTGCATGACTTTTATGTTTATCAATTTCAGAAACAGGACAATCATGCTTAGACAATTCAAGGTGCCCCCCTAAGGGGATAGGTGCAGGTCTAGCAGATTTCATAGCAAATCTATCAATTACTTTTGACATATAATCAGCTTGGGATAGCTTAATAGTCTTATTCTTTCTGTCCCTAATTATGTTAACACCCAGAATTTTCTGAGCAGGACCAAGGTCCTTCATGTCAAAGTATTTCTTTAAGTCATTTTTTACACCAGAAATGATAACCTTAGAACTGCTAATAAGAAGAATATCATCAACATACAACAGAACATACAAGGCATTCTTAGTCTTCACAGATTTCAAGTAAAGACAGGTATCATACTGACTTCTAGTAAAACCCAAGGACCTCATGCAAGCATCAAATTTCTTATTCCATTGCCTAGGAGACTGTTTAAGACCATAGATAGACCTTTTAAGTAAGCATGCATGTTCAGGTTTAGTTTTGTCAACAAAGCCTTTAGGCTGCCTCATGTATATGGTCTCATCAAGGTCACCATGCAAAAAAGCAGTTTTAACATCCATTTGCTCTAATTCCCAGTCATACACAGCAGTCATAGCAAGTAAAAGCCTCATGGTTTTGTATTTAACAACAGGAGCAAAGATGTCATTATAATCCACTCCTTCCTTTTGGGTAAAACCCTTAGCAACTAGTCTTGCTTTATATCTAGGAGGTTCAGAATTATCATTGCCATCTTTCAGTTTATAAATCCACTTGCAGTCAATAAGTCTTGCTTTAGATGGTTTAGGGATAAGAGTCCAAGTGTTATTAACGTGCATAGATTGTATTTCTTCATGCATAGCCTTTATCCAGTCATTAGCATGGGAACATTTAATAGCTTGTTCATAGGTTTCAGGGGTATAATTCTTCACAACATTAGCAACAATGAAAGCAAACTCAACAACTTTGTCATACTCATAACTCTCAACCATATTAGCATCAAATTGAAGCCTTCTATTAGGAATCCTAATTCTAGGTTCCCTGTCTCTTACAAGTTGATAATCAGTCAAGTCATGCACAACAGGAATGTTCACTTCAGAATTATCATGCATAGACACATTTGAGTTATCATGCATAGACACAGTAGAGTTATCATGCATAGACACATCAACATTGTCATTCAGTGCATTAGGAGACTCAACTTCTAATTGGTTAGAGTTACTTACTGCCCCACCAATTTGGTGAGTTTGTTGTTCATTATCCTCCATGTTGCCATTTGTATGAGAATTCATGGGACTCTCTGAAGAGGTTTCCTCAGTTTGTGGGTGGCCAATGTCAAACTCTTCATCATTAGCTGCTTCCTGAGAAAGGTTGTCAAAGAAGTGTCCAGTTGGTATTCCAACTCTTGGCTCAGAGACTGTGGTACCTGTGGGCTCAGAAGCATGCATTAGTTTTGTTTTAAAATGGAAATCCTCCTCATTAAATGTGACTGACTTGGAGGTTATAACCTTGTATCCTTTAGGTTGTATAAGGAGTAGTTTATACCCCTTTACCCCCTCAGGATAGCCCAGCATGACACACTTTTGAGCCCTAGGTTGTAGCTTGCCCTGAGAAGTCTGGGCATATGCACTACAACCAAATGGCCTAAGGTGTGTTAAGCTGGGTTTCTTAACAGTCCACATCTCCTGAGGAGTTTTAAATCCGATGACAGTTGAAGGTGATCTGTTTATGAGGTAAGCAGCTGTTGTCACAGCCTCACCCCATAAAGACCCCTTCATCCCTGCACTGATGAGCATACACCTTGCCTTTTCGAGCAAGGTTCTGTCCATCCTCTCAGCGGTACCATTCTGCTGAGGGGTGCCAGGCACAGTGAGGTGTCTTTTAATGCCATGTTCTTTACAGTACTCATCAAAGATAGCATTGCAGAATTCAAGACCATTGTCAGTTTTTAGGCATTTCACTTTATGGTCAGATTGACTTTCAACCAAAATTTTCCAGTTCTTAAAGTTCTCAAAAGCCTCATCTTTGGTTCTTAACAAGTAGACCCAAACTTTTCTAGAGTAGTGATCTATTAGAGATAGGAAATATTTCCTACCTCCAATAGTCTCTACTTGAGCTGGGCCCCACAAGTCAGAATGTATGTACTCAAGAGGCTTACTAGCAACATAAGTTGATTTAGGAAAGCTATGAGCAGTTTTCTTACCAAAAATGCAAGTTTCACAGAATTTCAAGTCATCAATATGGTTATCAATCATGCCATTTTTATGCAGGTAATGCAACCCTTTATTGCCTATATGACCTAGTCTAGCATGCCAAATTTTAGTGTGACTTAGATTATCACTATCATTCCTTACTGTGGAGACATTAAGTTCAGGAGAAGTCTGCACATAATACAGTCCTCCTTTCTTAATGCTCCTGATAAGGACTGTTCCATTTTTTATAACATCCCTTATCCCTTGGTGAGTAATGATGTGACAACCTAAGTCATCAAACATGGATTCAGAAAACAGGTTCCTTCTCAAATTAGGAACCCACCTGACATTCTGCAGAATTCTAACTTTCCCATCATGCATTTTTAAAGGAACCCTCCCAATGCCCTTTATAGCTAATGATGTATGATCACCCAACATGACAGTGCCTTCATTCATAGTATGCAGGGAATCAAACAAACCCCTATGAGGGGTAGCATGCATTGTGCAACCGGAATCAAGTATCCAAGAAGAGGCATCATCATTATTACAGGCAACCATCAAAAGCTCAGCAGAATATTGGGAACATCATTCACACACATTAGAGAAGCCAGAATTATCTTTAGCTTTTTCTTTATTCTTTTCATCTCTAGCCTTTTTGTGACAATCCTTAATCCAGTGACCATCCTTATTGCAGTAATGACACTTAGAGTTTTTCTTATCATCATTAGCCTTCTCAGAATTATCTTTCTTAGATTTCTTCTGAGGTTTCTTTTTATTCTTGCCTTTAGTGAACATAACTTCAGCCTTAGTCTCAGTTTTAGGGCCACCTTTGGTCTTAAACACTTTCAAAGACTCATTTTTCTGAATTATAGACTCAGTTATTTTAGCAACAGTGAGTTCATCCCTACCATACTGTATAACATCTTTTAAAGTGTCAAATTGAACAGGCAAGGCATTCAGTAAAAGCACAGCTTGGTGTTCATCTTTTATGGCATCATCACATCTTTTTAAATCTTGTGTCATTTTCAAGAAGATGTCAAAGTTCTCATGCACAGTTAAACCCACATTCATTTTGAAGATAAACAGTTTGCACAGCAGAGAGATACGACTAGGCAAGGACTTAGACTCATAAATCAATTCAAGGGCTTCCCATAATTGTTTTGGTTGAGTATGACTTATAACCTGACGAGCTACGTCGTCAGCAAGATGTATCATAATCTCAGAATGGGCCAAGTCTTGCATGTCCTTCCTATCCTCATTGCTCATGTCCAGGGGCCATTCCTCGGACACTGCCTTGTAGCACTTCCCCTTGATCAGGAGTGCCTTCATTTTCACCTTCCACATTGCAAAGTCAGAAACCCCATAATAGGGTTTCAACTTTACATTGTCTCCCATCTTGAACGGTACCTGAAATCAAAAACAGGTAAACAAGTTAGAACAAATGTGGACAAGTACAAACAGGACAAAAAAGGTTCTTAAAGAAACTAATCCTGTATTCTCTGGAAACTTGCTCGAAGAGAGATCGAGAAACAAGATGATCCAGAGATGCGAGAACTTGCTCAAGATAATAATGAGAAACAAGAACTCAAAATCAACCACAGAAGGATAAACACAAGAAAACCCTAAGGGCCAGACCTTGAGCTCGAATGCACTATTCAAGAAACACAAGTCTGGAAACCCTAATGGTAGGAAATCTCAGATCCTAAAGGTTGATAAAAAAAACACCATAAACTCTAACAAAGTCTAAAAACGACATGCAGCGGAAGAAAGTGCATCAAATCAGAGAACCAAGCTCTGATACCACATTGAAAATCGATATTGCCAACAGATTCGCAAGATCACAGAAATAATAGATCGAAGCTTTGAAAAACCCAAAGAAACGAAAAACAAAAAAGGACAAGCGAAGATTGTTGACGCAGTTCGGGAAAACCCTACTCTGCGGAACCTCAGGAGGGGAGGTTCAGCCCAAGATGCACTAAGGGGTATAGAGTTTCTACAGCCGGTTACAAGCACAAGAATGGCAAAACCAAAACCAGAAAAACAGAGATCTAAACAAGGCACAACAAGAAGACAAGAGAAGCAGAAGAAGAAACGAGCGAGAGTCTTTGGCTTTTGAGCGAAGCCAAAGGATTACTCCAACACTTGGGAGATCGTCTGCAGAACCACGCGCCACCAAGAAGTCAGACGCGCCACCGGAACCCTCCTCTTCCTTTCTCTTCTCTCTTTCTCTCTGAAATCGCCTTGCTCCAAATTTCTGAATAATAACCCTAGCTTCTGATAAGAGAAGCTCTTATAGTCTCGCAGCTACAAGGAGTTGGGCTTCAGCTAATGATGGGCTTCAGCGTTAACAGAGGATCAGGCCCATTAGAAGCTAAGCCATCCAACCGAGTACTTAACCAGCTCGGGGTTGCTTAACCCGGTTTAGGGCTAGACCACCTATTAATATTACATAACCCATTGAACCCGGCTTACTGGAAATGACTCTACACATTACATTGCCTGATATACCAAGACTATAGACTATACAATAAACTTGGATTACAACAGACATTACACGTATCAATTTACTACAAGACTAATTAGATATATAAAGTAATATATTAATAATAAAATACTAAAAATGATTTAAGAATTTCTAACCTAATGATCCCGAATTATTAAAGTCTTATCTTAATTGAAAAAAGAAACCCTATAAAACATTTAAAAATTTCTAAATAAATAATTTAAGAGATTTTTTTAATCAAGTTGAGATTTTAGTAATTGTGTACTTCATTATATAGAAAATAGTAGGAGTGCTAATGAAAATCGATTGTTAATTTTTTCGGTGAGAGGATGGACAAACGAGGGACAGTTTGTGTAGTTAACAAAGCCATACATATGTACATGCACGACACCAATTAACGATTTTATTATTTTGAGATCAACCGTATATATACACCTAATATATTAAGGGTTTTGCAATTTGTCGTCTCGGGACGATGAAAACTTTATTATTTTTCTTTTTTAGTTATTATAAGTATATTTTTTATTAATAAATAATTCACTATATTTAAATATTGGTAAAATTTATTAGAAATTAAAACCCTAAAATGAAAATTATAAAATCGTCACAAAAAATGTTTTTATTTTTAACATCTTATTCGTCGCTTGATGGCGATAAATGACAAAATCCATATATTAATACAGAGTATAATCGAACTGAAATACATCTAATCATCAAACGAGGAAATAAAAAAAGTTGTGTTTGGTATTGGTTGTAATAAATCATCAGGCCTAGATGGTATGTCTGTCTTATTCTACCAAAAATATTGACACATTGTGGGACCCACTGTTATAAATGCTGTCAAAAGTTTCTTCCACTCGGAAAAACTTCTCAAGCAAATCAATCACACATTTATAACTCTTATACCCAAATGTGATAACCCTAATTCTATGAATCACTACAGACCTATCGGTCTATGCTCAACCATTTATAAAGTTATATAAAAAATCATGACTGATAGAATGAAACATATCCTAAACAATCTGATCCACCCACTACAAGGGGCATTTGTAGTTGAAAGATCAATCCATGATAACATCCTAACAACTCATGAGATATTCCATTCCTTCCGCTCTAAGAAATAAAAGGAAGGATGGGTAGCAATTAAACTCGATGTGGAAAAATCACACGACAAGATTGAATGAGAATTCATTCTAAAAGTCATTGAAAATTTTGGATTCGCCGCACGATTTATCGGGTGGATTAAAGAATGTATCGAGACTGTATCCTTCTTGGTTTTAGTCAACAATGGACCAACTGATATCTTTTATCCTGAAAGAGGACTACGTCAAGGGGACCCCTTATCTCCATTCCTATTTATTTTAGGAGCAGAAATCCTAGTTAGAAAACTTCAAAACGAGAGCGCCGATAGTAACAATCAATTGTAATTCCAATTTTCTAGAAGGGGCACTAATATTCCCTTCCTTGCTTTTGCGGACAACATCCTTATCTTCGCAAAGGCCAACCAAACCGCTTGTTCCAAATAAAAAATATCATACAAGAACATTGCTCAATATCTCGACAACGTGTTATTTTCCAAAAGTCTGCTTTTCAAACTACAAACAATGTTTCAAACCAAACTAAATACTTAATCCAATATGTACTAGGTATCTGATTCACGGCATTATTAGAAAAATACCTTGGATGTCATATTATTAATGGAAAAGTTAATCATGATACTTTCAAAGAAACCATCATATCAACCACAAATCAACTTACAAAATGGAAAGCTAACTTTCTCTCTCAAGAAGGGAGAGCTACGCTAATCAAATCTAATTTGGCTTCAAACCAAATTTCTTGATGCAAAGCTTCATGCTACCATCCTATATACACAAAGAACTTGACACAATAAACATAACTTTCTTCTGGAACAAAGACTCATCATATAAACCCTTAATAAGATGGGATAAAATATGTAAAAACAAATATAACGGAGGAACGGGTATTAGAAAGACACAAGATATGAATAAAGTTCTACAAATGAAACTCATCTGAAATTTTTGTGTGGAACCAAACAATATTTGGGTTAAAATCATTATCGAGAAATATCTAAAAGAGACTAACATACTTCATTACTGCAAAAAAGGCAATCACTCATGGCAATGGTCACTACTCAAACTTAGAAAAGAATTCAAACTGGTCTCCAATGGCTAGTAAGGGATGGAAAATCTATTTATTTTTGGACGGGCAATTGGCTATCTGATTTAAATCTCCAAAACAACACATTACCAAATATTGTTATCAACCCCTTGACAAAGGTATGTGAATTTATTGACAATAATAAATCATGGAACAAAAATAAACTGGATGAAATTCTAAATCAACACATCGTTGATCGTATATTAGATGTACCACCTCATAACCAAATCCCCGACAGAATGTATTGGACCCCCAATAAAAATGGTTGGTTCTCTACGAAATCAGCCTTTGAATTAATTGCAAAATAACAAACACCTTCAACCAATAACCTGACATGGATTTGGAAGTTGGATACATATCCAAAAGTAAAAAACTTTCTTTGAAAAATTTGTCATGATGGCCTCCCTACAAAACATAGACTAGCGCAGAAACATGTTCCAGTTCCTCTGGCATGTGATTCTTGCAACAACCCCCTTGAAGACCTAACCCATTTCCTCTTACAATGCCCTTACACTCTTAAACAAATTAAAAAACATAATGTGGCAATTAGGAATATTGTTCAAAACTTCGATTCTACCAACAAAAAACCAAGTGAAATATTGTCTAAACTTCAATCTCTCCTTACTAAAAAGTATTTGTATGTCTCACCACTACTTGATGGGGCATCTGGATCAATAGAAACCAAATTATCTTTAACATTGATCCCAATGACAAGATAAAAGACTTATCTCAGTAGTTTTCCGCACTAATCAAAAATTGGGAAAAAACAAAAAAGTAGAAAATGATGACTTCACACAACCAAGAAATAATCAAAACCATATCAGAAACACCAAGTTTTTGAAATGGGAAAAATCAAACCAAATTTTTTACAAAATCAATTTCAACGGATCAAAACAAACTAACGGTGAAACTGGCTTTGGCTTCATCATTAGAAATGATAAAGCATATATAATTCATATGAGAAGTGAACGTTGTGGTTTCAACAACTGAAGCAATAGCATTAAAACAAAGCATTTTTTTTGTCAAAACTTTAAACATTACAAAGTTACATATTAAAGGTGACAATCTGACTTATAAACTCTATTAAAGGCATCTAGGATTGCACGTGAGAAATTAAAATGGTTGTCGCTGACATCCTGGTCGACATTCATTCTTTCCAAGAGGTCCATCTTAGACACATTTTTAGAGAGGTGAACTGTACTGTTGATCGCATTGCTAAACTCATCTTTTTACAATTTGTCTAACCTTAGTCTCGATTCAACTTCGTATTCTCATTCGCAAATATGTTCTAGATTGGTCTTCGCATAAAAAGTAAAACAAGTCTAATTTTTTTCTCATTAAAATAAAAAATAAAAAAATACAGCTATTCAAGCGTTAACGCCTTAACGGTATGACACCCTTGAAAATAGAGGTGAAGTTTACTCAGAAGTCAAAACCGGGTAGACCCGTATCCGAATTAAGATCCAGACACCTGTGACAGTAACCACGCCAAGTCCAACCAACCCCCGTGAGTCCAATTTAAAACACTCACACACGCACTCTCAAATCAAAGTATCATACCCATCTCCCTCTGTCTCTCCTCGCTCCTTTATTTAATTAAATCAATTTTCACGCGCCCTATAAAAGGCGTTGAGCAGCCTCCCCTCATTTGCCACACCCCAACAACACAAATATCTCTCTCTTCCACAAACCAAATTAAACCCCAACCAATATGAGAAGCCTAGTCTTACACCCAACCATCCTAGCCCCCGCCAGCGCCGCTGTCGCCACGTCATCGCCCCGGTCCCCGTGGCACTCGCCGGTGTCCTACCTCTTCGGGGGGTTAGCTGCCATGACAGGGCTCATCGCCTTCGCCTTGCTCATCCTCGCCTGCTCCTACTGCCACCTCTCCGGGGCCGAGGATGACGACGCCAGGCGACGTCAGGCTGACGTCGAACAGGGCAAAACAGGGGAAGGTGACCTCAACAAGGTTTCCCCTGTTTTCGAGGAGAAGTTTCTGGTTATAATGGCAGGCCACCACATCCCCACTTTCCTCGCCACCCCCAGGTTCAGCAGAGCTTCTCTTCTTGCGCCCGACACCGTCGCCGATAAGACCGCCGCCAAGGTTGCCGGTGGCAGAGGCCAGAATCCCAAGGAAGAAGAAGAAGAAACAGAGCAAGTCAACGGGCATGGTCGGAAGTCAACGGAAGAGACCAGCTCGCAGAGAGATGAGACTGATTAATCAGTTGGCGATTTGGGATGTTCTTAGATAGAGAAATTAATGCTCTCCAATTTTTCCCGGTGCGTGGAGAGTTTGACTAGAAATTAATTGTAGAATTGTATGTGTGGGGAAATTGAGTTTGAGTTAACTTTTGATGTGTGGCTAATTCAGTGTGGTTTCCTTTGATTATTCAATTGATCAATACAAGATGTATCTGTTTTATTTTCCTACATTAATTTGTGCTGCGATTTTGCAGTTGTTGCTGAACCCTAAATCTCTGATCATGCGACAAATGTGCAGTCTGTTTGTATTGTTTTCTCGTGCTTCATATACTCTGATTTTAAAAGCTATATTAATGCAAACATGCCCTAACGCCATGAACAACTGGGATTCCATTGGGTGGTTTCATACCTCATTTTCCATTTGTTTCTCTTCTACAGTTCTACGTCATCTACAAAAATCATGTTTTTTTCTTATGTTCATAGTTTCAAAATCCGATTTTATATCTTCATATTTATTTACCAACCAACCATGTATTTATAGAATATAGTAATATATATACATCTTAAAATTGAATATATTTACACATGTAAAGTAGTATAATGAAATATAATACATTGAATTTTCACCCAAAAAAAAATATAATACATTGAATTAAAATAAGTTAAATATTTTTATTTTATAGTTTTTAAATGACATTAATATAAAATCAACAACATTACAAACTTCATTGAATGATTTAAGCCGTCCAATGTCCATAGATAAAAAATAATATTAGTGTTTATGGATAGATAAAAAATATTGTATTTTTTATTTTATTTTTTTAATAATTAAATCAGAGTGAAAAATTAGCTTAAAAGTCAAATAAATTCAATTATATATAGAATGATCTAAGCCGTCAATGTCCAATTGTCCATAGATCAATGGTCCCAAGCGCTCTTTAACGATTTCATATAAATTGACACCGTTTCTATTTGATGCTTTTTTCTCTCATATTCCATTATAAAAAGTAAAATTTAAAATAAAACCTATAATATTTTAATATAATATTTTAATGACATGAAACTATAGTTGCAGATGGCCTAAATAACTAAGATGATGGTATAGAAATAACATATACGGAATATATGATGATTAATGACAGCATTAAGCAGAGAATGGGCCAGGGATCCTATTCTCAACCCACTTCTGCCATGTTTCTCACTTTTTCTATTTTTTCAACTTATTATTATTATTATAATACTGCTTTGGCAGTTTGTTTGTTTGTTTTTTGAATTTTTATGACAAAATACTGCGTTGGCAGCTAATAATCTAAAATCTAATTCCACGCTAATGGATGAATTGCACATCATAGCACATTATAGTCCGTATTTAGTACTTCCTGGTTCGCTTTTAGTTATTTTTTAGGCTTTAAATTTTGTTCATAAATATTTACTTTTATAAAATTTTAAGACAATTTATTATATAGAAATTATAAAATTTATATTGAAATTTAGTTATATTGATTTTTTTCTCTTTCTTCCTTAGTTATAAAGGATGGTAAGTGATTAAATTTAGAAAAAAAATTATATTTTTAAAATACATTTAATGACTTATTCAATATGTGTGTACAACAAAAATATATACTAAGTAATTAAACGAGGAGGGAGTATGAGCCTATGACCCTACGAGGATAATGATCAGCCAATTTGCAATTACCACAAAAGAGCCAAGAAAGGACTAATTAAAGTTTTGCACAAACTAATTAAAATGCAAAACGTGTGAATGGGTGATTCAGTTACTTATAAAGTATAAACCCACATTTATCTAGATGAACATTTTTGCTTAAACTATAATATTAAAAGCAAAAGGAACGATAGCATTACTTTCATGGTAGGAAAATAGGTGGGAATCATGTAACTTGTCCATATAATAAACGTACCTTATCATCTTAAGTTCAATTTTCATGTGCAGAAGAGAAGGTAAGAATCCCTTGAGAAGTACTCCACAGGGAAAAAAATAAAAAGTGAGATCATACTTTAGTGCATGGGATTCTTTGGTGGGCATGAGATTCAAAATAACATGAAAAAAGGATCGACGATGGTACTCTTAATTCCAAACCCTACCTTAGCTTGCATGTTAAGAGAGGGATGGATTGATGCCGTTGGGCTTTTAATGTTTCCCCTGCGGGGGGCAAATTAAGGCTAATTATTAAGGCATCTGTGTAATTTGGATGCAGCCACATATTCTTACTCGCAATCAAGTACTAGAAATCGATATGCATGGTCCTTGGACTTGTGTACCATTTCCTCCCCCTAAATTTTTTTAACTAAAAAAAACTATAATCGACTTTTAATTAGGTCATTTTGTTATGAGTTTTTTAGCTTAAGTAGAGAGAAAAAACTTTATGGGTTGAATTGAAGAAATTTTGTTATTTTTTTTGATAAGGTAAGAGTTCGATTTACCCCACATAATAATGTGAGGTAAATCGATAGACCGATAAATCGGCATGAGATAGCAAATAACAAAACAAAAAAGAAAAATACAATAAAACAATTAAAGAGCCTAAGCGACCTAGGAGAGAAAAGAGTAAAGCACTAATGAAGCGTCACCGGAAAACAGGTCTAACTGATCAGTGCAGAATGGAACGTTGCCCGGAATACCAACTTCTGTAACACCCCAAGCTAGGGTATCACAGCGCCGTGAATCCCACCCGAAATCCACAAGGCTAGAGTACGTAAATAAGTATTATGTCAAAACACCAATATAGATAATTAACCACATATGTCTATAGATGAAAAGGACAAGTCACTGATATATAATATGCATAACAAAGTTACAACCAACGCGAAAAACGACATGGTCTACTTGACATGAAAAGAACAAGACCTAGAGAGCTATCTAATCAACGTCGGTGGTCACCAATCCCATCACGTCGTTCATGTGTCTGTGCATCACTAATACCTGAATGTGAAACAGAGTCAGCCACAACGGGTCAGTCACTAAACTAGTAAGATACCCAGCTAGGCATTCTCAAGTGAAAGCATGTAAGGCATAGGCACAAGAGCAAGGCAACTTACAAGTATAACAACATTATCAAACCTGTTATTAAACAACCACCTGATATAGCCCAAAGTACTACTAAGTGCATAAGCTAATATAATACTAATAGTAATAAGAAGATGATACCACTTCTTCCCCTTAAGTCGCAACCTAAGAGGGGTAAATCCCGCTCATTGGAATTCGCCGTTTGGGAACGCTCAACATAATGTTCCCCCTTGGGGCGCGTAACATAATTGTCCCTACTTAGCTCATAATGGGAACGCACAACATAATGTTCCCCCAACCATGGATTTAGCTTATAATGGGAACGCACTGTAACACCTTCAAATCGTAACCCATTTGGAAAGGTATTACCGCCAGTGACCTCGATTTCCATACCGAAACCATCCCAGACTTTACCATTTAAACACAAATCATAAACAACAATTATGATTTAAACACCAAAGTCTTTGGTTAAAACATATGTCTGGGGATTACATCCCAATCCCCATAGGACAAAACAGAGTAATCAGCGGAAGTTTTTGTAAAACATAAATACAAGGGTCTTTGTAGGATCGAGATTGTTAGACAAATAACTAAGGAACTAAGAATAGCAATTCTCAGTTCCCTTTACAGCGGAATTTAAACAATCAAGCACAAATGAACAAGTTCCTTATAGTGGAAACCTTTGATTGCCAACTAGCAATCCAGGATAAAAACCACTACCTTTCTTTTGAAAAGATTTCAAGGTCTACTTCTTGATTTCTTATCTCTTTTGGTTACAGCTTATCCTAGGAACAAACAAACAGTTTCTTTACCTTACACACAGTTAGGCAATCCTAGATAACTTAACACAATCAATAATCAATCCAAGAAACAGACCTTAGCACCTAGGAACTATCTCACTTACAGTCACAGGAACTTAGCACTCAGCTCTTCGATTCCTTGACTGGTTCCTCTTGATCTCGGTTTGCTTTGATGATCTTGTTTGAAGGTTCACACTTTGATGTTTGCTATTAAGTGTGATTCATGTTTTTGTGCTATATTTGATAACCTTTGAGTTAGTCTTCCTTATATAGTGGATTCTTTGCGGTTTGATATTCTCTTGGTTCCCACAGATCAAGCTTGCCCTAGGATGTGTGGTGATCCGTGATCCACGCTGTTTTTGACATGTACCAACAACCTAGGTAGCTCAGAATCCTTCTTTGTTGGTCAACTGCTTCAGCCAAGTTGTTCTCCAGCTTCCTTCTTCAGAGGTTCGACAACCTGGGTACTTCAGAACTGTCTTCTGGATAGCGACAGGTTCCATGACATGTCGCTGTCACCTTTTCCTGTCCGAGGTTATGTGTTCTAGGCATCTTGTTGTTTTGCTCTGAACGGTGACAACCTTTGGAAGCTTCTCACAAGTTGCTTTCACCTTTCTCTTGTCTGAGGTTGGTGTTCCCAGATTTCTCGGGAAGCGCAACATCACATGTTGTATTTCTGGGCACACCTGGGTTCTTTCCTTTGGCTTGCTGCTTGGTTCTCTTGTCCTGTTTGGCTTTCATGCTTTCGGTAATTGTCTTGTGGTTCCTTAACACACATCTTTGAGATAAGACATTAGTATCAAAATATTTGTCATCTTCAAAAGTAGAGAAACTGATGAAATGAACTCTCAGGGGAACTAAGGTTCCAGAGTTCCATTTCCTAACAATTTCCCCCTTTTTGATGATGACAAATACAAGGAACCTGACAACATAATAGGACGTGAATTTCATGAGACCAGTTGATTTTAATGGATTTACAACGTTATAAAATAATGAGAGAACATTCAATGGTTGCAAATTCCCCCTAAGCAGATGAACGAAGTTATTCAAATTCCCTCTTAGAATAGAACGAGTTCAGAGTTCCTATTAGTCCAGTAGTTTCCAAAGTTCAAGGTTCCTATCCTTCTTTCCCCTTTTGACATCATCGAAAAGATCAGTTAACATGTTAAGAACAGGATATCCAAGGAAATAAACAATTGCGTCAAACCCATAACAGAAACCATAATAGAAACTTGAGGCAAAGACAAATCATTCATAGAAACGTAGCCAAAAGTAGTCATTAAACTTAATAAAACCTTAACATTGTTCAGGAGCAAGGTAAGACAAACCACAAAACATCACAAAACAACCTACAAAGACAACAACATAAACAACCTTCAAGGAAAACGACAGGAATGATAGAAGAGAGAGTAGGATCCTAGGGGAACTACTAGCACACTGTGATGTTACAGCACTGGGAACCAGGAGAAGCGTTCCTATGGCAAGTCAGTGGCCTCCTCTTCATCAGCCTTGTTGTCGTCAATTCCTTCATTTTGGCCCGTGGCCTGATTTGCGCCGGTTGCATCCTTCCATGTTTTCTGAAGTACTTCCACCAAACTTGAGACAACAGTGCTCATTTTCCCCAGCTCATTTACTTGATCACGGAGAGCGACCGTGAGGACAGTCGAGCCTGCCGTGATGGCCTTTTCAATACGATCCAGAACAGAGAGGATCGTAGATGAGTCTTGAGAGGGGTTGAGCGGTGGTAGGGAACTTGAAGGGGCTTGGGAACTGGCCTTGGCTTTGGGCGGTTCTTCCTGAGGGTCAGAGAGAGGGACTTGGGGATCTTTTGTCTTGAGTTTCCGGACAGTGGTCATGGTGAGAAGCTTGCTGTAGACAGTTTCAGGCAAATCATCTGGTTACTGGTGAAGCAAGGAGAGAAGATTTTTGATGAGATGGGGAAAGGGCATGGCATGAGATTCATGGGACTTGTAGAACTGCATGTGAGCCAACACTATACGGGGGAGATCAACTTGTGCACCAGACAACACTTTATCCATGAGGATAGCATCCGTGATGAGAACTGTATTCCGGTGCTCTTGCCTGTGAACTAGGTTTTGGATGATCCAGAAATGCAGAAGTTTGTTGGCGATGGAGAGATCCTTAATTTGCAGGGTTGAGGGGTAGTCGTCGTCGTAGAGTTTCCTCACCACTTCACCCTTGGACTTGTAACCCTTTCCTTTGGGCCACGTCTTTTTCTGATGTAGTATGTCAAAACCAGATCTGGACTCGATCCCAAGAGCAGACGCGATGAGGTTGGGGGACAGGGGATACATGGTTCCCTTCCACTGGAATATGACATCGTTGCAGGGAGAGTTATCTTTGGCGGGCACAAAGGTGAGAGACTGATAGAACAGATGGACTACTTCATCAGAGGCGGAGAAGGGCTCGACCAAGAGCTCATCCCATCCTTGGTATTGCAGCAGAGAATGAAACTCACTGAGGGCTTCGCTGAACAGTTCCTCATCTTCTTCTTCGAGAGTTTGGGTCCAGAACTCCTTGCCGATGATGAGTGGCTTAAGAATCTTCCTCTTGGAGAAGGAGGAGGAGACTTGCCCGAGCAAGGAAGAGGAGAGGGTGAGGAATTTGGTTCTTTTTGAGGGTTTTTGCTCTTTGGAGGGAGGGTCATAGGGAACCAAAGCTTGGGAACTTCTTTTCCGTTGTTTCAGCCTTGTGGCAACAGAGGGACCAGGGTTGGAGATGGGTTTAGACTTGAGGCTAGCAGGTGAGGGCTCTAGGCTGAGGATCTCCTGGGTGGTCTTATCTGGGGAGGAGTCATGGGATCCTCCTTCCGAGACAGATTTTGTAGCCGATGCCGATACATGAGTGATTTCCTTCACTTTCTCCTCAGCTTTTGCCTCAGTTTTCTCCTCAATTTTTTTCTCAGGTTGGGGATTTTGAGATGTGGTGACAGAAATAGGCTGGGTAGACGAGGCTGCCTTCTTTTCTCTGTGGGCTCTGAGAAGGGCAACTTCCTCTTCGTCTTGGATCAAGTTAGGGTTAGGGTTCTTGTCAGCCATTTTTGAGGAGCTAGGTTTATGTGTTTGAGAAAGAGAGAGACAGAGAATCAAGAAAGATGGAAATGGCAAGTGTGGGAATAGCTTGGATCAACAGGACACCTTTTTAAACGGATTGAGGGCTGAAGGGACCGTTGGGAGAAATCTGGCCGTTGAGGAGATCAGGGAAGATCTGGAGCATTGAAGGCGGTTGCAGCTTTTCCAAACGGTCAAGAGCAATTCAAAAATCAACCCAATTGGAGAGGGTGCTCTGCCACTGACGAGACGTGACTGACCTCTGTAATTTTGCCATAAATATTGTCTTGGGAGGATCAGGCGCCGAACTAGCCGTTTGAAGATCGTTTCATCCTGGTTCCTTTTTGGCGATATATTCAGTGTGCTAGAGGGATGTATGGAAACTTTGATTTGGGTTAAAAACAAGGAACCGAAAAGTACGTTCCTATACAAGGAATCAAGGAGGCCATTTATCGCATTACTCAATAATTCCAGAGAGGGTTAAGAGATGGATCATAGGGAATTAAATTGAGCAATGAGGCAGTGAGGGTCATAGTACACAATCATCATTTCGGCTTATATTGTTGGGTTAGAATATGATCAGATTGTGACTTTTGGGCCATCAAAGAAACTTGAACAATGGAGAAGTTGAAAGAATAATGAGGACCAAAGGGTGCAAACTGATGAAAATTTATCAGCCTTTTTAAAAAACCATTATGGAAATGAGGGTTTGTGGCAAAAGATATAACACAGAGATACCAAGACTTAACAAGTAAAGGATCTTATAATAGTTAATCAAGGGAACTGGAGAAGAGCCTTTAAGCTAAGGTCACTGCTAGGTTATAGGAATCATTCTCAGTTCTAATCTAAGGTTCTCAAATGGAACTTTATTCAATGCTTTGGTGAATATGTCTGCAACCTGATCTTCAGTTCTACAAAATTTCATAATGATGTTCTCTTTTTCAACATGATCTCTAAGAAAATGATGTCTTATGTCTATATGCTTGGTCCTAGTATGATGCACAAGATTCTTAGAAATGTTTATATCACTGGTATTATCACAAAGAATAGTGAGAGGACCATAAGACATACCGAAATCCGCAAGTTGTTGCTTTAGCCAGAGGAGTTGGGAACAGCAGGAGGCAGCAACGATGTACTCGGATTCTGTGGTGGAGAGAGAGACTGAGACTTGTTTCTTTGAGCCCCATGACACGAGGCAAGGGCCTAGGAACTGTGCCATTCCAGATGTGCTCTTCCTATCCACCAAGTATCCAGCATAACCCGCATCAGTGAAACCCATCAGCTCAAAGGGACATTCTTTGGGGTACCAAATGCAGAGTGAATCAGTTCCCTTGAGATATCGGAGTATCCTTTTTACAGTAGCCAAGTGGGTTTCTCTTGGACAAGATTAGAACCTAGCACACAAGCCAACAACAAAAACATAGTCTGGGCGACTAGCGATTAGATACATGAGTGAGCCTATCATACCTCTATAGAGCTTCTCTTCCACTAGAAGACTTGAGTGGTCCTTGTCCAAGTGAGCAATGGTGGAAATGAGAGTGGAAAGAGGCTTGCATGACTCTATTTTGAACTTTTTCAGTAGTTCCCTGACATACTTCTATTGATGAATTTGTATACCATCTTCCTTTTGAGTGATTTGGAATCCGAGGAAGAATGTGAGTTCCCCAATTAGGCTCATTTCAAATTCACTGCTCATTAAGTGTTTGAACTTGTCTACAAGGGACAGGTTAGTGGAACAAAAAATGATATCATCGACATAAATTTGAACCACTAAGATGTTACCTTCTTCTTCTAGGATGAAGAGAGTCTTGTCAATAACCCCACGCCTGTAGCCATTTGAGAGTAGGAACTGGGCAAGACGATCATACCAAGCTCTGGGAGCTTGCTTGAGGCCATACAGTGCTTTGTCTAGAAAGTAGACATGGTCTGGATAATCATCGTCTTCAAAACCAGGTGGTTGCTTGACATAGACTTCTTCTTGAAGAATTTCATTGAGGAAGGCCGTCTTTACATCCATTTGGAACATCTTGAACCCTTTGTGTGATGCGAAAGCAATCAACAACCTTATCGCTTCAATCCTTGCCACTGGAGCATAGGTTTCATCATAGTCGATGTCTTCTTGTTGATTGTATCCTTGAGCAACGAGTCTTGCTTTGTTCCTTATCACAGCTCATGTATCATCTAGTTTGTTTCTGAAAACCCATCTAGTTCCTATGATGTGCTTATCCTTGGGGCGGGGAACTAGATGCCATACTTTGTTTCTTTCAAACTGATGAAGTTCTTCTTGCATGGCTTGGATCCAGTCTACATCCTTCAGTGCTTCACCTATGTTCTTTGGTTCCATAACAGATAAGAAGGCATTGAAGGCAAAGAAGGTTAGATGTTCGAACCTGACTGGAGGCTTGATGGTTCTTCTTTCTCTGTTGGGAGCTAGAGCATTTGATGTGGAGACATTTTGGGTTGAGCATTCAGCTTCAACTTCCTGGTTGGGAACACCTTCTCCATTGAAGATCATGTGAGAGGATGAATCGTTGATGTCTCCACAGATGTTGTCTTCATGTTCATGGTTCCCAGAAATGGATTGTTGTTGATTATCCATGGGAACTGGTGGAGGAACTAGTGGGGGATTCTGTGCAGCATGGTAGGAACTGGGTAGAGTGATATCTTCATCTGGATCTTCTTGAGATGACTTGGGAAATGGGTCTTCAAAGGGAGTGGTAGTGTTCTGCACAATTCTACCAAGTGATTTCTCATAAAAAATAACATGAACACTTTCTTCTACCTTTTTGGTCCTTTTGTTGAAGACTTTGTATGTCTTGCTTCCGGAGGCATATCCAATAAAGATCCCTTCATCACTCCTTGGATCAAACTTGCCAAGGTTGTCCTTCCCATTATTGTGCACAAAGCACTGGCATCCGAACACCCTCAGATGTGAGATGTTGGGAACTCTTCCTCTTAGGAGTTCATAGGGTGTTTTCTCTGTGATTGGGCGAAGCATGGCTCGATTGATGATGTAGCAAGCTGTGTTGATTGCCTCAGCCCAGAATGATTGGGAGAGTCCACTTGAGATGAGCATAGTTCGAGCCATGTCTTCTAGGGTTCTATTCTTCCTTTCTACTACTCCATTTTGTTGAGAAGTGTATGGTGCAGAGAAGTTGTGATCAATGCCATGCTCACTGCAAAAGGTTAGAAATTCTCCATTTTCGAATTCGGTACCATGGTCAGACCAAATAGAATTGATGGAACAATCGAGAGATTTTTCTAATAAGGGAACCAAATCTTTAAAGCGATTAATGACTTCACTCTTAGATTTTATGAAGATAGTCCAGGTGAAGCGAGAGAAATCATCGACAAGGACAAGGATATACCTGTTTCCTCCTAGGCTTTGAATTCTCATAAGTCCACAAAGGTCCATGTGGATGAGTTCAAGGGGCCTAGAGGAGCTTACCATATTCTTGGATTTGAAGGAACTCCTTGCTTGTTTCCCCTTTATGCAGTCTGAGCATGGTTCCGAAGATGTGCCACTTTTCTTTGGAAGGCCTCGAACTAGTTCCTTTGAGTGTAGCTTGTGGATCAGTTTGGTGCTGGCGTGACCAAGGCGTTGATGCCACAGTTCTGTTTGATCATTCACGGTTGAAAGGCAGAGTTTCTCCTTGGGACCGGAGCATATGATGGGTCAACAACGTACACATTGTTGAATCTTTTGCCTTTTAAGATGATTTGTCTCGAGGGGTCTAGGACAGTGTATTCACTTGACTTGAATCTAACTTCATTGTCTCCTTGATCACACAGCTGTGACACACTAATTAGATCAAATCCAAGATTATCAACAAGGTGAACTTTATTTACCTTAATGTGGTCATTTAGATTCACAATTCCTATTCCACAAATTTTCCCTTTGCTTTTGTCTCCAAAGGAGATGTTTCCTCCTTGGATGGGTTGAAGAAAGGTCATTTGATTTCTTCTTCCGATCATATGGCATGAGCAACCACTGTCAATGTACCATAGTCGATGTTGCCTCTCTTCTTTCTCAAGGTCTTCTGAGTCGCTTGAATCTTCTTTTGCCATGAGACATCTTCCTCTAGAGAAACCACTCAGATCCAGTTCCTCATCTGAGTCTTCTCTCCATGAGGCTACGAGAGCCTTCTTTCTCTGAGGTCTTTCATCTTCCTTGGAATCTTCCTTGTTAGGACAGTTCTTAGCGTAGTGTCCTTTTTTTTTACACTCGTAACAAGAGACTTCCTTGAGATCTCTTCTTGGTCCATTGTGGGAGGAACTACCCTTTTGGAACCTTCCCTTCACAAAGAATTTTTTGATGTTCTTTGTGAAGAGGGCTGTTAGTTCGTCCTCCTCTTCTTCTAGGTCTGAGTTCTCTTGCTCCATTTCAAGCCTTGAGAAGGCTTTGGAGATCTTGAGAGCAATTCCTTTCTCTAGTTTCTTGTCGGTATTGGCTTTGGTATGCTCTCCTTCTTCAACCTCCAGTTTCCCTATGACTTGAGTCAAGGCAAGAGATTGGATGCCTAGAGTGTTCTTCATGATTTCCTTAAGAAGGGTGAATTTGGAGTTGAGTCCATTGATGACCACCAGGGACTTGGAAACTTCATCAAGGTCGACTCCCGCTGCTGTTAGCTTTCCAACCAGTCTGTTGAAGCGGGAATAATACTCTGAGATGGTCTCAGTTTCCATCATTTTGAAGGTGTGGTATTCTCCTTCCAAAGCAAACTTTCTGCTTTGCTTTAGTTCGTCACTTCCTTCATGCATATCCTTGAGTGCCTTCCACATCTCCTTTGCCGTCTTGATGCCTATGACCTTGTCCATGTCCTCTCTGTCCAGTCCATTGAGGATGAACTGACTGGCCTTGGTATTCTTTTCCATGATGACATAGTGTTCTGGTTTCCAGTCTTCTTCCTTCATGGTAAGATCGACATAGCCATCTCCATTTTCGACTATCCTCCAGCATTGGTAGTCGTTGGTCTTGATGTGGCTTTCCATGCACTTTTCCCACCATGTTTCTTCTCCTTTCTTTCGGAGATGTGGCTTGTTGGTGGAGATTCCGAGCTCAAACTTGCTTGGTTGAGACATGATCTACAAACTTTAACAAAGATCTAGAGCTTTTCATGCTCTGATACCAATTGTAGGATCGAGATTGTTAGACAAATAACTAAGAAACTAAGAATAGCAATTCTCAGTTCCCTTCGCAGCGGAATTTAAACAATCAAGCACAAATGAACAAGTTCCTTATAGTGGAAACCTTTGATTGCCAACTAGCAATCCAGGATAAAAACCACTACCTTTTTTTTGAAAGGATTTCAAGGTCTACTTCTTGATTTCTTATCTCTTTTGGTTACAGCTTATCCTAGGAACAAACACACAATTTCTTTACCTTACACACAGTTAGGCAATCCTAGATAACTTAACACAATCAATAATCAATCCAAGAAACATACCTTAGCACCTAGGAACTATCTCACTTACAGTCACAGGAACTTAGCACTCATCTCTTCGATTCCTTGACTGGTTCCTCTTGATCTCGGTTTGCTTTGATGATCTTGTTTGAATGTTCACACTTTGATGTTTGCTATTGAGTGTGATTCGTGTTTTTGTGCTATTTTTGATAACCTCTGAGTTAGTCTTCCTTATATAGTGGATTCTTTGCGGTTTGATCTTCTCTTGGTTCCCACAGATCAAGCTTGCCCTAGGATGTGTGGTGATCCGTGATCCACGCTGTCTTTGACATGTACCAACAACCTAGGTAGCTCAGAATCCTTCTTTGTTGGTCAACTGCTTCAGCCAAGTTGTTCTCCAGCTTCCTTCTTCAGAGGTTCGACAACCTAGGTACTTCGGAACTGTCTTCTGGATAGCGACATGTTCCATGACATATCGCTGTCACCTTTTCATGTCCGAGGTTATGTGTTCTAGGAATCTTGTTGTTTTGCTCTGAACGGTGACAACCTTTGGAAGCTTCGCACAAGTTGCTTTCACCTTTCTCTTGTCCGAGGTTGGTGTTCCCAGATTTCTCGGGAAGCGCAACATCACATGTTGCATTTCTGGGCACACCTGGGTTCCTTCCTTTGGCTTGCTGCTTGGTTCTCTTGTCATGTTTGGCTTTCATGCTTTCCTGTGGTTCCTTAACTCACATCTTTGAGATAAGACATTAGTATCAAAATATTTGTCATCTTCAAAAGTAGAGAAACTGAGGAAATGAACTCTCAAGGGAACTAAGGTTCCAGAGTTCCATTTCCTAATAGTCTTGATCTTAATGATCACCCGCCAAGGATCGCAACCTGATAAATCCATTAAAACACCGTTTGCTTTTATAGTCGTTCTAGCCTTTGTTTCTCAGATTCTTATCTGATGTGCCGAATCAAACGGATGACACCAGCCAACCATGCAGAGAACAATTTAGGTTGGTTAGTCTAATGAAAGACTATGCAAGGGTACAAAGCAGATGGTTCGAGTAGTCGTATTAGGTTAGACTCATCACTCCTCGAATAATAACTGACGACGATAGTCAACCTTCATACTTCTACTGGAATAGAACAAACTGAATAATCAAGAGAAGATTCTAGAAGACCAAGTCTTACATTAATCAACCCAAAAGAAGACTCCAATGAATTGAGTCTTATCGGAAGTATGACAATGTTGGGGAACATAAATAATCTCATACAAGCGTTCAAAACACTTGATGTTTCGGTTCACAACCAACCTCACCGCTTAACGCGAATCCAGATTGGAAAGAGAACGGTACTCTGATCAAAGTCAAGATGAGTTTTCCTAGCTGTACTATTCTCTAGCTACACTACTCGTCTGATGTATATTAATCATATGCTACGATGGCACTTATCTTATTTAAATTCCAAAACGCGCATCACGTTATAGACTTTTAAATATATGTTTCGCCATGAGGGACATATATTGAGTATATGTTTCATCATGAGGGACATATAGGATATATGTTTCGCCATGAGGGACATACTCCTGAATGGGACGAATCCCAAGATTTGTAGCATCAGTTAAGTGCCACCATCTCTATACCCGAGTATAGAGATCGGTCATGACCCACCAAATGGTTTTTGGGTTTATCACCCTTTGCACCATTAATCATTATCAAGAAACGACTGGACCTCGAATAGTCCATCGCTCCTACGAATACTCGTGCTAACTAAACAGTTCAACACAGTAATAATCATATCAAAGCCCTCCAGGCTAATATCAAAAATATATATCTATAATAGCGTTGTTCTAGAAAATATACAACCTATTATAATATCATATTCTTTTCACATCATTTATCAAACTATTCCCAACAGAACAGTAAATCATCCCAAATTAATTAATAATTAAATAATTGATAATTAATGGAAATATGAAATGATAAGCAAGAGCGAACCACCACTTGCCTTAGATCAGACGAAAGCTTTTAGAGACTACGGTTCCTGAGTCTGAAACTGGGACATATCCTGGATATTAAATCCCTCTGGAACGACCCATAACGAGACCCTAAGTTAGATTCAATATCTACATATATGAATCTAAAAGAATAAGGAAGGAATCAAAGGGGTCAAGCCTCGCCCAAAGCCAAACACCCAAGAACACACACCCCGGACAAGGCTCACCGCGGGTGCGGTGGAGCCCTTGCCGCGGGTGCGGTCAGGCGCCAGTGGCGAGCTTTTGACAGCTTCGATGGCAAACTCACCCAATTTGATTCGTTTGCCTTTGATTCGTTTGTGGTTCGATCCCCAACCTTCTTAGGCCTTTGAACACCACTTAAGATCACCTTTGTACACACTCAAAGGGGTTCGATCTTGATGTGATCCGAGCCCACCTGGGTCCGCCTTCCCATGGTCTGCCTTGATCGGTGGTCTGACCTATCGGCCCAGCCCACGGTCTACCTCAATCGGCGGTCTGACCGCTGGCGCCCTGATCACAGAGTAGGGCTGCAGCCCCTGCACCCCAACCTGGAGAGAGGCTTGTGCCTGTTAATCCTCCAGGATGTTCGTGGGGGGACTCAGACCCCCGACCCTTTGATATGAGGGCAGTGGAATGCCCATCATATCACCAACTATGCCCTGCTCTGTGATCAGGGCGCCAACGGTCAGACCGCCGAGTGAGGCAGACCGTGGGCTGGGCCGCTGGGTCAGACCCCCGATCGAGGCAGACCATGGGAAGGCAGACCCAGGTGGGCTCGGATCACCTGGGTCTGCCTTCTCTTCCTTCTTTTATACCCCAAGCATGGATCTTACCAACCAATGACGTCAAGGAGGAGGTGGCCCGACCAGATAGTCATCTAGGAGGCCAACTAAGGTGAGCTACGGCCTGCGACTTATCGCAATGACGTCAGAGCTTACGATGGCCGCGGGGTGCGGCAGGGTGCGGTGGGCCGACTCTGTTACCGCCTCCAAATTTGGCCTTCGCCGCGGGTGCGGCCACTTGACCGCAGGGTGCGGTCAAGGCCATTTTTGCCCCCTTTTGTCCGTTTCATGCTTTTTACTAAGTGGTTAAATGTTCTTAACCCCGGGTTAAATATATTCATACACGAACGATCTTTTAACCCAAAAATACATTAACTGTATTTTATATTACTCAGAAAAATATTACAGAGACCAAACATCTTACATAATGTCCGAACTTCTCTGAATTTAATCTGACTTGTAATACGGGCATTAGAAACTTCAAAATCACCCTTACAAAATGAGGGATATTACATTACCTCCCCCTTAAAAGAAGTTTCGACCCCGAAACTTAGGCCGAAAACAACTCGGGAAAGCGTCTAAGCATATCCTCCTCAGTCTCCCAGGTAACTTCTTCGGTTCCTGACTTGGACCACAGAATCCGTACCAACGGTACTATCTTGTTGCACAAGTGCTTCCCACGACGCTCGAGAATACGCACATGTATCTCTTCATAAGTACCATTTGCTTGAATCTCAATGTCTTCATAGCTCAGCACATGAGACTCATCAGGCACGTATTTCCTCAACAAGGATACGTGGAACACATTATGCACTGGATGTGCCGATGGCGGCAATGCCAAACGGTATGCTAGAGATCCCACTCTGTCAAGAATTTCAAATGGTCCCACGTAGCGAGGGTTGAGCTTCCCACGCTTACCAAATCTAAACACGCTTTTAGATGGCGAGACTTTGACAAAGACCTTTTCACCAACCTCAAACTCGACATTCCTACGCTTTGGATCAGCGTAAGACTTCTGTCGACTTTGCGTTGTCAACATTCTTTGTCTTATTAAGGCAATGCCTGAAGTAGTTCTCTCGACCAATTCTGGTCCGAGCAGAATCTTGTCGGCGTTCTCATCCCAACAAATCGGAGATCTACACTTCTGACTGTACAAAGCTTCAAATGGAGCCATCTTGATAGTAGCATGCCAGCTATTATTGTATGTGAACTCGATTAGACTCAGGCTGTCCTCCCAGCTAGTCGGACGATCGAGTACACATGCCATCAACATATCCTCTAAAGTCTGGATAGTTCTCTCGGACTGTCCATCAGTCTGAGGATGAAAAGCAGTGCTGAACCTCAATTCAGTTCCCATGGCCTTGTGAAGTTCCTTCCAGAACCTTGACATGAAACGACCATCACGATCCGATACAATGGTCTTTGGAGTACCATGCAAACGGATAACCTCGTGTAAAAACACTTCTGCTAACCTCTAGGTTCCCCACGTTGACTTGATAGCCACAAAGTGAGCACTCTTCGTGAGCCTGTCAATGATAACCCAAATAGCATCTTTCTGACTCTTAGTCTTGGGTAATCCTGTGACAAAATCCATTGCGATATCTTCCCATTTCCATTCTAAAACTGGAAGAGGTAGCAATTCACCACCTGGTCTGCGGTGTTCTATCTTGACTTTCTGACAAGTCAAGCATTTCGCCACAAATTCTGCTACATCCCATTTCATGTTGGGCCACCAGAAATTCTTTCAGAGGTCCTTGTATATTTTGCTAGAGCCTGGATGTACATAGTAGGATGACGAATGGGCTTCTCTCATTACCAATGGGCGAAGACCATCAACGTCAGGCACACAAATTCGGTTTTGAAACCAAAGTGATCCATCCTCTTGGATCACAAAACCGAGAGCCTTCCCGTTCATCACTTCATCACACAACTTCACCAAGATCACGTCATCAACCTGTTTTTCCCTGATCTAATCAAGAAGTGTAGCTTGGATTTCAAGCATATTCAGGTATCCTCGACTTTGATCGTACAAGATTTCAATCTCGCATGACTCTTGGTTCAGCTTGGTTTGAGCAACGAGTAAAGCCACTATGGTCTCATGCGACGTCTTCCGGCTCAATGCATCGGCTACTATATTAGCCTTGCCCGGATGATACAGTAATTCGAGATCATAGTCCTTGAGTAGTTCTAACCAACGACGTTGTCTCATGTTCAACTCTTTCTGAGTGAATACATACTTGAGACTCTTGTGGTCGGTGAAGACTTGGCATCTCACGCCATAGAGATAATGTCTCCAAATCTTCAGGGAAAACACTACCGCCGCTAACTCCAGATCATGCGTCAGATAGTTTTCTTCATAGGTTTTCAGCTGCCTTGACGCGTAAGCAATAACCTTGCCTCTTTGCATCAACACGCATCCTAAACCACTCTTCGAAGCATCACTATAGACCGCATAATCATCAGTTCCGTCTGGTAGCGTTAGCACTGGTGCGGAGGTCAGACATTGCTTCAATTTCTGAAAACTGGCCTCGCACTTGTCATTCCAGACAAACTTCTTGTGGACCTTGCGAAGCAGACCGGTCATAGGTAGAGCGATCTTAGAAAATCCCTCTACAAACCGTCTATAATATCCGGCAAGTCCAAGGAAACTACGCACCTCCTTCACATTCTGAGGCCGCTTCCAGTTAGCTACTGCTTCAATCTTTTGGGGATCAACCATTACCCCCTTCTCATTGATCACATGGCCTAAGAAAGCCACTTCCTTGATCCAAAAATCGCATTTAGACAATTTAGCGTACAACTCATTTTGTCTAAGGATTGACAACACAATCCGAAGGTGTTCCTCGTGAACTTCCTCATTCGGAGAATAAATCAAAATGTCATCGATGAAAACCACCACGAACTTATCCAAGTACTGGTGAAAACATTGATGCATTAAGTCCATAAAGACCGCTGGAGCGTTGGTAAGTCCGAATGGCATGACTACGAACTCGTAGTGACCATACCTCATCCAAAATGCAGTCCTCGGAATATCTTCCTCACGAATTCTAAGCTGATGATAACCAAATCTTAGATCGATCTTGGAAAATACTTTAGCTCCCTGTAACTGATCCAACAGATCATCAATCCTTGGCAAAGGATATTTGTTCTTGATCGTGACTTTATTCAACTCACGATAGTCGATACAAAGTCGAAACGATCCATCCTTCTTCTTGACAAACAAGACCGGAGCACCCCAAGGCGATGCACTCGGTCTTATATAACCTTTGTCGAGAAGATCCTCTAGTTGCTTCTTCAACTCTTGCATCTCAGCAGGAGCCATCCGGTACGGTGCCTTCGAGATCGGTGCAGTACCCGGTTCAAGATCAATATAAAATTCCACGACACGATGTGGGGGTAATCCAGGAATCTCTTCCAGAAAAACATCAGGAAATTCACGAATCACGGGAATATCAAGAATTGTTGGTTCATCTTTCATGGGCGAATCCAGATAGCAAAGGTACCCGATACAACCCTGTCGAAGTAGCTTAAACGCAGCCATCGCATTGATAAGCCTGCCGTTATCACCGTCATTCTGACCCTTAAATTTGCATACACTCTGGTCCCCAGATGACACCGTCACAGTTCTTGCACTAAAGTCGATTACCGCCCCATGACGTGTCAGCCAATCCATACCGAGAATAATGTCGTATGGAGCCATGGCAATACAGATCGAATCTGCCTCGAATTTCTTACCCTGAATGGTAATCGGAAATTCAGACAGACACTTAGTCCCCACTAAGCGTTCACTATTAGGAAGATTCACAACAAAAGGCTCACAAACCTCATTGCAGACTAATCCTAACTCACTAACACAATTCTCTGAAATGAAGGAATGGATAGCACCTGAATCAAATAGTATGCACACTGAAATAGAATGAAGGTATAAAGTACCTTGAGCAATTGGAGCGTTAGGTCCATCAGCCTCACCCATCTCGTACAGGCGTTGACCCTGACCTCCAAAAGTAGCTGGAGCTTTCCTCTTGTTCTGGGCAGTTGTCTGCACCGAAGTACTAGGAGCCGTTGTCGGTTTGAACCTGGGTCGGTTACTCTGATTAACAGACCCCTGCTGTGACTCCGCTCCGTTCTGCTTTCCCTGTCAACAGAACTTCTACAAATGCCCTTCATTCCCACAACCAAAGCATGTCTTTCTTTCCTTCGGACACGCAGTACTCTTGCGCCCAGCAACACCACAATTGTAACACAGGATCAGACTCTTGCCCTGACCCGATTGCTGTGTCGACTCTCCTTGAGCCCCACCCGTTTTTGCCTTGCTGGATTTAGCAAAGTTAAACGGTGGCGCAGGACGTTTGAATCCACTCGCCTGAGGTTGATTTTGCGTCGACCTCTGGCGATTCTTTCTCTTGGTCGACTCATCCAGATTCACCTCCAACTTGTAAGCCGCATCCACATATTGCTCCAAGGTAGAGCAATTGTGGCTCAACATCATTGGCTTAATCTTTGGGCTCATCCACTCGTGGAAATGCCAGATTTTATGTTCTTCACTGGATACTTCCGATCTAGCGTACCGCAACAAGTGATTGAACTTGGTTGCCAGCTCATTCACCTTTAATCCTTCAGTCTTAGGGTAAAGAAATTCCTTGTGCTTTTCCTCCCTCATTGCCCGAGAGAAGAATCGGTCAGTCATCTTGGTCTTGAACATTGCCCAATTCAAATCAGGGCTATCAGCAAGACTAGTGTTTTCCCACCACTCACTAGCATCTCCTTTCAGTTGAAGAGAAGCTATGTGTACCTTCTCAGCCTCAGTGCATTCCACACTGCGGAACAACCGCTCCATGTGGGAAAACCAATGCGTTACTTCAACTGGTTCACCCTTCCCATTGAAGCTGTCAGGTCTCATAGAATTTATGGCTTTCAGCGCTCGGCCACAATCATTCCTGCTCCTGACCACATTCTCCTGATACAAAGGTACATGAGTTTCCTGTTCTCCAACTCCCGGGGTCGCTGAGGATGCCGGCACATCTTGCTCCTGAGGCATATTCGGGTGTAGGATATCGTTCATTGCTTGCATGAAAATTCCTCGAATTTCTGCAACGGCCGCTCCATCAAATATCCTTGGAGCGTGGCCCTGAGCTGGGTCATTGCCTTCCGGGTTAACATTGGACGCAGACTCATGCACATCCTCTGGATTTCCAACATTATCCCTGATTGGTCTGGGGTTGTTGCTCGGCCCAGCACCAGAACGACTTGTGTTCACCATCTAGGGTTTTACAAAAGGGAAATCTCCTGAGCTTCCTGACAAAATCGCTCAGAGAATTCACAAATTTTACCGCATGTGCACTAGAGTATTACACAAAAAGGAAACTACTATAGTTACATCGGTTCTTTCTCAAAGTCCCCCGAAACGCTTCCTATATGGCAAGCTGCCCATATAGGGTTTCTTCGGACGGGGTTCTTCATCAGGGTCTGGTGATAAACTTCTCACCCTACTCGGCCCCGACAAACACGATTCATCTACTGATCCTGGTGTTCTCGGCCTCATACTTGGCCTGGTAACACTCTGATCATGCTCTCGTAGTCTTGCCCTTCTCTGGGCATACTCCCTCGTCTCGTCTAACTGACGCTGCTCTTCGAAAGAGATTTTCTTGCTCTGGCGAAGTATCTCCTATAACTCAGAACTCGTCCTTTGCCTCATTCGGACTTGAAGGGGCGGCGAGTCCTCTGAAGCATAGCGGGAGTCGGTCCTCTCCCTGATGCCATACTCCACATAAAGCGCCTCCCACTCAGCGTCAGTCAATGGCGGGTATATTGGCTCAGGTGGCAGATTGAGGTACATAAATTGCATCCCCGAGTCCACATGATCCACTAGCAAGTGCCTCAGCCCATCAGGATCTTGACCCTGCTCCACTGGGACTTTCTCGAGGTCCTCTATTGGGTCTTCGTCTTCCTCTGGATCCTCCTCGGGATCCTATTATGGAACTGATTCAATATCAAGGTCATCTTCAAGATACCCTCCTGTATATTCTGAGGTCTCTTCTTCCTCTTCTTCTTCCCCTTCTGGGATCGCCTCAATCATATAGCCGTTGTCATAATACCCTTGGGCATATCTTGACAACTCAACTTCATTTCTCGCATTATCCCCTGGCTCTACTACTGGCTCAGCCACTGGAAACATAGTCTGGTCGGATACTAGCACCACTGATTCTGGAAGTACATACTTTACTTCCTCAGGTGGTCCACTCGATTCTCCGACCTCAAAGCAGCGAAGTGGAACTGGGAAGTCGCGCTCCATAGGGGAGGGTGGAATCACCTCAGCTTCCTCCTTATCCTTTGGGAGAGAAAAGCAGGCACCCATCTCCTACGAACGATAAAACGAGAGTTAGTCTTTCTAAATATAGAAGTTCGCTTCCATATTAGACTAAAGAAGGAGGCACGACTATTTACGGTTTTATTTCAAATTCTTGTCATTTCGAAAACTCAGAGCCTTTGAAAACATTTCTCAATTTAAAACGAGTAAATGGTTCATGAATTCCCAAACCCGTTTTAAAACTTTTGGCTCTGATACCAAATCTGTAACACCCCCAAATCGTAACCCATTTGGAAAGGTATTACCGCCAGTGACCTCGGTTTCCATACCGAAACCACCCCAGGCTTTACCATTTAAACACAAATCATAAACAACAATTATGATTTAAACACCAAAGTCTTTGGTTAAAACATATGTCTGGGGATTACATCCCAATCCCCATAGGACAAAACAGAGTAATCAGCGGAAGTCTTTGTAAAACATAAATACAAGGGTCTTGATCTTAATGATCACCCACCAAGGATCGCAACCTGATAAATCCATTAAAACACCGTTTGCTTTTATAGTCGTTCTAGCCTTTGTTTCTCGGATTCTTATCTGATGTGCCGAATCAAATGGATGACACCAGCCAACCATGCAGAGAACAATTTAGGTTGGTTAGTCTAATGAAAGACTATGCAAGGGTATAAAGCAGATGGTTCGAGTAGTCGTATTAGGTTAGACTCATCACTCCTCGAATAATAACCGACGACGATAGTCAACCTTCATACTTCTACTGGAATAGAACAAACTGAATAATCAAGAGAAGATTCTGGAAGACCAAGTCTTACATCAATCAACCCAAAAGAAGACTCCAATGAATTGAGTCTTATCGGAAGTATGACAATGTTGGGGAACATAAATAATCTCATACAAGCGTTCAAAACGACTTGATGTTTCGGTTCACAACCAACCTCACCGCTTAACGCGAATCCAGATTGGAAAGAGAACGGTACTCTGATCAAAGTCAAGACGAGTTTTCCTAGCTGCACTATTCCCTAGCTACACTACTCGTCTGATGTATATTAATCATATGCTACGACGGCACTTATCTTATTTAAATTCCAAAACGCGCATCACGTTATAGACTTTTAAATATATGTTTCGCCATGAGGGACATATATTGAGTATATGTTTCATCATGAGGGACATATAGGATATATGTTTTGCCATGAGGGACATACTCCTGAATGGGACGAATCCCAAGATTTGTAGCATCAGTTAAGTGCCACCATCTCTATACCCGAGTATAGAGATCGGTCATGACCCACCAAATGGTTTTTGGGTTTATCACCCTTTGCACCATTAATCATTATCAAGAAACGACTGGACCTCGAATAGTCCATCGCTCCTACGAATACTCGTGCTAACTAAACAGTTCAACAAAGTAATAATCATATCAAAGCCCTCTAGGCTAATATCATAAATATATATCTATAATAGCGTTATTCTAGCAGATATACAACCTATTATAATATCATATTCTTTTCACATCATTTATCAAACTATTCCCAACAGAACAGTAAATCATCCCAAATTAATTAACAATTAAACAATTGATAATTAATGGAAATATGGAATGATAAACAAGAGCGAACCGCCACTTGCCTTAGATCAGACGAAAGCTTTTAGAGACTACGGTTCCTGAGTCTGAAACTGGGACAGATCCTGGATATTAAATCCCTCTGGAACGACCCATAACGAGACTCTAAGTTAGATTCAATATCTATATATATGAATCTAAAAGAATAAGGAAGGAATCAAAGGGGTCAAGCCTCGCCCAAAGCCAAACACCCAAGAACACACCCCGGACAAGGCTCACCGCGGGTGCGGTGGAGCCCTTGCCGCGGGTGCGGTCAGACGCCAGTGGCGAGCTTTTGACAGCTTTGATGGCGAACTCACCCAATTTGATTCGTTCGCCTTTGATTCATTTGTGGTTAGATCCCCAACCTTCTTAGGCCTTTGAACACCACTTAAGATCACCTTTGTACACACTCAAAGGGGTTCGATCTCTTCTCAAACGAAGCTCACAAGCTTGACAACAATGGAGATTTCAGAGAATTTTTTAGAGGAAGAAGATGGAGCTCATCCATGGCTTCTCTTCCTTCTTTTATACCCCAAGCATGGAGCTTACCAACCAATGACGTCAAGGAGGAGGTGGCCTGACCAGATAGTCAGCTAGGAGGCCAACTAAGGCGAGCTACGGCCTGCGACTTATCGCAATGATGTCGGAGCTTACGATGGCCGCGGGGTGTGGCAGGGTGCGGTGGGACGACTCTGTTACTGCCTCCAAATTTGGCCTTCGCCGCGGGTGCGGCCACTTGACCGCGGGGTGCGGTCAAGGCCATTTTTGCCCCCTTTTGTCTGTTTCGTCCTTTTTACTAAGTGGTTAAATGTTCTTAACCTCGGGTTAAATATATTCGTACACGAACAACCTTTTAACCCAAAAATACATTAACTGTATTTTATATTACTCAGAAAAATATTACAGAGACCAAACATCTTACATAATGTCTGAACTTCTCTGAATTTAATCTGACTTGTAATACGGGCATTAGAAACTTCAAAATCACCCTTACAAAATGAGGGATATTACACGCACATACATAATGTTCCCCCAATCATATAATATATAGCTTTCAAAACTTAACATACTTAGAAAATGTACAAGCTTATAGAACACTTAATTACCAACTAAGGGTAAGTAAGGCATCACAACATGCTAATAACGCTTCACCTACTAACACAAAATAACACATAACGAGGCACCAAACTAATCTAGCAGCCGAGCAAGTCGAAGAAACTTGCCTGAAATTCTTGAAACTCTAACAAGAACCGTTTGCAATTATCTCAGGATACACTCAAGTGCCTTGACTGAGCTGGAGATGACCCAATGATGGATGGCTTTAGTATTGTATTTTTCAAGGGAACAACAAGAAGAAAAGTGTACTAGCTAGAGTGTGTTTTAGGGGTATATATATAGGTAAACAATCTAGGTTTAGTTAAGGTGGTAGCCATGTGTACACACCTATACTTGACAAGTGTGTGGCTAAGAAATGGTGGCTTTCTAGCATGTTGCCACATAAGAACATAGGTGGAAGACATGCAAAAGAGAGGTGCTAGCTTGTTGACACTTAAGCATATAGGTGAAAGGCATGCAAAAGAGAGGTGCTAGCTTGTTGACACATAAGCACATAGGTGGAAGATGCAAAAGAGAGGTGCTAGCTTGTTGACACATAAGTACATAGGTGGAAGTCATGCAAAAGAGAGGTGCTAGCTTGTTGACACATAAGTACATAGGTGAAAGGCATGCAAAAATAGGTGGTTATCCAAAGAAAAGAAAAACAAGAAAAACAAGAAAAAAGAGGCTTACTCTAAAAGTTTCATAATAATAATATAATAGCTACAAATTATTTTAATCACGCTGAAAACTAACATGTCTTACTAACTTTTACCGTATTATGATAACTTACCCAAATTAGAGATATCACATACCTCCCCCTTAAAAAGAGTTTCGTCCTCGAAACTAGGACGGAAATAGCTCTGGATAACGCTCTCGCATGCTCATCTCGGTCTCCTATATAGCTTCTTCAACTCCATGGCGTGGCCATTGTACCTTTACCAAAGGTACCACTTTCGTCCTTAATAGTTTTGTTCGACGCTCTAGGATCGCCACTAGATGCTCTTCATAAGTGACATCATCAACTATCTTAATCTCATCATAACTGATTATATGGCTAGAATCAACAACATATTTCCGCAATTGAGATACATGGAAAACGTTATGCACTCTACTCAATGATGGAGGTAAGGCCAATCGATAAGCGAGCTCGTCAACTCTCTCTAGGATCTCAAAATGACCTATATATATGGGGCTCAGTTTTCCCTTTTTCCCAAAGCGAAAGACTCCTCTAGTTGGTGACACTTTGACTAGCACATGATCACCAACTTCAAACTCCAAAAGACGTCGTCGTTTGTCGGCATATGACTTTTGACGACTCTGTGCAGGCAATAATCTCTCTCGAATCAACTTGATCTTTTCTTTCATCTCCTGAAGCATGTCGGGCTCAGTCCCGATGGAATCTGCTCTATCATCCCAACAAATTGGTGAACGACAACGTTGACCATACAACGCCTCATATGGTGCCATACGAATAGATGCATGCCAACTGTTGTTATATGAAAACTCTGCTAACGGTAATTAAGCTTCCCAATCAACTTTACTGTCATGTGCACAAGCCCGCAACGTACATGTCTTCTAATGTCTGAATAGTCCTCTCAGATTGACCATCTGACTGAGGATGATAGGCAGTGCTGAAATTTAGTTGGGTTCCAAGTGCTGCATGAATCGACTTCTAGAATATCGAAACAAAACGACCATCCCGATCAGACACTGTAGTTTTTAGGGCACCATGCAATTTCACAATTTCTCTAACGAATATCTCATAAAGGTAGTGACGCCAAATCTTTAGTGCAAAAACGACCGCTGCAAGCTCTACGTCGTGTGTTGGATAATTAGCCTCATGAGTTTTCAGTTGGCGGGAAGCATATGCAATAACTCGTCCATGTTGCATCAATACACATCCCAAGCCTTGCCTAGAAGCATCACTATACACAACAAATCCATCAGTATCTTGAGGTAAAGTCAAAATTGGTGCAATTGTCAATCTCTTCTTGAGCTCCTCAAAACTTCTCATACAAGAGTCATCCCACTCGAACTTCTTAGTCTTGCATAGTAGATTAGTCAATGGTTGGGCAATACGAGAAAAACCTTCCACGAACCTTCTGTAGTACCCTGCCAAACCAAGAAAACGCCTAACTTCCTTCACATTCTTCGAAGTCTGCCATGCAGAGACTGCTTCAATCTTTTGAGGGTCAACCTTGACACCCTCTGCTGAGATGACATGGCCAAGAAAAGTGACTTTCGACATCCAGAAATCACACTTGGAGAGCTTGGCATATAGTTGGTGCAGTCTAAGCCGGCCCAAAACTAATCTTAAATGTTCGGCATGTTCTTCCTGACTTCGAGATTATATCAGAATAACATCGATAAAAACAACAACAAATTGATCCAAATACTCTATAAACACATGATTCATCAACTCCATGAAGACTGCAGGGGCATTAGTTAAACCAAAAGGCATTACCACAAACTCATAATGTCCTTACCTCGTTCGAAAAGCAGTCTTGGGTATATCTTCATCCTTAATCCTCAACTGATGATAACCTGACCTCAAATCAATCTTAGAGAAGACAGAGGCACCGTGAAGCAAAATCAACAAGTCGTCAGTACGAGGAAGTGGATACTTGTTCTTCACTGTAACCTTATTAATTCTCTGTAGTCTATGCATAGTCGCATGGAACCATCATTCTTCTTTACAAACAAGACAGGTGCTCCCCAAGGTGATGCACTTGGCTGAATATATCCTTTCTCAACCAATTCCTCTAACTGTTTCTTTAGCTCCTGCATTTCCACATGCGTCATCCTATATGGTGCTCTTGAAACTGGCATTGTCCCGGGCTCTACATCAATAGTAAAATCCACTTCGCGGTGTGGTGGCAATCCATGCAACTCATCAGGAAATACATCAATATATTCTTGCACGACGGGTATATCAACTATCTTCGGCTTTGAACTCTCCTCACGCAACACAAAGCACCAATACCCAATGCAACCCTGATTCAATAACTTGGTTGCTTCCATGGCATTGATCAACTTCGCAGACTCGTTCGGTTGTCGGCCTCTAAATACATGCTTAGTTCCGTCGTCTGAGGTAACCGTACCCGTACGATCCCTAATATCCATCACTGCTTGGTGCCTTACCAATCAATCCATGCCTAGAATGACAACATCATGATGTAAGGCCATAACAAGAAAATCACATGCCCAATCTCGATCACCTATGCGGATCGGACAATTCCTAAGCTCACGGACCCCAACTATCTTACTTCCACCAGGCATACCCACAACAAAAGGTTAGCAATCATTAATGCAACTAAGGCCAAGCCTTTCAACACATTCATCGGAAATAAAGGAATAGGTATCCCCAATATAAAAAAGTATGCTAAGAGGCTGCGAGCAGATCCATAGCGTACCTGTAGTGGTGGGAGCGTTAGGCTCGTCAGCCCTTCTCATCTCAAACACTCTGTGTGGAGCTATTCCAGCGCTAGAAGTACTACCTCCGTTACCACGACCTCCACCCCGAGTTGTTCCCGAAGTCTGTAGATGTGATTGTGCCGGCGCCTGCCTATACTGATGACATGTGCCTCTCGGGGTTGGCGATGAGGCTTGAGATGGATCAACATTCTTCTGGCGACAATAAAGAGCAATATGGCCATCTCGATCACAATTAAAGCACTTCGAAGGGGGCTTAGAACACTCATTTTTAGATGATATGGGCTCTTGCAGCTAAAACAACGTCTACCCTCTATAACTAACCCAGATTGTTGGGACGTTCCCGTACGATCATTCCTCGGAGGTAGATGTGACCTTACAAACGGTGTTGGTGTAAAATTGGGCTTCTTAAATGTATGGTCCCATGTACCTGGAGGCCACGAACCAATCACTCGTCCCCAGCATCACGACTAGTAGAACCCCCCACGTCGCCCCTGGGGGTCTGAGTCACCTCTATTTCATCAGGATTCATCCTGCCTCCAAGATGCTAGAGCAGATCGTCAAGCTCACTGGAAGTTGACGACACGTACTCGTCCATACGAGGAGGGCTAAAGCCGCATTAGTCGTCGTAATCTAGAGCAAATGACTCACCAAGGTTCGGATCCTCTTTTATCTTGAACGCATACTGACGGGCTCCAATATCCATCCCCCTACGCAGCAAAGGTACGGTCTCATGAGCTAAGCGCAAGTCCATCCGAACGGAGTCCTTGTACTCCTTCACCATATGAGCCTTGATCTTGCCAACATCACCGCAATCAACAACCTCCTTCTCCAAGTCCGCGATCACCCTTGAGAGTGTCTTCCTTTCATCCTTTTCGACAACAATGACTTACGTTCCTTTTCAAGAGATTCGAGCAAAGACCTCTTCTCAGCCGTCCAACCTTGCCGCTCGCCTTCAACAATTTTCTCAAGGTCCACCTTCGCCTCAATGACTTGATCACGCTCCTTCACAACGAGGTCTCTCTCAGAAAGGATACGGTCCTTAGCAGCCACCATCCCGCCTTTCTCATTTTCAAGACAAGCATACCGCTTCTTAAGGGTCGCAAACTCCTCCTCGACCAGCTAATGAGCTGTCTTTAAGGATTCAATCTTGGCACGATATGCACGTGGAACGACATCACGTTGAAGATGGAACAACATCTCCTTTAGCCACAGAAAATGCTACACGAAATTCACCAAAAAGAATGAAGACAAATAAAGAAGACAACATGCGATATTCCAACGAAAACCAAAAGAGAAGAGTGGCGCGTTAGATGCGGCCGATGGAAGAAATGTAATGGGTGGCGGAAGTGCCTCGATACCCCACCATTCTTTGTATAAATCAAGTTTACTTCTATCATGAATTTTCTGATTTTCTACTTCATGGAGTGACTGCGAACCCCATAAAGTATGAGGCTGTCTGACGATGTCAAAAGCGTAAGCTTACACATGGAACGTTTAAATAACGGCCACGTGTAAACTCCTTTACAAAAGAAGTCAACTTAAAAGTCAACAAAGCATGGTCATTTACTATAAAAAGGTCAAGTCCGCTAGTACGACACCAACAAGACGTCACTACCAAAACCATGATACCCAAAGACTTGAAATGACGACATCTATGGTCAAAGAAAGATGTAGGAGGAAGAAAAAGACAATGCAAGCCCTCTATCATCAACATGCGGTACCTTCAAAAGTCTTTAACAAGCAACATCACCAAAGTCGCCAACATACGGTACCTTCAAAAGTCTTCAACAAGCAGCATCACCAAAATCGCTAACATACGATACCTTCAAATTAAAGTCTTCAACAAGCAGCATCACCATCACCAAAATCGCTAACATACGATACCTTCAAATTAAAGTCTTCAACAAGCAGCATCACCAAAGTCGCCAACATACGGTACCTTCAAAAGTCTTCAACAAGCAGCATCACCAAAGTTGCCAACATACGGTACCTTCAAAAGTCTTCAACAAGCAGCATCATCAAAGTCGCCAATATACGGTACCTTCAAAAGTCTTCAACAAACAGCATCACTAAAGTCATCAACGTATTGTACCTCCAAAAATCTTTGACATACGGTATCGCCATGATCATCAAACATGCAATACAAATTCAACCGCCAAGCATGCTGTACCATCTTGCACATGCGGTTTTTTAATTAATAATTAATGACTATCATGTGTTTTTTTTCCTTTCTTTAGAAATTAAATAACAACAATTTTTTTTATTTTTTTCAAAAAATATTGATTTAACCACGTTTTAACGGAGGAGATAACGAAAGATCATTTGACGGACTTTTTAGAAAACTCAGGGTTATCGCGCGAAATAGTCGAAACATGTGGGCACCTCACAAAATTTGCAAAACCTGAGGGTTACCTTGTAGAATTCCCGTTCTATTTATTGTTTAAGGAAGATCAAAATGAAACGTAACATTAAAGTTTATAAATTGAACACGTTACTATCTCAACTTAGAAGAACAAGCAATCATAGATTTTATAGTTTGCATTTAAAAGTAAAAGGAATTTCTTTTGGTAATGAAAAGCAATTCCCCTTACTTGTAAATATATTTCTATCATGTGATTTATGCAGGTTGTATAACCAAGAAACAATAACCATACAATGTGTAAAATTGACAAACTAGAATGAGGGAATATTAATAGAACTTGAAGCAAAATATAAATCTTCAGTTCTTTTTTTTTTCCTTCTGATTCCTCCATCTCCACTACTTTGAATATCTTCTTCCACATTTCATGATAAGCTTACCAAATCCCTACTTATTATATATATATATATGCATAAACATTTAGTGAATATTCGATAACACAAAATTCATTGAATTGGAGTTATATATATATATATATGTATTTTCAATCGTGTAAATATTTATAAAGTTTTTTTTTTACTTTTTAATGTCATATATTTACTATCTAATATGTATTAATATCATATATTACATCATCATTTATTTTTATATTTGTGTATTCATGAGTTAAAAAAATCTATGGATGAAAAAATGCTTAATAAAATTACTCACTTATGGTTAAAATTATTTATCCCAATTTTATATTTGAAATTATTTTCATGTATATTAGATTTATATTTGAAAATCATATGAAAAATTGTTGACCAAATATTTTTATAAAACCCATTGAAAAATTATTTTCATATTTTTATTCTATCTCTGTTTTTAGTTATTAACTATTTTGTTGACATTTTTTAGATATTTATTTTACTTATCATAAATAATAATGCTATCAATTTTATGAATAATTTAAAATATATTTTCAAGTTTAAAATATTTCCAGTAAGTATGACTTCCTTTGCATGGTATACATAACTCCTCCATTGTATAAACTTATAATATTTTTGGGTTATGACATTATGTAGGAAAATAATTATTTTACCTTATGCATAGAATATAAAATAGTGTTTTGGAGCATTCTAGCAATATGCGTACTTATAACAAAATTCTAATTTTAAAAATGATATGTCGAAGGCTATATATTAAAAATATATTATTTTAATATATATTATTTAAATATGAAAATATCAATCATATTAACGCAAAAATAAAAATAAGAAATTACAATAGTGGCTCATTTACATTGTTATAGTGGCTCATTTACATTCTAGCAATATGTTATATGTGTATTTATTGTCATGCACGTGATATAACATAATTTATTAAAAATGCACGATAAATGATAGTGGAATACATACACGACTTCAACAAAAACATCCCATGCATGACAATAATTACATGATTTAAAATAAAAAGGATAACTATACGAGAATAGATATGAGTAAAAATATAATATATTTATAGATGTTATATAATTAAAAATAAAATGTTGAACATATTGCTTTTAATTAACAAATTTATGTTATTTCAATCTTCCATTTATATAATTCTTAAACAATATCAATAAGATTTTTCTTCTTCTTAAAACTACTTTGTTGGAACGACGACGTTCCCTCTAGTTTTGATGATGATAAACTCAAATACTTTTGATGGTTTTTAGTGTGACTATGAGTTTCAGGAAACGATGAAAAGGAACGATGAAAACCAGTAAAGAGTCAAAACAGAGAAGCAAAGGAACAGAGAAGCCAACAATGACAAAAACAACACGCTGGAACGAAAGAAATGAAGAGACACGTGATGTTGAACATAACAGAAAAGGGAACAGCGCAAGGAACGAAGGACGCGCGCTGGAAACCCTAAAGAGCCACCGAATATCTGTTATGGAAAACAGATTTGGAAGTTGCAACTTGGGCCTCAAGGAAGATCTCGGTAGAGAGATATTGTGGTTAGAATGATTTTAGAAAAGACTGTATGAGATTTTATTATCTGATTTTCCTTAAGTAAAACTAGGGTAAAATATGAGAATTTCCTAGACTATATATTAGAAAGCTGCGAACTTCATTCATTTGAGACGACCGAACACGGAACAGAGAGCATCCTCAGTGAGCAGAGCATTCGGAACAAAGTATTCGAAGGAAGAAGAAGAACACTTACAAGGGACGAGACTTTGGTGAGTTGAGTACTTGTTAGGGTTTTGTTTGTCTTAGGTGTTATTAGGAACGTTACATTGAGAAGTCTAGATATCTAGGAGTAAACTAGATTGAGATAAGACTTGCTTGTTTGTAATTCCAGGATTAATAACATAAGTAGACATTCGAAATCCTACTAGGGAAACCTAGAGGTAGATGTTTTTCTTAGTCAACTAGTTGGTTGATTAAGTTTTCCTCTCTAAGGAACTGAGTTCGTTACTCTGTTTTTCTGTTACTATTTTCCGCTGCCCAAGGAACGAACTTACCGTTCCTTGATCTAACACACACGATTCAACATACTTAAATATAAATAATTTAATTCAATCATAAATAATTATTGATAATTTTAAAAATTTACGTTCACTCGTACATGGTACGGGTAATGCACTAATTATTTATTATTTTTCTATCAATAAAAGTGAGTAGGACACTATTGAGATTTGTGACACCAAAATGGGACAGGCGATTTACACTGAATCCCTCCCCTACTACACCAAACTTTAATCCCATCTCGTATGAAAAAGGAAAGCTGATGGAAAGAATAATGATTATTTTGGTGTAGTAGTTGAAATTTTCAAACTAATAGTAATACTAATTAGTTTGCATTTTTCTACAAGAGCTCAGTTTCTTTAACAAAATCACGCATATGAAAAATTCAAACTAATTAGTCTTAGTGATTTTTTATTTATGGTTTCTTAAACATGACAAATGTTGTCTTCACTATCTTAAACAATTTGAAACATTTTAAACACCCATGGTCTATCGACACTATGTTTACATATATCTAGTTGTGGACGTAATTCTCAAGCTTGTTATATAGAATTAATAATGTTGAAAAAATTGTGTTGAAATCTTTGGATATTGATGGAACTTGGAACATTCAAAGACTATCAACAACTGGATATCAGAAGTTAAAATTTCAATATCCCAAGGATAGTGTCAGATTTATGATATCCTTTGTATTTTATAACTGTTTTTTTCAGTGCAGAGCTGTCATGTCTTTCGAGAAACAAACGTGGTAGTCGACTTTAATGCAAACCTGAGCCAGCGGAGTTTCTTGGAAGATTTTTGAGTATTTCCAAAACTTGTAATTCTCATCCGCAATGATGCTATAGACTGAGAAATTGTTTCCTCTGTGGTTTCCAGTCTAATTTTTACCTTATCACAAAAAAAACACTATCAATAACTAGAACAAAATAAACATTACTCGTCACACCCTATTTCCTCAATAGCTTTTAAAATAGGTCAATTAATTTTTAACCAAAAATCAAGAGACATTAACACCTATACCTTTTCCAAGTATTACCATAATTTGCTTCTATTATACCTTGTCATTTCAATTCCTCTCATCCATCCACTCAAACCTATCTAACCCACATTCACCCAAATATATATCACCTCAACAAACTAAACCTACAAAACCTAACACCGTTTGGTCCCACCCTATTTCCTCAATAGCTTTTAATTAGGGCAATTCCCCCCCCCCCCCCCCCCCCCAAAAGCAAGGGACATTTCATTTTCCAAAACCTTACACCGTTTGCTTCTTTTATACCATGTCATTACTGACGATGTCAAAAGCGGAAGCTTACACGTGGAACGTTTAAATAACGGTCACGTGTAAACCCCCTTACAAAAAAAGTCAACTTAAAAGTCAACAAAGCATGTTCATTTACTCTAAAAGGTCAAGTCCGCTAGTACGGCACCAACATGACGTCACTACCAAAACCATGATACCCAAAGACTTGAAATGACTGCATCTACGGTCAAAGAAAGATGTACGAGGAAGAAAAAGACAATGCAAGCCCTCCATCAGCAACATGTGATGCCTTCAAAAGTTATAACAAGCAGCATCACCAAAGTCGCCAACATACGGTACCTTCAAAAGTCTTCAACAAGCAGCATCACCAAAGTTGCCAACATACGATACCTTCAAAAGTCTTCAACAAGCAGCATCACCAAAGTCGTTAACATACGGTACCTTCAAAAGTCTTTAACAAACAACATCACCAAAGTCGCCAACATACGATACCTTCAAAAGTCTTCAACAAGCAGCATCACCAAAGCCATCAACGTACTCTACCTCCAAAAATCCTTGACATATGATATCTCCATGATCATCAAACATGCAGTACAAATTCAACCGCCAGACATGCTGTATCATCTTGCACATGCGGTCACTCTCGTCACGTGAGAAGATCCAACCAAGATTTGAGCTTATCCAAAACACGTGTCGTAAGTACAACCCCCAATCTAGAGATGGCGTGTATGTACATGAGAAATCTTGGACGAAGCTTCATTTTGTACGGTATGATGTGATAGGTCAACTCCGTACGGTCAATATTCAAAGCAACAGAGGAGGTGACGTCACCAACAGTGATGTCGTACCGTAAAATCCGGAGAAGCAATCTCTAGGCCATCCCCTTATATCCTAGGGCATGATTACTTGAATTTAAAATGATTTGTCTTCATCTATAAAAGGAGGAAGAGGGTATTCATGCAAAGGGAGTTTTTTGGAAGAAGAATAAAAAAGCTCTCAAAGGACTCTTGTGGGAGATCTTGAAAACTCAAAGGAAGTTCTTCATCATTGTCCGTCAATCTAGTTCATCATTCAAGCAAGTCCAAAAGGGAAGTTCTTCATCATTGTCCATCAATCTCATTCACCATTCAAGCAAACCAAAAGGGAGTTTATTCCTTTAAACACATTGATAAATCTATTTCTCGGATTTCTTACAAAAAGATCATCAACTTCCTCATACCGCACCTCTAACTTCGTGATTGTGGAAGGTCTTCCCAAGGGACAACACCCTTGGGGGTTTTCAGGTCGTTGGAGAGAAGGTCTAGGGAAGCCATCATCACCACCGAGGAGGAGCCCGATAGATGGGTGTTAGGAAACGGAACTCTGGAACTTAAGTTCCCCTGAGAGTTCCGTTCCTCAGTTACTTTACTTTTGAAGATGACAAATATTATGATACTAATGTTTTATCTCAAAGATGTGTTTTAAGGAACCACAGGAATATACCGAAGGCAGGAAAGCCAAACAGAACAAGGGAACCAAAGGAACAAGACAGCTGAAGGAATCTAGAGGAACCCATGTGTGCCCAGAAATGGAGCTTGCGACATTACGATTCCCGAGAAATCTGGGGATACACAACCTCGGACAAAAGGTGTCAAAAACGACTTGTTGAAGCTTCCAAAAGTCTTCCAAGGTCCAAGAGCTAAAGAACAAGAAGCCTAGAGAACCTCTACCTCGGACAGAGACGATGAAAGCGACAACACATGAAGACGTCGCTGTCCAACAGACGGTTCCCAAACGGCCAGCTTACTCAACCTCGGACGAAAGCGTTTTGACAACGACACCACAAGGCTCGTCTGAGGTAGTTGACCAACTAAGAGAGATTCTGAGCTGCCTAGGTTGTTTGCACATGCCAAGAACAACGTGGATCAAGGAGAACCACTAATCCTAGGGCAAGCTCAATCCGTGGGAACCAAGAGAGGATCGAGCTGCGAAGAATCCTCTATAAAAGGAAGACTAACCCAAGGGTTATCTTCAAGCACCAAAACAAGAACTCACACTCATTAGCAAATATCTAGTGTGAACCTCCAAACAAAGATCATCAAAGCAAACCGAGATCAAGAGGAACCAGTCAAGGAAGAAGAGCTGAGTGCTAAGTTCCTGTGACTGTAAGTAATAGTTCCTAGGTGCGAAAGTTTGTTTCTTGGATTGATTATTGATTGTGTTAAGTTATCTAGGATTGTCTAACTGTGTGTAAGGCAAAGGAACTGTGTGTTCGTTCCTAGGATAAGCTGTAACCAAAAGAGATAAGAAATCAAGAAGTAGACTTTGAAATCCTTTCGAAAGAAAGGTAGTGGTTTTTATCCTGGATTGCTAGTTGGCAATCAAAGGTTTCCACTATAAGGAACTTGTCATTTGTTTGATTGTTTATCTTCCACTGCGAAAGGAACTGAGAATCGTTATTCTGAGTTCCTTAAGCTTTTATCCAACAATCACGATCCTACAATTGGTATCAGAGCAGGAAAAGCTCTAGATCTTTGATAAGCTTGCAGATCATGTCTCAACCAAGAAGTTTGAGCTCGGAATCTCCACCAACAAGCCACATCTCCGAAAGAAAGGAGAAGAAATATGGTGGGAAAAGTGCATGGAAAGCCACATCAAGACCAACGACTACCAATGCTGGAGGATAGTCGAAAATGGAGATGGCTATGTCGACCTCACCATGAAGGAAGAAGATTGAAAACCAGAACACTATGTTATCATGGAGAAGAATGCCAAGGCCAGGCAGTTCATCCTCAATGGATTGGACAGAGAGGACATGGACAAGGTCATAGGAATCAAGACGGCCAAAGAGATGTGGAAAGCTCTCAAGGAGATGCATGAAGGAAGTGAGGAACTAAAGCAAAGCAGAAAGTTTGCTTTGGAAGGAGAATACCACACCTTCAAAATGATGGAAACTGAGACCATCTCAGAGTACTACTCTCGCTTCAACAGATTAATTGGAAAGTTGACGGCGGCGGGAGTTGATCTTGATGAAGTCTCCAAGTCCTTAGTGATCATCAATGGACTCAACTCCAAATTCACCCTTCTCAAAGGAATCATGAAGAACACTCCAGGCATCCAATCCCTTCCCTTGACCCAAGTCATAGGGAAACTGGAAGTTGAAGAAGGAGAGCACACTAAAGCCAATGCCGATAAGAAACTGGAGAAAGGAATCGCCCTTAAGATCTCCAAAGCTTTCTCAAGGCTTGAGATGGAGCAAGAGAACTCAGACTTGGAAGAAGAGGAGGACGAGCTAACAACCCTCTTCTCAAAGAATATCAAAAAATTCTTTGTGAAGGGAAGGTTCCAAAAGGGCAGTTCCTCCTACAACGGACCCAGAAGGGATCTAAAGGAAGTCTCTTGTTACGAGTGCAAAGAGAAGGGACACTACGCTAAGAACTGTCCCAACAAGGAAGACTCCAAGGAAGAAGAAAAACCTCAGAGAAAGAAGGCTCTCGTAGCCTCATGGGGAGAAGACTCAGATGAGGAACTGGATCTGAGCGGCTTCTCTGGAGGAAGATGTCTCATGGCAAAAGGAGACTCAAGCGACTCAGAAGAACTTGAGGTAACTTCTGATGATCTCTTAAAATCCCTAGTTGATTGTGATAAGAAACAACTTCTTAAGATCATAAAGAAACTAGGAAAGGAAACCAGTTCCCTTCAACATAAACTTGATGATTGTGAAGATGAAATTGCATGCTTAACTGTTGAGAATTCTGTTTGGAGTAAGAAATTTGATGAAACTGAGAAAGACCTAGCTGAAACTCACTCCAAACTGATTGAAATTAGGAACGTGCATGCTAGTCACCTTAAAATCTGCAAATCTTGCGATGAATCTGGCATAGATTATGTTAAAGTTCTTTCGCATGCTAACTCTATTGGAAATGAAATGCTTCAGTCCATTATTGATAGGTTAGACAATCTCACTGATTCCATTAATGAAAAAACGATAAATCAAACTGTCTTTGTGAGGCAACGTCACGGAATAGGATATGTCAACAACAAGGATAACAATGATGCTGAAAATGAAAAGGCTAGACGAGAACTTGTTGAGATGAATGAGAACCTCAGCATTGCTCTTGCCACCTCTCGTGACAGGAATCAGTTCCTATCAGAGAAGATCATGGTGCTTGAGAACAAGGCTGAGGTTGCCAAACATCTCAATGAAGGCTCTCAAAGCCCTAAGAGGGAACCAAAAGGAAAAGAAAAAATGACTCCTGAAAATCAATGGTTCACCAATTCTTTTGCTCACAAAAAGTATGTTGACATGGCCAATAGTAAGGTTAAAAACAATGTTGATTTCAACAAAATAAATGAAAAACCTTTTAGGCCAGGGAAAGGAAAGTATGGTCATGTTGTCTACAACCTCTTATGTACCTACTGTGGTAAGAATGGCCATTACAACACTGATTGTGCTAAGAAAAGGAACTTTGAAAGGGAGAAAAGTGCTTATCACCAGGAAAGGAACCAACTCCCTGATTATTCACAGACTCGAAATGCTAATCCCCCCAGTAAAGCCAAGCTTCGCTGGGTTCAGAAATCTTAGTTCCCTTATGTGCAGAAAGAAGAGAGGCAACCCCAACTATGGTACATTGACAGTGGTTGCTCATGCCATATGACTAGAAGAAGAAATCAAATGACCTCTCTTCAACCTCTCCAAGGAGGGAACATATCCTTCGGAGACAAAAGCAAAGGGAAAATCTATGGAATAGGAACTGTGAAACTCAACGATCACATTCAGGTAAACAAAGTTCACCTTGTTGATAATCTTGGTTTTGACCTAATAAGTGTGTCACAACTGTGTGATCAAGGAGACAATGAAGTTAGATTCAGATCAAACGAATGTTCAGTCCTTGACTCCTCGAGACAAATCATCCTAAAAGGGAAAAGATTCAACAATGTCTACATAATTGATACATCCTTTGTTCCCAAGGAGAAACTGTGTCTCTCAACCGTGAATGACCAAGCTGAGTTGTGGCACCATCGCCTCGGTCATGCTAGCACCAAGCTGATTCAAAAGCTACACTCAAAGGAACTAGTCAGAGGATTGCCAAAGCTGAGTGGTACATCTAAGGAACCATGCTCTGACTATGTAAAAGGAAAACAAGCTCGTAGTTCCTTCAAATCCAAAAACATGGTAAGCACCTCAAGGCCTCTTGAGCTCATCCACATGGATCTTTGTGGACCCATGAGAGTTCAAAGCCTAGGAGGGAACAATTATATTTTTGTTATTGTCGATGACTTCTCTCGCTTTACTTGGACCATTTTCATTAAATCTAAAAGTGAAGTCATTGATCGCTTTAAAGACCTGGTTCCCTTGTTAGAAAAATCCCTTGATTGTTCACTTAATACTATTCGGTCTGACCATGGTACCAAATTCGAAAATGGAGAATTTCTAACCTTTTGCAGTGAGCATGGCATTGATCACAACTTCTCTGCACCATACACTCCTCAACAGAATGGAGTAGTGGAGAGAAAGAATAGGACCTTGGAAGACATGGCTCGAACTATGTTGATCTTAAGTGGACTCTCCCAATCCTTTTGGGCTGAGGCGATCAACACAGCATGCTACATCATCAATAGAGCCATGCTTCGCCCTATCACAGAGAAGACACCCTATGAACTCCTAAGAGGAAGAGTTCCCAACATTTCTCATCTAAGGGTGTTCGGATGCAAGTGTTTTGTGCACAACAATAGGAAGGACAATCTTGTCAAGTTCGACCCAAGAAGTGATGAAGGAATCTTCATTGGATATGCCTCAGGCAGCAAGGCATACAAGGTCTTCAACAAAAGGACTAAAAAGGTAGAAGAAAGTGTTCATGTTATTTTTAATGAAAAATCACTCGGAAAGATTGTGCAGAACACCACCAGTTCCTTTGAAGATCCATTTCCCAAGTCATCCCAAGAAGATCCAGATGAAGATGTCACTCCTCCCAGTTCCTGTCCTGCTGAACGGAACCCTCCAATGGCTCCTCCACCAGTTCCCATGGATAATGAACAACAATCCATTTCTGGGAACCATGAGCATGACGACAACATCTGTGGAGACCTCAATGATTCATCTTCCCACATGTTCTTCAATGGAGAAGGTGACCCCATCCAGGAAGCTGAATGCTCAACTCAGAATGTCTCCACATCAAATACTTTGGCTTCCAACTGAGAAAGAAGAGTCGTCAAGCCTCCAGTCAGGTACGAACATCTAACTTTCTTTGCCTTTAATGCCTTTTTGTCTATTGTGGAACCAAAGAACATAGGTGAGGCACTAAAGGATGCGGACTGGATCCAAGCCATGCAAGAGGAGCTTCATCAATTTCAAAGGAACAAAGTCTGGCATCTGGTTCCTCGCCCCAAGGATAAGCACATCATAGGAACCAGATGGGTTTTCAGAAACAAGCTAGATGATACAGGAGCTGTGATAAGGAACAAAGCAAGACTTGTGGCTCAAGGATACAATCAACGAGAAGTAATTGACTATGATGAAACCTATGCTCCAGTGGAAAGGATCGAAGCAATAAGGTTGTTGATTGCCTTCGCATCTCACAAAGGGTTCAAGTTGTTCCAAATGGATGTAAAGACGGCCTTCCTCAATGGAATTCTTCAAGAAGAAGTCTATGTGAAGCAACCTCCAGGTTTTGAAGACGACGATCATCCAGATCATGTCTTCTTTCTAGACAAGGCACTCTATGGCCTCAAGCAAGCTCCCAGAGCTTGGTATGATCGTCTTGCCCAGTTCCTACTCTCAAATGGCTACAGGCGTGGAGTTATTGATAAGACTCTCTTCATCCTAGAAGAAGAAGGTAACATCTTAGTGGTTCAAATCTATGTTGATGATATCATTTTTGGTTCCACTAACCTGTCCCTTGTAGACAAGTTCAAAGACTTGATGAGCAGTGAATTTGAAATGAGTTTAATTGGGGAACTCATATTCTTCCTCGGATTACAAATCACTCAAAAGAAAGATGGTATTCAAATCCACCAACAGAAGTATGTCAGGGAACTACTGAAGAAGTTCAAAATGGATTCATGCAAGCCTCTCTCCACTCCCATATCCACCATTGCCCATCTAGATAAGGACCACTTGAGTCCTCTAGTGGAGGAGAAGCTCTATAGAGGTATGATAGGCTCACTCATGTACCTAACCGCTAGTCGACCAGACATTGTCTTTGCTGTTGGCTGGTGTGCTAGGTTCCAATCTTGTCCAAGAGAAACCCACTTGGCCGCTGTGAAGAGAATACTTCGATACCTCAAAGGAACTGACGATCTCTGCATTTGGTACCCCAAAGAATGTCCCTTTGAGCTCATGGGTTTCACTGATGCTGATTATGCCGGATACTTGGTGGATAGGAAGAGCACTTCTGGAATGGCACAGTTCCTAGGCCCTTGCCTTGTGTCATGGGGATCAAAGAAACAAGTTTCAGTCTCTCTCTCCACCACAGAATCCGAGTACATTGCGTCTGCCTCTTGTTGTTCCCAACTTCTCTGGCTAAAGCAACAACTCGCGGACTTTGGTATGTCTTATGGCCCTCTCACTATTCTTTGTGATAACACTAGTGCCATAAATATTTCTAAGAATCCTGTGCATCATACTAGGACCAAGCATATTGACATTAGACATCATTTTCTTAGAGATCATGTTGAGAAGGGAAACATCATTATGAAATTTTGTAGAACTGAAGATCAAATTGTAGATATATTCACCAAGGCATTGAATAGAGTTCCTTTTGAGAACCTTAGATTGGAACTAGGAATGATTCCCATTACTCAGTAGTGACCTTAGTTCTGAGAATTCTTTCCAAGTTCCCCTGATTGACTAGTTTAAGATATTTAACTTGTTGAGTCTTGATGTCCTTGTGTTATATCTTTTGCTATAAACCCTTCGTGTCATAATGGTTTCTTATAAAGGCTTAGATAAATTTTTCTGATTCGTTTCCTTTTGATTATCATTATTTCTCAACTCCTCATTGTTCAAATTTCTTTGATGGCCCAAAAGTCACAATCTGATCATATTTCTAACCCAACATTACAAGCTGAAATGATGATTGTGTACTAAGACCTACCCTTGCCTCATTGCTCAATTTAATTCTCTATGATCCATCTCTAAACCTTCTCTGAGAATTATTGTGCAATGCGATAAATAGCCTACCCTGATTCCTTGTATGGGAACATACTGTTTTTGGTTCCTTTGTCTCCACCCACACCAAAGGTTCCCATACATTCCTCTAGCTCGCTGAAAATGTCGCCAGAAAGGAACCAGATCACCGCGTCTCTCCAACGGCTCGCTTGGCTCTCCCAGACGCTATTTATGGCATATTGGCAGGGATAAGCCACGTCTTATCAGTGGCAGACCGCCCTCTTCTTTGAAGGGTCAATTTGTGAATTTAAATTAGCCGTTCCAAAAAGGCTGCAACTCTCTTCAATGCTTCAGATTTGCCTTGATCTTCTCAACGGCTGGATTTGCTTCAACGGTCACCTCAGCTCTTGGCCATCCCAGATCTTTAACGCCCTTAAAGAGGTGCTCAGTTGCTCCGAGTTGATCACACAAACTCTTCAAGTCCAAAGGAGCAATCGTCAAGAAAATTTATGATGGCGCATCCCCCTCATCTTTGGAGACGAAGGATCTCTCCATCGCAAACCGGCTACTGCATTTTTGGATCACTCGCAACTTGGTTCCCAGGCAAGAGCACAGGAACGAAGTCCTCATCACCGACGCCATCTACATGGACAAAGTGCTCTCCGGCGTTCAGTTAGATCTTCCCCGTATTGTGCTGGCTCACATGCAATTTTGTGCATCCCATGACTCCCACGCTTTACCCTTCCCTCACATCATCAAAATGCTACTCTCTAACCTCAATCAGTACCCAGAAGACTTCCCCGAGACTGCCTACAGCAAATGTCTTACAATGCACACAGTTCGGAAGCTGAAATCTAAGGAACAACAACCCAACCCTGCTGAAACAGAAGAAATCCCGCCTAAGGAAAAGGCGAGTTCCCAGGGCCGTTCTAGTTCTGCTGTCGAGAGTCTGGTGGAAGTTCTGCAGAAAGACTGGCAAGGTGCAATCAGTGCTGATCAGGCCGCGGGCCAAAATGTAGGAACCGACGACAAGGATGCAGAAGAAGAGGCCGTTACTACGCCATAGGAACGCTTGTTCTAGGTTCCCAGTGCTGCAACGCCACAGCGAGCTAGTAGTTTCCCTTAGGATCCTACTCTCCTCTTCTATCCCTTTTGTTGTCTTTCTTAAGATTGTTTTTGTTGTCTTTCTTGCTATCTGTTGTTTGTCTTGTCGGTTGTTTGCTTGTGGTATTTTGTGTGTTTGATCAATGATAAGTGAAGTTTTTTAATGATTATCTTCAGTTTCGTTCCCATGATCATTTGTCTTCGCCTTAAGTTTTCATTATGACATTTTATGGGCTTGCTGCAATCGCATATTCACTCCGATATCATGTTCTTAACTTATACTTAATCTTTTCGATGATGTCAAAAGGGGGAAGAAAAGGATAGGAACCTTGAACTTTGGAGACTACTGAATTAATAGGAACTCTGAACTAGTTCTATTTCTAAGGGGGAATTTGAAATAAACTTGTTCACTTGCTTAGGGGGAATTTGCAACCATTGAATGTTCTATCACTAATCTGTAATGGTGTAAATCCCGTTATCTCAATATGGTCTCATAAGATTCAAAGTCCTATTATGTTGTCAGGTTCCTTGTATTTGTCATCATCAAAAAGGGGGAAATTATTAGGAAACGGAACTCTGGAACTTAGGTTCCCCTGAGAGTTCCGTTTCTCAGTTTCTCTACTTTTGAAGATGACAAATATTATGATACTAATGTTTTATCTCAAAGATGTGTTTTAAGGAACCACAGGAATATACCGAAGGCAGGAAAGCCAAACAGAACAAGGGAACCAAAGGAACAAGACAGCTGAAGGAATCCAGAGGAACTCAGGTGTGCCCAGAAATGGAGCTTACGACATTACGATTCCCGAGAAATCTGGGGATACACAACCTCGGACAAAAGGTGTCGAAAACGACTTATTGAAGCTTCTAAAAGTCTGCCAAGGTCCAAGAGCTAAAGAACAAGAAGCCTAGAGAACCTCGAACAGAGACGATGAAAGCGACAACACATGAAGACGTCGCTGTCCAACAGACGGTTCCCAAACGGCTAGCTTACTCAACCTCGGACGAAAGCGTTTTGACAACGACACCACAAGGCTCGTCTAAGGTAGTTGACCAACTAAGAGAGATTCTGAGCTGCCTAGGTTGTTTGCACATGCCAAGAACAACGTGGATCAAGGAGAACCACTAATCCTAGGGCAAGCTCAATCCGTGGGAACCAAGAGAGGATCGAGCTGCGAAGAATCCTCTATAAAAGGAAGACTAACCCAAGGGTTATCTTCAAGCACCAAAACAAGAACTCACACTCATTAGCAAATATCTAGTGTGAACCTCCAAACAAAGATCATCAAAGCAAACCGAGATCAAGAGGAACCAGTCAAGGAAGAAGAGCTGAGTGCTAAGTTCCTGTGACTATAAGTAATAGTTCCTAGGTGCGAAAGTCTGTTTCTTGGATTGATTATTGATTGTGTTAAGTTATCTAGGATTGTCTAACTGTGTGAAAGGAAAAGGAACTGTGTGTTCGTTCCTAGGATGAGCTGTAACCAAAAGAGATAAGAAATCAAGAAGTAGACTTTGAAATCCTTTCGAAAGAAAGGTAGTGGTTTTTATCCTGGATTGCTAGTTGGCAATCAAAGGTTTCCACTATAAGGAACTTGTCATTTGTTTGATTGTTTATCTTCCGCTGCGAAAGGAACTGAGAATCGTTATTCTGAGTTCCTTAAGATTTTATCTAACAATCATGATCCTACAATGGGGATACGACATGTAGCGGATGGACGCAAATCATGAAGTCTACTATCATCACCGCCGAGGAGGAGCCCGATAGATGTGGATACGACATGTAGTGGATGGGCGCAAATCACGGAGTCCACCATCATCGCCACCAAGAGAAGAGAAATCCATGAAGATCGAAGAACAACACTCGGAGGGACCTGTGGAAAAGGATTAAGTGTCTAGTGGGCGTGACACGTCACCAAACTTTTGTACCGCAACTTTCGAGATCTCCACTAGCGCCGTCTGTGGGAACTTACTTCCCTGACTAAGACGTTCCCACTGATGTTGTATTCCTTTTCGAAGATGTCCCTTCATCATCAAGCTTAGTGGTGGAGTGTAATGGAGCATCAAGAGGACGTCGGTGATAACTATGACCTGCACCAACATCACTTCGAGTTTCCCCCACCAGGACCGGCGGTACAAGCATCTCATGCGATAGCGTTGAAGTGCCCAATTCATCCCATAACATTTCTTGAAGTTCAACCAGTTGGTCCTGCAACACTTCCAAGAGTCCCCTCGGTATCACCAGCCTTTTCCAAGAGGAGTACCGTATGTCCTGGACATGAGTCGTCGTATGTTCACCAGGATTTTCCAGGAGGAGTATCGTATGTCCTGGGCATGAGTCGCAGTACGTTCACCAACCTTTTATAGGAGGAGTACCGTATGTCCTGGGTATGAGTCGCAGTACGTTCACCAGCCTTTTCCAAGAGGAGTACCGTATGTCCTGGGTATGAGTCGCAGTACGTTCACCAGCCTTTTTCAGGATAAGTACCATATGTCCTGGGGTATGAGCCGCAATACGTTCACCTGCCTTTTTCCAGGAGGAGTACCGTATGTTCCAGATTATCCTGGATATGAACCACGAACTGCCCCTCAACATGGTCAAGGAGGTCACCAACCCCGCCATGCTTTTCTGGACTATGGTGGGAATTAGGGAGGACATCAACCGCCACTTTTCTACGACAATGAGGGAGGACAAGGAGGAGAAGATCATTGATCCACACTCCTCAGGTGTTCCCGCCGGCCTATGGAGCCGATGGCGGTACCCATCGCCGACTTGCCCTCCGCTTGTACCTCATGAATCACCATGGTCACTCCCCACCGAGAAGATGAAGGTTGAACTTCTCTCAAAACACTGGATCAATGCATATGTCGGAGCGACACTCTCAAATGGATGGCCATGGCAAAAAGCCACAACATAGAGATCCTATAACCACAAGTTCCACCATCTTCTCGAAAGAGATCATGGAAGGCAAATTTCCGATCACACTTCAGCAACGCTAGGAAAAGGATTAGAATCATGCAGGATCTACTCCCGATGAGACAGTATGATGGGGAACTCCTCGAGGACTTCATCATCAAGTTCACCGGAATTGTGGCAGATATCCATGCATTTGATGCACCCATGGCAAGGCTCATCTTGATGAGCGGATTGGCCGAGAGTCGATTCAAGGTAATCATCTACAAGAAGACACCCACCATATATCACAAACTTTTCAACGGAATCATGAGTGAAGACCATGCCTATGAGGCCGTTCACAATACGCCAGGAAAGACCAGGGGTAAAAAGTGATAAAGGGAAAGGCATGAAGAAGGAAGAGCATCATAAGACACCAAATCGAGACAAGAAGCATAGAGGGATTGATGTGCCGCTCCCTCCCAAGGACGCATATCAAGTGGAAGTTCGAGAAGCACATCCCGCACAATACCATATCCGGAAGCGAGAGTCAAAAGAAAGTCATGAACGTCATCGTGGTGAGCACCGCATGCGGACAAAAGTCGTCAGCCGAATAGAGGGAGGCAAGCCATTTGGACTAACCATCATAACCGGCGAGATCATCCAACGGAATGTAGGGAGAGGGGGGCGTCGCCCGGAAAGAATTTCTAGAAGAATTCATCAACCTTGACACGTTGAAGCCGGAATTCGTCATTAAAGACAACGGTACCACGACATGGAGAACGTTGATGTTGAAATTTATCATTGAAGACAACGGTGCATCGATGTGGAGAGCGTCGAAGCTGAAGTTCATCATTGTAGACCACATTAAAGCCATTTGGATACTGTTCTGGATGGAATGAACCAATGAAGACCGTGGCAAGTCATCTCCAAAGGAGTCGGAGCAAAGATGTTGTTGTGTAGCACCCTAGACAATGTTAATTTTATGCAAAGCATCAAAGACCATGACAAAGCATCAACTTCGGCAACCAAAGATAGAGCAACATGAAGCTCGGCAAAGTGAAAAAAATATTATTCTTGAAGACTCATCCAATAAAGTATATGTAAGATTTCCTCTTAAATGCATGAGAAAGATGCAACTCCATATGTATAAACCCCAAAATGTGAAAACGGTGTCCAAGCACAAGTAGCGAGATCCATGATGCTGTAAGGATCATGTTGTCGCTCGATGAGGTACATCGACCCTTGAGGCTAGTGTTGCTACCGTCATCCAGTAGCGAGACCCATGATGCCGTAAGGATCATGTTGCCGCTCGGTGAGATCCACTGACCCTTGAGGCTGGTGTTGCCATCGTCATCCCGTAAACGAGATTCATGATGCCGAAATGATCATGTTGCCGTCGGTGAGATCCATCGGCCCTTGAGGCTGGTGTTGCCATCGTCATCCCGTAAACGAGATCCATGATGCCGAAAGGATCATGTTGTCATCGGTGAGATACATCGGCCCTTGAGGCTGGTGTTGCCATCGTCATCCCGTAAACGAGATCCATGATGCCGAAAGGAGTATGTTGTCGTCGGTGAGATCTACCGGCCCTTGAGGCTGGTGTTGCCATCGTCATCCAGTAAACGAGATCCATGATGCCGAAAGGATCATGTTGCCGTCAGTGAAACCCATCGTCCCTTGAGGCTGGTGTTGTCATCGTCATTTCGTAAGCGAGATCCATGATGCCGAAAGGATCATGTTGTCGTCGGTGAGATCCATTGGCCCTTGAGGCTAGTGTTGTCATCTTCATCTCGTATTGAAGTCCGTAGAGATCTTGTTGTCACCTCACAGTAGCCCTCTTCTCTTAAAAACAAAGGAGGAGGAAATGTCTCCTGCAAATCAATCAAACAGTATAAACAAAGTGAGCCCGCAAAAATGGAGTACATGATAAAAGAGCATCAAACAACATCCATACAAGGAAAGATAGTTATATTATGCCGGCAACGATCAACAAAGAGAGGTTCAACATTACAAAAGGTTGCCCTTGTGGGGGGGACAATACTGCCATAAAGCATTGTTTAAACCAAGAGACCGAAGGAAACACAACAACAAAGTTCAACATCAAGATACACTACAACATCAAAAGGAATAACAACCAAAATACAATGCGCAAGCCCGAACTAAATCACTCTTCATGATTTATGTGCAACATGAAATCACTCTTAATATGATTTATAATGTATAGGTTGTGAATAATTTACCTTTTCTCTGCATAATAAAATATACACAACAGAAAATCTATATATGTATTTATTTGAAGATTTGAAGATATTATTTTCATATATATTTTCTTTATAAATTAACAATTCAAATTTTAAAGAGATAATCAGTAAAATAAAAATAATAAAATTTCATGAATGCTAATGAGTATTTTCTTTCTACCTAATTTATATGAAACTATTTGTGAAATATTCTATTTTTGAAATTGCATCTTGTTGAAACGGTTACAAAGTCTATAAATGCTATCATAAACGAGTTCAACCAACCCTAAACTTCTTCTTCTTATAATTCTGATAATTAAACCCCATCACCCTTTTTTTATTATAGAACCACCCATAATTATGTTTTATTCCAAAACACCATCCCAAATTTACAGCTCTTAAAAATATATGTACAAGTACTAATCAATTCCAAATTAGAGTAAAGAATAGTAGTTGAACACTCTGCGACTCCATCTGAACCCCCTACATATTATTCAGCTTACCATCGCGTGTGTTTGTTGAAACTGAAATTGATTATCACATTGTATCAGGGCTTGATGGGAAGTCCTAAAACGTGTTTCAAAGAAATGAATTGGGTATATGAAACTTTTGACTGATTCAATTGCGGTGTTACGATTTGTTCTCAGAATCCATAACATTTTTTTTCTTTCTAAAGTCGAATAAGTTAATTATATATTTGATTTTAGGATAGAAAATATATTTGGTATGAGATGTTTATCATATTGAAATTATGTCTTCCATTGTTGTGAAATGTGAACATGTGTAATATTATTTTAGAAGCACCTCCAATTAGGAATTTGTGTTTGGAGTCTCATAGACTAATTACATATTTGATTCTAGGATAGAAAATATATTTTATATGAGATACTTATTATATTTATATACAGTCTTTCATTATTTTCTGTTTCATTTTGTTAATATAATTATGTAATTTACAATCAAATATGCGATAATTCAATTTTAATTAATACTAAATTTTTACACGGAGCCTACGACTAGTAATAATAAAAAGTGCAGAGAGTACAAAAGGGCGCCAGTACGTTTGTTTGTCCTTGCCATCTAAAGCTTGAAAAGCCAATTGAACAGTCCCAAGATCAACACTTTGATTTCCACCGCCTTTCTCCCATGAAACCAATCCAAGAATTGAACCCCATAACCTTGAGAATCATTCAACTCTTGGAACTCTGTTCTTCCCCATCGCATATCCACCAAATCCAAGCCCAATTGATCATCCATCGCCTCAACTATGACACCAGAGTAGCTTTCCATTTCATCAACGCGTGTCACTCCCAAACCCTATTGAACTCTGCTTTCTCCCTCTTCACCCAGATCCCCGAACCCCACGTTTTCATCTGCAACAATCTTCTCAAGGCCTTCTCCCACGCCCACATGTTCAATTACTCTGTTTCTCTCTACTCCCACATGAACAAGAACTCAATTTCCCTAAACAATTACACCTTCCCCTTCCTCCTCAAGTCTTTGTCGGACAAACCCGACTTCAAATTGGGTCAACCTGTGTCGGCGCCGATTCGTCAATTTTGTTTTCAAGTGCTAGAAACTATCTTTACTGTTCGTCAATTTTCTTTTCAATTAGTTATGATTGAATCCAATTGATCTCATTATATATACAATTCCTACTTTTATTTGGGGGTTCTCTGCTGTATTTTGCTTCACCATAAATGATGGGTGCAGTGGTGGATTTGAGCTCATGTAACAGTGGGGACTTTATTTGCTCTAACACTCTCCCTCTGTCGTTTATGCGTAATTTCTATTCTTGATTTGTTGTTTTATTCTGTCTGGTTTTGATTGACGTCAATTTACCCAATATTACTATGTCGGGTAAATCGTATTTTTATCTTATAAAAAAATGTTGTAGAGGTAGGTTTGTTTTGTTGAGCAAGGATCAAATACGCGTGAGTATTATGATAAGCACATTGAACATATCTCCACCGTCCAGTTGTTCTCATCCAGCGGTCCAAATCACACCACGATTTCAAGCAAAAGAGGACACGGAGAGACATATGAGTAATTTGTCTTTTACTTTTCTTCTCCCAGCTCCAGCAACTCCTTTATGGCGAAAGGCAAATGGTCGCTTTCGATTTCCCTCTGATTTCCCACAAACCCATCTTCTTCCTCTCTCTCTATCTCTTTCTCTTTACACCTAAACAATCATCGTTCTCGGCGACGCCATTAAAGATGTCAACTACCGCCGGAGAAAGCTCAGGCTCCGAAATCATGCTGTTTGGAGTCGGCCTCGTCGTCGACTCGATGAGGAAGAGTGTCTCCCACAACAATCTCTCCCAGTACGTTCATCCTCAGGATTCTCCTATCACTGGATCCACCGGCAACAAGAACGTCACAGCAGGTTACGCATCCGCCGATGAAGCCACCGCCGTCCACCTTCGCTCTTCGTCTAACTCTTCCATCGCAGCTAGCCGTGACCGCAAGCGAGGTTGGTTGATTGATTGATTTCTTGTTTCATCAACTAGTTTGATTTCTTCCTTTCTCTTCTCCATTTTGGATTGAGTCCGATACAAATCATATCGAATTTGTGGTTAATTTTTGGATGTTGTGGTTATGATAGGGGTTCCGTGGACGGAGGAAGAGCATAAATTGTTCCTGCTCGGGCTGCAGAAAGTCGGGAAAGGCGACTGGAGAGGAATTTCGAGAAACTTCGTGAAGACTCCGACTCCGACTCGGGTCGCTAGCCATGGGCAAAAGTACTTTCTCCGCTGGAGCAATCTCAATCGTCGGCCCGCAGATCTAGCCTCTTCGACATCACGACCGATACGGTAATAAATTGTACTGATAGCTTGATCCGGTTACGCCAAACTCTTGATCTCATTACTTCTATCATTTATGTGATCTCTGTTCCAGCTGATTATTACTATATCTGGCGATCCGAGAAATTTCATCTCGATATTCTGATCATTTCGATTTCAGTTGTCATTAGAAGGGTTATGAGTTTCCTGGTCATGCTTTGGAAGCTCTATGATTGTATAAGCAGTGCAGAGTTACAGAAAGCATAGCATAAGCTTTGCTGCACTGGTCACTGAATTCTTCTTTCTAATAAATTCTATGCAAAAATCGGCATGTAGGCTACTATTGTTTGGTTATGGCACCTTTGATGAATAAAGTTTCTGGATGAAGCTAACGGGCTACTAGTTCAGGTGGGTTTGCAGTTTGCTGTTTTATTCCGAGAATGTCACCAAAATCGAACTTGTGTATTATCTGTCAAGGTGTTTGCTGAAATGGTGGCCAGAGAAGTCTATGTGCTGCTGCCTGGATATAGAATAGAGCAGCTGGAATGTGAGATGGAGCACAAGAACTAATCAATGTACTATCACATGAGGATCTTCATGCTATAAGGCAACAAATACAATCATGATGTATAAGCAAGAGCAACTGAAACTTTTCAGACCACAAGATCGAGATCTGAGTAACCCTCTACAAGGCCAAGGGTGGAAAATCAGACAAGGCTATTGTAGGATCGTGATTGTTAGATAAAAACTTAAGGAACTCAGAATAACGATTCTCAGTTCCTTTCGCAGCGGAAATAAACAATCAAGCAAAAGACAAGTTCCTTATAGTGGAAACCTTTGATTGCCAACTAGCAATCCAGGATAAAAACCACTACCTTTCTTTCGAAAGGATTTCAAAGTCTACTTCTTGATTTCTTATCTCTTTTGGTTACAGCTTATCCTAGGAACGAACACACAGTTCCTTTGCCTTACACACAGTTAGACAATCCTAGATAACTTAACACAATCAATAATCAATCCAAGAAACAGACTTTTACACCTAGGAACTATTACTTACAGTCACAGGAACTTAGCACTCAACTCTTCTTCCTTGACTGGTTCCTCTTGATCTCGGTTTGCTTTGATGATCTTTGTTTGGAGGTTCACACTAGATATTTGCTAATGAGTGTGAGTTCTTGTTTTGGTGCTTGAAGATAACCCTTGGGTTAGTCTTCCTTTTATAGAGGATTCTTCGCAGCTCGATCCTCTCTTGGTTCCCACGAATTGAGCTTGCCCTAGGATTGGTGGTTCTCCTTGATCCACGTTGTTCTTGACATGTGCAAACAACCTAGGCAGCTCAGAATCTCTCTTGGTTGGTCAACTACCTCAGACGAGCCTTGTGGTGTCATTGTCAAAATGCTTTCGTCCGAGGTTGAGTAAGCTGGCCGCTTGGGAACCGCCTGCTGGACAGCGACGTCTTCATGTGCTGTCGCTTTCATCGTCTCTGTCCGAGGTAGAGGTTCTCTAGGCATCTTGTTCTTTAGCTCTTGGACCTTGGCAGACTTTTGGAAGCTTCGGACAAGTCGTTTTCGACACCTTTTGTCCGAGGTTGTGTGTTCCCAGATTTCTCGGGAATCGCAATGTCACAAGCTCCATTTCTGGGCACACCTGGGTTCCTCTGGATTCCTTCAGTTGTCTTGTTCCTTTGGTTCCCTTGTTCTGTTTGGCTTTCCTGCCTTCGGTATATTCATGTGGTTCCTTAAAACACATTTTTGAGATAAAACATTAGTATCATAATATTTGTCATCTTTAAAAGTAGAGAAACTGAGGAAAGGAACTCTCAGGGGAACCGAAGTTCCAGAGTTCCGTTTCCTAACAATTTCCCCCTTTTTGATGATGACAAATATAAGGAACCTGGCAACATAATAGGAACATGAAATTCATGAGACCATATTGAGATAACGGGATTTACAACATTACAGATTAGTGATAGAACATTCAATGGTTGCAAATTCCCCCTAAGCACGTGAACAAGTTTATTTCAAATTCCCCCTTAGAAATAGAACTAGTTCAGAGTTCCTATTAATTCAGTAGTCTCCAAAGTTCAAGGTTTCTATCCTTTTCTTCCCCCTTTTGACATCATCGAAAAGATTAAGTATAAGTTAAGAACATGATATCGGAGTGAATATGCGATTGCAGCAAGCCCATAAAATGTCATAATGAAAACTTAAGGCAAAGACAAATGAGCATGGGAACGAAACTGAAGATAATCATTAAAAACTTCACTTATCATTGATCAAACACACAAAATACCACAAGCAAACAACAAACAACCGACAGGACAAACAACAGATAGCAAGGAAGACAACAAAAGCAATCTTAAGAAAGACAACAAAAGGGATAGAAGAGGGGAGTAGGATCCTAAGGGAAACTACTAGCTCGCTGTGGCGTTGCAGCACTGGAAACCTAGAACAAGCGTTCCTATGGCGTAGTAGCGGCCTCTTCTTCTGCATCCTTGTCGTCGGTTCCTACATTTTGGCCCGCGGCCTGATGAGCACTGATTGCACCTTGCCAATCCTTCTGCAGAACTTCCACCAGACTCTCGACAGCAGAACTGATATGCCCCAACTCTCTTACTTGATCATGGATGGTGACCGTGTTGGCAGTCGAGCCTTCCAAGATAGCTTTTTCAATACGATCCAATGCAAGGAGGATCGCAGATGAGTCTGAAGAGGGGGGTTGCTGAGGGTGGGAACTAGAACGGCCCTGGGAACTCGCCTTTTCCTTAGGCGGGATTTCTTCTGTTTCAGCAGGGTTGGGTTGTTGTTCCTTAGATTTCAGCTTCCGAACTGTGTGCATTGTAAGACATTTGCTGTAGGCAGTCTCGGAGAAGTCTTCTGGGTACTGATTGAGGTTGGAGAGTAGCCTTTTGATGATGTGAGGGAAGGGTAAAGCATGAGAGTCATGGGATGCACAGAATTGCATGTGAGCCAGCACAATACGGGGAAGATCCAACTGAATGCCGGAGAGCACTTTGTCCATGTAGATGGCGTCGGTGATGAGGACTTCGTTCCTGTGCTCTTGCCTGGGAACCAAGTTGCGAGTGATCCAAAAATGCAGTAGCCGGTTTGCGATGGAGAGATCCTTCGTCTCCAAAGATGAGGGGGATGCGCCATCATAAATTTTCTTGACGATTGCTCCTTTGGACTTGAAGCCCTTTCCCTTGGGCCATCCCTTCTTCTGAGGCAGAATGCCAAACCCAGACCTCGACTCAATCCCTAGAGCAGACGCGATTAGATTGGCGGACAGGGGAAAGTTGGTTCCCTTCCATATGAGAATGGCGTCGTGACAGGGAGAGTTCTCCTTTTGGGGTACAAATTCCATGGACTGGTAAAACATCCGGACAACCTCGTCGGAAGCAGAGAAGGGCTCGCACAACATCTCGTCCCAGCCGTTGGAGAGACGCGATGTTATGGTTCCTTTCTGGCGACATTTTCAGCGAGCTAGAGGAATGTATGGGAACCTTTGGTGTGGGTGGAGACAAAGGAACCAAAAACAGTACATTCCCATACAAGGAATCAGGGTAGGCTATTTATCGCATTGCACAATAATTCTCAGAGAAGGTTTAGAGATGGATCATAGAGAATTAAATTGAGCAATGAGGCAAGGGTAGGTCTTAGTACACAATCATCATTTCAGCTTGTAATGTTGGGTTAGAAATATGATCAGATTGTGACTTTTGGGCCATCAAAGAAATTTGAACAATGAGGAGTTGAGAAATAATGATAATCAAAAGGAAACGAACCAGAAAAATTTATCTAAGCCTTTATAAGAAACCATTATGACAAGAAGGGTTTGTAGCAAAAGATATAACACAAGGACATCAAGACTCAACAAGTTAAATATCTTAAACTAGTCAATCAGGGGAACTTGGAAAGAATTCTCAGAACTAAGGTCACTACTGAGTAATATGAATCATTCCTAGTTCCAATCTAAGGTTCTCAAAAGGAACTCTATTCAATGCCTTGGTGAATATATCTGCAATTCGATCTTCAATTCTACAAAATTTCATAATGATGTTTCCCTTCTCAACATGATCTCTAAGAAAATAATGTCTAATGTCAATATGCTTGGTCCTAGTATGATGCACAGGATTCTTAGAAATGTTTATAGCACTAGTGTTGTCACAAAGAATAGTGAGAGGGCCATAAGACATATCAAAGTCCGCGAGTTGTTGCTTTAGCCAGAGAAGTTGGGAACAACAAGAGGCAGCTGTAATGTACTCGGATTCTGTGGTGGAGAGGGAGACTGGAACTTGTTTCTTTGATCCCCATGACACAAGGCAAGGGACTAGGAACTGTGCCATTCCAGAAGTGCTCTTTCTATCCACCAAATATCCAGCATAATCAGCATCAGTGAAACCCATGAGCTCAAAGGGACATTCTTTGGGGTACCAAATGCAGAGATCGTCAGTTCCCTTGAGATATCGAAGTATTCTCTTTACAGCAGCCAAGTGGGTTTCTCTCGGACAAGATTGGAACCTAGCACACAAGCCAACAACAAAGACAATGTCTGGTCGACTAGCGGTTAGGTACATGAGTGAGCCTATCATACCTCTATAGAGCTTCTCCTCCACTAGAGGACTCGAGTGGTCCTTATCCAGATGGGCAATGGTGGATATGGGAGTGGAGAGAGGCTTGCATGAATCCATTTTAAACTTCTTCAGTAGTTCCCTGACATACTTCTGTTGGTGGATTTGAATACCATCTTCCTTTTGAGTGATTTGTAATCCGAGGAAGAATGTGAGTTCTCCAATTAAACTCATTTCAAATTCACTGCTCATCAAGTCTTTGAACTTGTCTACAAGGGACAGGTTAGTGGAACCAAAAATGATATCATCAACATAGATTTGAACCACTAAGATGTTACCTTCTTCTTCTAAGATGAAGAGAGTCTTATCAATAACTCCACGCCTGTAGCCATTTGAGAGTAGGAACTGGGCAAGACGATCATACCAAGCTCTGAGAGCTTGCTTGAGGCCATAGAGTGCCTTGTCTAGAAAGTAGACATGATCTGGATGATCGTCGTCTTCGAAACCAGGAGGTTGCTTGACATAGACTTCTTCTTGAAGAATTCCATTGAGGAAGGCTGTCTTCACATCCATTTGGAACAACTTGAACCCTTTGTGAGATGCGAAGGCAATCAACAACCTTATTGCTTCGGTCCTTGCCACTGGAGCATAGGTTTCATCATAGTCAATCCCTTCTTGTTGATTGTATCCTTGAGCTACAAGTCTTGCTTTGTTCCTTATCACAGCTCCTGTATCATCTAGCTTGTTTCTGAAAACCCATCTGGTTCCTATGATGTGCTTATCCTTGGGGCGAGGAACCAGATGCCAGACTTTGTTCCTTTCAAATTGATAAAGCTCTTCTTGCATGGCTTGGATCCAGTCCGCATCCTTCAGTGCCTCACCTATGTTCTTTGGTTCCACAATAGACAAAAAGGCATTAAAGGCAAAGAAAGTTAGATGTTCGTACCTGACTGGAGGCTTGACGACTCTTCTTTCTCTGTTGGAAGCCAAAGTATTTGATGTGGAGACATTCTGAGTTGAGCGTTCAGCTTCCTGGTTGGGGTCACCTTCTCCATTGAAGAACATGTGGGAAGATGAATCATTGAGGTCTCCACAGATGTTGTCGTCATGCTCATGGTTCCCAGAAATAGATTGTTGTTCATTATCCATTGGAACTGGTGGAGAAGCCATTGGAGGGTTCCGTTCAGCAGGACAGGAACTGGGAGGAGTGACATCTTCATCTGGATCTTCTTGGGATGACTTGGGAAACGGATCTTCAAAGGAACTGGTGGTGTTCTGCACAATCTTTCCAAGTGATTTTTCATTAAAAATAAAACGAACACTTTCTTCTACCTTTTTAGTCCTTTTGTTGAAGACCTTGTATGCCTTGCTGCCTGAGGCATATCCAATGAAGATTCCTTCATCACTTCTTGGGTCGAACTTGCCAAGATTGTCCTTCCCATTGTTGTGCACAAAGCACTTGCATCCGAACACCCTTAGATGAGAAATGTTGGGAACTCTTCCTCTTAGGAGTTCATAGGGTGTCTTCTCTGTGATAGGGCGAAGCATGGCTCTATTGATGATGTAGCATGCTGTGTTGATCGCCTCAGCCCAAAAGGATTGGGAGAGTCCACTTGAGATCAACATAGTTCGAGCCATGTCTTCCAAGGTCCTATTCTTTCTCTCCACTACTCCATTCTGTTGAGGAGTGTATGGTGCAGAGAAGTTGTGATCAATGGCATGCTCACTGCAAAAGGTTAGAAATTCTCTATTTTCGAATTCGGTACCATGGTCAGACCGAATAGCATTAAGTGAACAATCAAGGGATTTTTCTAACAAGGGAACCATGTCTTTAAAGCGATCAATGACTTCACTTTTAGATTTAATGAAAATGGTCCAAGTAAAGCGAGAGAAGTCATCGACAATAACAAAAATATACTTGTTCCCTCCTAGGCTTTGAACTCTCATGGGTCCACAAAGATCCATGTGGATGAGCTCAAGAGGCCTTGAGGTGCTTACCATGTTTTTTTATTTGAAGGAACTACGAGCATGTTTTCCTTTTACACAGTCAGAGCATGGTTCCTTAGATGTGCCACTCAGCTTTGGCAATCCTCTGACTAGTTCCTTTGAGTGTAGCTTTTGAATCAGCTTGGTGCTAGCATGACCGAGGCGTTGGTGCCACAACTCATCTTGGTCATTCACGGTTGAGAGACACAGTTTCTCCTTGGGGACGAAGGATGGATCAACAATGTAAACATTGTTGAATCTCTTTCCTTTTAGGATGATTTGTCCCGAGGAGTCAAGAACTGAGCATTCGTTTGATCTAAATCTGACTTCATTGTCTCCTTGATCACACAGCTGTGACACACTTATTAGATCAAAACCAAGACTATCAACAAGGTGAACTTTGTTTACCTGAATGTGATCGTTAAGTTTCACAGTTCCTATTCCACAGATTTTCCCTTTGCTTTTGTCTCCAAAGGATATGTTCCCTCCTTGGAGAGGTTGAAGAGAGGTCATTTGATTTCTTTTTCCGGTCATATGGCATGAGCAACCACTGTCAATGTACCATAGTTGGGGTTGCCTCTCTTCTTTCTGCACATAAGGGAACTAAGATTTCTGAACCCAGCGAAGCTTGGCTTTATTGGGGGGATTAGCATTTCGAGTCTGTGAATAATCAGGGAGTTGGTTCTATTCCTGGTGATAAGCACTTTTCTCCCTTTCAAAGTTCCTTTTCTTAGCACAATCAGTGTTGTAATGGTCATTCTTACCACAGTAGGTACATAAGCGGTTGTAGACAACATGACCATACTTTCCTTTCCCTGGCCTAAAAGGTTTTTCATTTATTTTGTTGAAATCAATATTGTTTTTAACCTTACTATTGGCCATGTCAACATACTTTTTGTGAGCAAAAGAATTGATGAACCATTGATTTTCAGGAGTCATTTTTTCTTTTCCTTTTGGTTCCTTCTTAGGGCTTTGAGAACCTTCATTGAGACGTTTGGCAACCTCAGCCTTGTTCTCAAGCACCATGATCTTCTCTAATAGGAACTGATTCCTGTCATGAGAGGTGGCAAGAGCAATGCTGAGGTTCTCATTCATCTCAACAAGTTCTCGTCTAGCTTTTTCATCTTCAGCATCATTGTTATCCTTGTTGTTGACATATCCTATTCCATGGCGTTGTCTCACAAAAACAGTTTGATTTATTGTCTTTTCATCAATAGAATCAGTGAGGATGTCCAATCTATCAATTATGGATTGAAGCATGTCTTTTCCAAGTAAATTGGCATGCAAGGGAACTGTGACAGAGTCTATGCTAGTTTCATCACAAGATTTGCAGATTTTAAGGTGACTAGCATGCACGTTCCTAATTTCAATCAGTTTGGAGTGAGTTTCAGTTAGGTCTTTCTCAGTTTCATCAAGTTTCTTACTCCAAACAGAATGCTCACCAGTTAAGCATGCAATTTCATCTTCACAATCATCAAGTTTTTGTTGAAGGGAACTGGTTTCCTTTCCTAGTTTCTTTATGATCTTAAGAAGTTGTTTCTTATCACAATCAACTAGGGATTTTAAGAGATCATCAGAAGTTACCTCAAGGTCTTCTGAGTCGCTTGAGTCTCCTTTTGCCATGAGACATCTTCCTCAGAGAAGCCGCTCAGATCCAGTTCCTCATCTGAGTCTTCTCCCCATGAGGCTATGAGAGCCTTCTTTCTCTGAGGTTTTTCTTCTTCCTTGGAATCTTCCTTGTTGGGACAGTTCTTAGCGTAGTGTCCCTTCTCTTTGCACTCGTAACAAGAGACTTCCTTTAGATCCCTTCTGGGTCCGTTGTAGGAGGAACTGCCCTTTTGGAACCTTCCCTTCACAAAGAATTTTTTGATATTCTTTGAGAAGAGGGATGTTAGCTCGTCCTCCTCTTCTTCCAAGTCTGAGTTCTCTTGCTCCATCTCAAGCTTTGAGAAAGCTTTGGAGTTCTTAAGGGCGATTCCTTTCTCCAGTTTCTTATCGGCATTGGCTTTAGTGTGTTCTCCTTCTTCAACTTCCAGTTTCCCTATGACTTGGGTCAAGGGAAGGGATTGGATGCCTGGAGTGTTCTTCATGATTCCTTTGAGAAGGGTGAACTTGGAGTTGAGTCCATTGATGATCACTAAGGACTTGGAGACTTCATCAAGATCAACTCCCGCCGCCGTCAACTTTCCAATTAATCTGTTGAAGCGAGAGTAGTACTCTGAGATGGTCTCAGTTTCCATCATTTTGAAGGTGTGGTATTCTCCTTCCAAAGCAAACTTTCTGCTTTGCTTTAGTTCCTCACTTCCTTCATGCATCTCCTTGAGAGCTTTCCACATCTCTTTGGCCGTCTTGATTCCTATGACCTTGTCCATGTCCTCTATGTCCAATCCATTGAGGATGAACTGCCTGGCCTTGGCATTCTTCTCCATGATAACATAGTGTTCTGGTTTCCAATCTTCTTCCTTCATGGTGAGGTCGACATAGCCATCTCCATTTTCGACTATCCTCCAGCATTGGTAGTCGTTGGTCTTGATGTGGTTTTCCATGCACTTTTCCCACCATGTTTCTTCTCCTTTCTTTCGGAGATGTGGCTTGTTGGTGTAGATTCCGAGCTCAAACTTGCTTGGTTGAGACATGATCTGCAAACTTATCAAAGATCTAGAGCTTTTCCTGCTCTGATACCAATTGTAGGATCGTGATTGTTAGATAAAAACTTAAGGAACTCAGAATAACGATTCTCAATTCCTTTCGCAGCGGAAATAAACAATCAAACAAAAGATAAGTTTCTTATAGTGGAAACCTTTGATTGCCAACTAGCAATCCAGGATAAAAACCACTACCTTTCTTTCGAAAGGATTTCAAAGTCTACTTCTTGATTTCTTATCTCTTTTGGTTACAGCTTATCCTAGGAACGAACACACAGTTCCTTTGCCTTACACACAGTTAGACAATCCTAGATAACTTAACACAATCAATAATCAATCCAAGAAACAGACTTTCACACCTAGGAACTATTACTTACAGTCATAGGAACTTAGCACTCAACTCTTCTTCCTTGACTGGTTCCTCTTGATCTCGGTTTGCTTTGATGATCTTTGTTTGGAGGTTCACACTAGATATTTGCTAATGAGTGTGAGTTCTTGTTTTGGTGCTTGAAGATAACCCTTGGGTTAGTCTTCCTTTTATAGAGGATTCTTCGCAGTTCGATCCTCTCTTGGTTCCCACGGATTGAGCTTGCCCTAGGATTGGTGGTTCTCCTTGATCCACGTTGTTCTTGGCATGTGCAAACAACCTAGGCAGCTCAGAATCTCTCTTGGTTGGTCAACTACCTCAGACGAGCCTTGTGGTGTCGTTGTCAAAACGCTTTCGTCCGAGGTTGAGTAAGCTGGCCGCTTGGGAACCGTCTGCTGGACAACGACGTCTTCATGTGCTGTCGCTTTCATCGTCTCTGTCCGAGGTAGAGGTTCTCTAGGCATCTTGTTCTTTAGCTCTTGGACCTTGGCAGACTTTTGGAAGTTTCGGACAAGTCGTTTTCGACACCTTTTGTCCGAGGTTGTGTGTTCCCAGATTTCTCGGGAATCGCAATGTCGCAAGCTCCATTTCTGGGCACACCTGGGTTCCTCTGGATTCCTTCAGTTGTCTTGTTCCTTTGGTTCCCTTGTTCTGTTTGGCTTTCCTGCCTTTGGTATATTCCTGTGGTTCCTTAAAATACATCTTTGAGATAAAACATTAGTATCATAATATTTGTCATCTTCAAAAGTAGAGAAACTGAGGAAAGGAACTCTCAGGGGAACCGAAGTTCCAGAGTTCCGTTTCCTAACAGCTATTGATTCAGAAACTGTAAGCAGTCTTTCACATCACCAGACTGGGAGTTAGGAAGAATCTCACTATCTACATTATCTAGGTTGCATTTTCTGATTGAAATTAGCTTCAAGGAATGTTTCATTTTGCTTACACTTAGATACTTTAACATGCTCTGGCGAGTGTGTTCCTTTGATATTCCTTGATCATGATATAGCAACGGTGATGAAGAGGTAAATTATACAAGTTTCCACTGTGCAGGTTATATGACCCATGGGTCTACTAAACCTGGAGTATGTGATATTGTGCTGTTAGGTACTAGTGTATAATACTAGGTGGAATTGCTTCACTGTTGCTTAATTGGAACACTCAACTAAACAATGGTGTTTCATCAAGCGAAGGCTCTAATGCTTTGGTTGTTGATTGTCCTCGATCAATTAAATAGTTGTGCAAAGAATTTGGAGCACCTGAAGCTAACTTCACTCCTAATGTTTTTGCTCTTACTATTGCAGATTATGGGCTTCAATCTACCAGCAGAAAGATACGACACTCCCCATTGCTCTTGGCTAGTGTTGTCCTGCTCTGGATAAAAGAATAAAGGATGATAATCCTCACCCTGTTGTAATGTTGTGTAGCTTGTTATTCTTATGTAGAATTTTTTCTTGTGTGTATAGTCGAATAATTTGTAAAAACCTTCTATTTGTCAATGTCTAAAGACATAATCACCCCGTTGTGGTGTTGTGTAGTTTGTTATTGTTATGTGGAAATTGGCTTGAAAAAAAATCATGAATCTGAAAGAGAAGTCATGAACCTATAAAAGAACAGTCATGAACTTGAATGATCATTGACATGAACCTGCAAGTTAAAACTCATGAACCTATAAGATAAAACTTATTAAACTACAAGATAAAAAACTCATGAACCTGCAAGATAAAAAGACTCAAGAACCTCAGAAAAAACCCATGAACCTATAAAATAAAACTAATGAACCTATAAGACAAAACTCATGAACCTGCTAGTTAAAACTCGTGAACTTGCAAGTTAAAACTCATGAAACTATAAAATAAAACTTATTAAACAACAAGATAAAAAAACTCATGAACCTGCAAGATAAAAAAACTCAAGAACCTCATAAAAAACTCATGAACCTGTAAAACAAAACTAATGAACCTATAAGATAAAACTCATGAACCTGCTAGTTAAAACTCATGAACCTGCAAGTTAAAACTCATGAACCTATAAGATAAAACTTATTAAACTACAAGATAAAAAAACTCATGAACCTGCAAGATAAAAAAACTCAAGAACCTCAGCAAAAACCCATGAACCTGTAAAACAAAACTAATGAACATGTAAGACAAAACTCATGAACCCGCTAGTTAAAACTCATGAACCTTAGAAAAATCTCATAAACTTGTAAAATAAAACTCATGAACCTATACGCCATAACTCATGAACCTACAAGTTAAAACTCATGAACCTACAAGTTCAAATGCATGAACCTGGAAGGAAAAACTCATGAACCTGCAAGATTATCGGCTTAAACTTCTCTTGTAGGGTTTATCAACCTCTAAAATGTAGCCTATGAGGGATTTGAACCCACATCCATGTGAATAAACACATTGCTCTACCATTTGAGCTAATAGGCTATGACAACCAATACACAATTTCAGCCTTTTGTCATTCAAATTCAGCACATGAAAGACGAACTGCACAAACCCAAAATCAAAGCTTTACATTCAAGTCCAAGAGTATAAAAACTCATGAACCTGCAAGATAAAAAAACTCAAGAATCTCAGAAAAAACCCATGAACCTGTAAAACAAAACTAATGAACCTGTAAGACAAAACTCATGAACCTACTAGTTAAAACTCATGAACCTTAGAAAAATCTCATAACTTGTAAAATAAAACTCATGAACCTATGGGTAATAAATCATGAACCTACAAGTTAAAACTCATGAACCTACAAGTTCAAATGCATGAACCTGCAAGGAAAAACTCATGAACCTGCAAGATTATCGGCTTAAACTTCTCTTGTAGGGTTTATCAACCTCTAAAATGTAGCCTATGAGGGATTTGAACCCACATCCATGTGAATAAACACATTGCTCTATCATTTGAGCTAATAGGCTATGACAACCAATACACAATTTCAGCCTTTTGTCATTCAAATTCAGCACATGAAAGATGAACTGCACAAACTCAAAATCAAAGCTTTACATTCAAGTCCAAGAGTATAAATAATCTAGGTTTTTATTAAAAACTAGCTAGGTTCATGATAATTAATCAAATGATTCAAACACTTTGTCTAATAGATAGACATCTCAAGGCCTATAAAACAGTTGTCTATATCTCTTTCTGCAACAGAACCATTAACTACACCAAAGACTTACTTATTCATTCACTTATAGGTTCATGAGTTTTAACCTACAGGTTCATGAGTTTTATCTTACATGTTCATTAGTTTTGTTTTACAAGTTCATGAACCTACAAGTTAAAACTCATGAACCTTAGAAAAATCTCTTTACTACAGTTCTTTGGTTCAGATCTGAGTTAGCTTAGCCAGTGTTGTGTTCTCTGGTTCAGATTTGAGTTCACCTACAAGTTATGAGATGAATGAATGAGGAAACTTCCTTGTCAAATAACAGATTTAATGTATGTACACCATACCAAGAAAAATAGGCACCTGCAGATTGGAAGCAATGACATTACTCAATTCCCCTTCATAGAGTACTGGCATTTCCTGACTGTCACACGTGCACAAACATAAGGAAAAAAACATAGCTGATGAGTGCTGAGTATTTTAGTAATGCAAGACGTGCATGTTACATGCTTGAGGCTTTAGATTGTACTCTTACCAATGCAACTGATAAGCACTACTTTGTAGGGCTTAACTAAGAGTTATTAGAGGGTTTTATTGGTGTCATTCGAGTAGATTTAGACACATTCTTGTGCATGGCGTTTGGGGGCGAAGTCTGGTGTTTTTGGAGTTGTATGAGCTATTTTGGATATCATAGGAGACACTGAGGAAGGAAGCCACCAAAAGAAGACGCAAAGGAAGCGAAGACGAGAGGTTAGGAGGCGAAGCCAAGGAGTGAAGGCCGAGCATTAACTGCGACCGCGGGCAAGGGTGCCGCAATCGCGGTTCCTCGGGCAAGTCGAGAGTTTTCCGCAGGCGCGGAGGAATGTAAAGAGCGCGGAGCCACAATAGGCCGCGGTCGCGGTAAATGGGCCGCGATCGCGGGTCGTCGACGCTGGAAGTTCTGACTTTTCCCGAGTCTATCTTTTCTAATTTCTTTTCTTATTTTTCCATTTTATTTCGTTTCTTTTCAGTTGGGCTAGGTCATTTGTTAAGCCTACCTATATATACTCTCTTAGTTTTAGGTTTTGAAGAGAGAAGACTCTCATATCAGGTTTTAGTTTTTACATCATCGTTGTTTTCTCAAGACTATGGAAGGCTAAGCACTTTTGCTTAGTCTGGCAATGGAAGCTTAAGTTTTGATTATTGGTTGTGAGGTTATGTTCCCTTTCTTAATTCCTATTGATCTATATCTCTTCTCTTAAGCAGAATATCATTGAATAATTATTGATTTGTCTAGACATGCCATCTAGGTTTATTGATTGTTACTCATATTGCTATGACTAGGAAACTGTTAGGCTAACGTCCTGGTCTGGAGTGGCAAGCATAGGTTTTATTTGCTTTGGTGAATTTTATCTATGTAGAGATTTGATTACATGTTAAATGCTTCTGGTTGAGGTGTTATGTGTATCCTGGTTAATTCTTATGTTCATTGCTGCATTTGGGTTGAATCACTAGTGGTGCTAGGGTTATTCATTGGTAAGGGTTCTTAGGGATGGTTTTCTTATTAATCTACACAAGATCGGGACAGGAATAATCATAGGAAGGAATTGGAAGTAATCTAGGATCAACCAACCAAAACTTAAGTGGAAATTGCCTGGCTAAGTGTTTTCTCACATTTGATTGCATACTATTTATTCTGTTTTATTTTCTACTTGATTAAAACCTCAAAAAAAACCTTTGTTACTACTGTTCGATTGGTATTTGATTTGTGACAGGAATACAGACACTTGTGATTCTCTTGGGATTTCGACCCTTGCTTGCTTACTATACTAGTTTGGAAGTTGAGGTTTACTTTGATTTGGCATAACGACCTTAGGCCACGTCAGCAACACACATCAAGTTTCCACACAAAATCCTCAGACAATCTTCTTTGACGTGAGAATGATGGCCAGCCTGACTTTGTGGCTTACATGTAGACATCATGTGACTTGCCTTGCTCTTCAGGAATATCTGATGGGAAAATATGCAGAATCAGAGATAACACCTAGATACAGAAAAATGGAAGCACCAATTAGCAAATTCTTTGGCGAGGGTTGAAATTGTTCAAAACAGTGGGATATTAAGGAAAAAAATTAATGTAGTTGTTCAGAGAAAAGGAGCTCAACTCTGTAAGCTTCCCAATAGCAATCTGCTGTGACAATTTTGAGTTCAAGGCCAAGAATGGGTATAGCCCAATGCAATAGACCACCTATAGATCAACAACTGTTGGAAATCAACATATGCTAATCATGCAGAATCCAGACTTAACTTTGTTAGGAAATGGAACTCTGGAACCTTAGTTCCCCCGCGAGTTTCTTTCCTCGGTTTCTCTACTTTTGAAGATGACAAATATTTTGATACTAATGTTTTATCTCAAAGATGTGTGTTAAGAAACCACATGACAATTACCGAAAGCATGGAAGCCAAACAGGACAAGAGAACCAAGCAGCAAGCCAAAGGAAGGAACCCAGGTATGCCCAGAAATGCAACATGTGATGTTGCGCTTCCCGAGAAATCTGGGAACACCAACCTCGGACAAGAGAAAGTTGAAAACGACTTGTGCGAAGCTTCCAAAGTCTGCCATTGTCCAGAGCAAAACAACAAGACGCCTAGAACACATAACCTCGGACAGAGAAAGGTGAAAGCGACTTGTCATGGAACCTGTCGCTGTCCAGAAGACAGTTCCCAAGTGCCCAGATTGTTGAACCTCGGAAGAAGGAAGTTGGAGAACGACATGGCTGAAGTAGTTGACTAACCTAGAAGGATTCTGAGCTGCCTAGGTTGTTTGCATATGTCAAAGACAACGTGGACCAAGGAGAACCACACATCCTAGGGCAAGCTCGATCTGTGGGAACCAATAGAAGTTTAAGCTGCGAAGAATCCTCTATAAAAGGAAGACTAACTCAAGGGTTATCTTCAAGCATTCACAATAGAATCACACTCCATAGCAAACATCAAAGTGTGAAGCTTCAAACAAGATCATCAACGCAAACTGAGATCAAGAGGAACCAGTCAAGGAATCGAAGAGCTGAATGCTAGTTCCTGTGACTGTAAGTGAGATAGTTCCTAGGTGCTAAGGTCTGTTTCTTGGATTGATTATTGATTGTGTTAAGTTATCTAGGATTACCTAACTGTGTGTAAGGTAAAGAAACTGTGTGTTTGTTCCTAGGATAAGTTGTAACCAAAAGAGGTAAGAAATTAAGAAGTAGACCTTGAAATCCTTTCGAAAGAAAGGTAATGGTTTTTATCCTAGATTGCTAGTTGACAATTGAAGGTTTCCATTATAAGGAACTTGTTCATCTAGTTGATTGTTTATTTCCGCTGCAAAGGGAATTGTAAACTGTGTTCTCAGTTCCCTGATTATTAATCTAACAATCACGATCCTACAATTGGTATCAGAGCAGGAAAAGCTCTAGATCTTTGTTAAAGTTTGCAGATCATGTCTCAACCAAGCAAGTTTGAGCTCAGAATCTCCACCAACAAGCCACATCTCCGAAAGAAAGGAGAAGAAACATGATGGGAAAAGTGCATGGAAAGCCACATCAAGACCAACGACTACCAATGCTGGAGGATAGTCGAAAATGAAGATGGCTATGTCGACCTTACCATGAAGGAAGAAGACTGGAAACCAGAGCACTATGTTATCATGGAGAAGAATGCCAAGGCCAGGCATTTCATCCTTAATGTACTAGACAGAGAGGACATGGACAAGGTCATAGGCATCAAGACGGCGAAGGAAATGTGGAAGGCTCTCAAGGAGATGCATGAAGGAAGTGATGAACTAAAGCAAAGCAGAAAGTTTGCTTTGGAAGGAGAATACCACACCTTCAAAATGATGGAAACTGAGACCATCTCAGAGTACTACTCTCGCTTCAACAGATTGGTTGGAAAGCTAACAGCGGCCGGAGTCGACCTCGATGAAGTTTCCAAGTCTCTGGTGGTCATCAATGGACTCAACTCCAAATTCACCCTTCTCAAGGGAATCATGAAGAACACTCCAGGCATTCAATCCCTTCCCTTGACTCAAGTCATAGGGAAACTGGAAGTTGAAGAAGGAGAGCACACCAAAGCCAATGCCGACAAAAAACCGGAGAAAAGGAATTGCCCTCAAGATCTCCAAAGCCTTCTCTAGGCTCGAGATGGAGCAAGAGAACTCAGACCTGGAAGAAGAAGAGGATGAACTAACAGCCCTCTTCTCAAAGAACATCAAAAAATTCTTTATAAAAGGAAGGTTCCAAAAGGGCAATTCCTCTCACAGTGGACCAAGAAGAGATCTCAAGGAAGTCTCTTGTTACGAGTGCAAAGAAAAGGGACACTACGCTAAGAATTGTCCCAACAAGGAAGACTCCAAGGAAGAAGAAATACCTCAGAGAAAGAAGGCTCTCGTAGCCTCATGGGGAGAAGACTCAGATGAGGAACTGGATCTGAGTGGCTTCTCTGGAGGAAGATGTCTCATGGCAAAAGGAGATTCAAGCGACTCAGAAGACCTTGAGGTAACTTCTGACGATCTCTTAAAAACTCTAGCTGATTGTGATAAGAAACAACTTCTTAAGATCATAAGGAAACTAGGAAAGGAAACCAGTTCCCTTCAACAAAAACTTTATGACTGTGAAGATGAAATTGCTTGCTTGACTGTTGAGAACTCTGTATGGAGTAAGAAACTTGATGTAACTGAGAAAGACCTAGCTGAAACTCATTCCAAACTCATTGATATTAGAAATGTGCATGCTAGTCACCTTAAAATCTGCAAATCTTGTGATGAAACTAGTATAGACTCTGTTAGAATTCCCTTGCATGATAACCTACCTGAAAATGATATGTTTCAATCTATAATTGATAGGTTAGACATTCTCACTGACTCTATAAATGAAAAAATGATAAATCAAACTGTTTTTGTGAGACAACGTCATGGAATAGGATATGTCAATAACAAAGGGAACAATGATGATGAAGATGAAAAGGCTAGGCGGGAACTTGTTGAGATGAATGAGAACCTCAGTACTGCTCTCGCCACTTCTCGTGATAGGAATCAATTACTATCAGAGAAGATCATGGTTCTTGAGAACAAGGCTGAGGTTGTCAAACGTCTCAATGAAAGTTCTCGAAGTCCTAAGAGGGAATCTAAGGGAAAAGAAAAGATGATTCCTGAAAACCAATGGTTCACTAATTCCTTTGCTCACAAAAGATATGTTGATATGGCTCATAGTAAGGTTAGAAACAATATTGACTTCAACAAAAGGAAAATTGAAAAACCTTTCAGGCCAGGAAAAGGAAAGTATGGACATGTTGTTTACAATCGCTTGTGTACCTACTGTGGTAAGAATGGTCATTACAACACTGATTGTCCTAAGAAAAGGAACTTTGAAAAAGAGAAAAGTGCTTATTATCATGAAAGGAACCAGTTCCCTGGCTATTCACAGACTCACAATGTTGATCCCCCCAGTAAAGCCAAGCTTCGCTGGGTTCAGAAATCTTAGTTCCCTTATGTGCAGAAAGAAGAGAGGCATCCTCAATTATGGTACATCGACAGTGGTTGCTCATGCCATATGACCGGAATAAGAAATCAAATGACCTCTCTTCAACCTCTCCAAGGCGGGAACATATCCTTTGGAGACAAAAGCAAAGGGAAAATCTGTGGAATAGGAACTGTGAGACTCAACGACCACATTAAGGTAAATAAAGTTCACCTTGTTGATAATCTTGGGTTTGATCTAATAAGTGTGTCACAGCTGTGCGATCAAGGATACAATGAAGTTAGATTTAAGTCAAGTGAATGCACCGTCCTAGGAGAAACTCTGCCTAAAAGGCAAAAGATTCAACAATGTGTATGTTGTTGACCCATCATTTGTTCCCAAGGAGAAACTCTGCCTCTCAACAGTAAATGATCAAACTGAGCTGTGGCATCAACGTCTTGGTCATGCCAGCACCAAATTGATCCACAAGCTACACTCAAAGGAACTAGTTCGAGGCCTTCCAAAGATAAGTGGTACATCTTCGGAACCATGCTCAGACTGCATAAAAGGGAAACAAGCAAGAAGTTCCTTCAAATCCAAGAATATGGTAAGCTCCTCTAGGCCCCTTGAACTCATCCACATGGACCTTTATGGACCTATGAGAGTTCAAAGCCTAGGAGGAAACAGGTATATCTTTGTCCTTGTCGATGATTTCTCTCGCTTCACTTGGACTATCTTCATAAAATCTAAGAGTGAAGTCATTGATCGCTTTAAAGATCTGGTTCCTTTGTTAGAAAAATTTCTCGATTGCTCACTCAATTCTATTCGGTCTGACCATGGTACGGAATTGGAAAATGGAGAATTTCTAACCTTTTGCAGTGAACATGGAATTGATCACAACTTCTCTGCACCATACACTCCTCAACAGAATGGAGTAGTAGAAAGGAAGAATAGAGCCTTGGAAGACATGGCTCGGACTATGCTCATATCAAGTGGACTCTCTCAAACATTCTGGGCTGAGGCGATCAACACAGCTTGCTACATCATCAATCGAGCCATGCTTCGCCCAATTACAGAGAAGACACCCTATGAACTCCTAAGAGGAAGAGTTCCCAACATCTCACATCTGAGGGTGTTCGGATGCAAGTGCTTTGTGCACAATAATGGGAAGGACAATCTTGGCAAATTCGACCCAAGAAGTGATGAAGGAATCTTCATTAGATACGCCTCAGGCAGCAAGGCATACAAAGTCTTCAACAAAATGACTAAAAAGGTAGAAGAAAGTGTTCATGTTATTTTTAATGAAAAATCACTTGGAAGAATTGTGCAGAACACTACCACTCCCTTTGAAGACCCGTTTCCCAAGTCATCTCAAGAAGATCCAGATGAAGATGTCACTCCACCAAACTCATGCCCTGCCGCACAGAATCCTCCACTGGCTCCTCCACCAGTTCCCATGGATAATGAACAACAATCCATCTCTGGGAACCATGAACATGACGACAACATATGTGGAGACTTCAATGATTCTTCCTCTCACATGATTTTCAATGGAGAAGGTGATCCCAACCAGGAAGCTGAATGCTCAACTCATAATGTCTCCACATCAAATGCTCTAGCTCCCAACAGAGAAAGAAGAATCATCAAGCCTCCAGTCAGGTTCGAACATCTCACCTTCTTTGTCTTCAATGCCTTTCTATCTATTGTGAAACCAAAGAACATAGGTGAGGCACTAAAGGATACAGACTGGATCCAAGCTATGCAAGAAGAGCTCCATCAGTTTGAAAGGAACAAAGTGTGGCATCTAGTTCCCCGCCCCAAGGATAAGCACATCATAGGAACTAGATGGGTTTTCAGAAACAAGCTAGATGATACAGGAACAGTGATAAGGAACAAAGCAAGACTTGTTGCTCAAGGATACAATGAACAAGAAGGCATTGACTATGATGAAACCTATGCTCCAGTGGCAAGGATTGAAGCAATAAGGTTGTTGATTGCTTTTGCATCACACAAATGGTTCAAGTTGTTCCAAATGGATGTAAAGACGGCCTTCCTAAATGGAATTTTTCAAGAAGAAGCCTATGTCAAGCAACCACCTGGTTTTGAAGACGATGATCATCCAGACCATGTCTACTTCTTAGACAAAGCACTGTACGGCCTCAAGCAAGCTCCCAGAGCTTGGTATGATCGACTTGCCCAGTTCCTACTCTCAAATGGCTACAGGCGTGGAGTTATTGACAAAGCTCTATTCATCCTAGAAGAAAAAGGTAACATCTTAGTGGTTCAAATTTATGTAGATGATATTATTTTTGGTTCCACTGACCTGTCCCTTGTAGACAAGTTCAAAGACTTGATGAGCAGTGAATTCGAAATGAGCTTAATTGGGGAACTCACCTTCTTCCTCGGATTACAAATCACTCAAAAGGAAGATGGTAATCAAATTCACCAACAGAAGTATGTTAGGGAACTACTAAAGAAGTTCAAAATGGATTCAAGCAAGCCTCTCTCCACTCCCATCTCCACCATTGCTCATTTGGACAAGGACCACTCAAGTCCTCTAGTGGAAGAGAACTCTATAGAGGTATGATAGGCCCACTCATGTACCTAACCACTAGTCGCCCATACATTGTTTTTGCTGTTGGCTTGTGTGCCAGGTTCCAATCTTGTCCAAGAGAGACCCACTTGGCTGCTGTAAAGAGAATACTCCGATATCTCAAGGGAACTGATTCACTCTGTATTTGGTACCCCAAAGAATGTCCCTTTGAGCTGATGAGTTTCACTGATGCTGATTATGCTGGATACCTGGTGGATAGGAAGAGCACCTCTGGAATGACACAGTTCCTAGGCCCTTGCCTTGTGTCATGGGGTTCAAAGAAACAAGTCTCAGTCTCTCTCTCCACCACAGAATACGAGTACATAGCTGCTGCCTCATGTTGTTCCCAACTTCTCTGGCTAAAGCAACAACTCGCGGACTTTAGTATGTCTTATGGTCCCCTCTCTATTCTTTGTGATAACACGAGTGCTATAAACATTTCAAAAAATCTTGTGCACCACACTAGGACCAAGCATATAGATATAAGACATCATTTTCTTAGAGATCATGTTGAGAAAGGAAACATCATTATGAAATTTTGTAGAACTGAAGATCGGGTTACAAATATATTCACCAAAGCCTTGAATAGAGTTCCCTTCGAGAACCTTAGATTGGAACTGGGAATGATTCCTATAACCTAGTAGTGACCTTAGTTTAAAGGCTCCTTTTCAGTTCCCCTGATTGACTAGTTTACGATTTTTCACTTGTTGAGTCTTGATATCTATGTGTTATATTTTTTGCTACAAACCCTCTTTTCCATAATGGTTTCTTAAAAAGGCTTAGATAAATTTTTCTAGTTCGTATCTTTTGGTCTTCATTATTCTTTCAACTCTGTCTTTGTTCAAGTTTCTTTGTTGGCCCAAAAGTCACAATCTGATCATATTCTAACCCAACAATATAAGCCGAAATGATGATTGTGTACTATGACCCTCCCTTGCCTCATTGCACAATTCAATTCCCTATGATACTTTTCTTAACCCTCTCTGTGAATTATTGTGCAATGCGATAAATGGCCTCCTTGATTCTTTGTATGGGAACATACTTTTCGGTTCCATGTTTTTAAACACACATCAAGGTTCCCATATATCCCTCTAGCACACTGAAAAAATCGCCAGAAAGGAACTAGGATGGACTACCCTCTAAACGGCTAGTAAGAGAATTGCTCCTCCCAAGACGACATTTATGGCAAATCTTACAGCGTCAGAAGTGTCTTCTCGGCTATGAACTTCTCTCCATGCTCAACCAATATCCTAATGACTTCCCTGAAACCGCCTATAACAAGTTCCTCACCATCACCATAGTAAGAAAACTCAAAACCAAAGATCACCAGGCCGCTCCCTCTGAAACACAAGCTGATCCTCCTAAGGAAAAGGCCAGTTCCCAAGCCTCCCCAAGCTCTCTGCCACCGCTCTACCCCACTCAAGACTCCTCTGCGATCATAACTTCTCTGGGTCGTATTGAAAAAGCTTGCACGGACTGTTCCCATGCTATATCAGTTGCCCTCCGTGATCAAATAAATGAACTGAGAAAACTAGAGCTGCTGTTTCCAGTCTGGTGGAGGTGCTTCAGAAAACATGGGAGGATGCAACTGGAGCAAATCAGGCCACATGCCAGGATGAAGGAACTGGCGACAAGAAGGATGATGAAGAGGAGGCCACTGACATGCCATAGGAACGTCTCTCCTAGTTCCCAGTGCTATAACGCCACAGTGTGCTAGTAGTTCCCTAGGATCCTACTCCCCTCTCCTATCCTCTCTTTTGTCTATCTCCAAGTTTATTTGTGATTTTTTGTGTCTTTTTCTACTATGTGTCTGGACAATGTATTATGCTTTAATGACTAATGAGCTCTTTTGGCTACGTTTCTAATGCATTTTTTGTCTCTGCCTTAAGTTTCTATTATGGTTTGTCATGGGTTTGACGCAATTGTTTATTTCCTTTGATATTATGTTCTTAACATGTCAACTGATCTTTTCGATGATGTCAAAAGGGGGAAGAAGGATAGGAACCTTGAACTTTGGAAACTACTGGGCTAATAGGAACTCTGAACTCGTTCTACTTCTAAGGGGGAATTCGAATAAACTCGTTCATCTGCTTAGGGGGAATTTGCAACCATTGAATGTTCTCTCATTATTTTACAACGTTGTAAATCCCTTAAATTCAACTGGTCTCATGAAATTCAAAGTCCTATTATGTTGCCAGGTTCCTTGTATTTTTCATCATCAAAAAGGGGGAAATTGTTAGGAAATGGAACTCTGGAACCTTAGTTCCCCTACGAGTTCCTTTCCTTAGTTTCTCTACTTTTGAAGATGACAAATATTTTGATACTAATGTTTTATCTTAAAGATGTGTGTTAAGGAACCACAGGACAATTACCGAAAGCATGGAAGCCAAACAGGACAAGAGAACCAAGCAGCAAGCCAAAGGAAGGAACCCAGGTGTGCCCAGAAATGCAACATGTGATATTGCGCTTCCCGAGAAATCTGGGAACACCAACCTCGGACAAGAGAAAGTTGATAACGACTTATGCGAAGCTTCCAAAGTCTGCCATTGTCCAAAGCAAAACAACAAGACGCCTAGAACACATAACCTCGGGCAGAGAAAGGTGAAAGCGACTTGTCATGGAACCTGTCGCTGTCCAGATGACAGTTCCAAGTGCCCAGATTGTTGAACCTCGGAAGAAGAAAGCTGGAGAACGACTTGGCTGAAGTAGTTGACTAACCTAGAAGGATTCTGAGCTGCCTAGGTTGTTTGCATATGTCAAAGACAACGTGGACCAAGGAGAACCACACATCCTAGGGCAAGTTCGATCTGTGGGAACCAAGAGAAGTTTAAGCTGCGAAGAATCCTCTATAAAAGGAAGACTAACTCAAGGGTTATCTTCAAGCATTCACAATAGAATCACACTCCATAGCAAACATCAAAGTGTGAAGCTTCAAACAAGATCATCAACGCAAACTGAGATCAAGAGGAACCAGTCAAGGAATCGAAGAGCTGAGTGCTAATTCCTGTGACTGTAAGTGAGATAGTTCCTAGGTGCTAAGGTCTGTTTTTTGGATTGATTATTGATTGTGTTAAGTTATCTAGGATTACCTAACTGTGTGTAATGTAAAGAAACTGTGTGTTTGTTCCTAGGATAAGCTGTAACCAAAAGAGATAAGAAATCAAGAAGTAGACCTTGAAATCCTTTCGAAAGGAAGGTAGTGGTTTTTATCCTAGATTGCTAGTTGGCAATCGAAGGTTTCCACTATAAGGAACTTGTTCATCTAGTTGATTGTTTATTTCCGCTGCAAAGGGAACTGTAAACTGTGTTCTAAGTTCCCTGATTATTAATCTAACAATCACGATCCTACAAACTTGTATGATGACTGGAAAATTGATACCTTCTCAGGTGCTCTCTTGATCATATATTCGCAGTTTATACAGACAGATAAACTTATTCCTACCAGCATTATAGGCAAATCATTGTTTTGAAGCTCGTGGTCCATAAAATCCATCTGCAAGTGCAACAAGAGTTACGTGTCTACCATACCAACAAGTTAATTTAATTTTTTAAAAAAATAATAGGCATGGGACGAGGTTGGGGATTCAACATTCTTCCAACTAAAATCTAAGCGAGCGACACACGATTCACACAACTCAGGGCACCAAGCTAGAGAAATTTAAGACATACAAATAAAACCACACAAACAGAGATGTCAATAAGGTACACATATGACAGATACGACCGGCGATTACAGTAATCATCGTCGGAGATGAGATGGTTAGAAACGAGGCGACATAAGTGTAGAACTAAATAGTCAGAGAGAAGGTGAAGGAGTACATGAGCCCTCGATAGTCGGCGGCGGATGGTTAACGGTTGCGAACAGAGGCGGAGAGCGACGGCGGGACTGGCGGGGGCGAGGAGAGAGAAAGGAGAAGGCGCATAGAGAGACGTTAGTTATGGTTTTTCTTAATTAGAATAGGCAACCAACTCAGATCTCTTATAGAAAATCTAAAGTTCACGTGGGTACTTACATTAGTTATGAAGAGGCAGAAGCTATGGCGTCGTGTTACTTCCGGCGGCTCATTCCAGCTATCGCGGAGGTCGCGAAACCTAGTTGTCGCCGCCACTGTCCACCACAAGCAACTTTGTCGGCGCCGGAAGAGCTGCTAGGGTTTGAGGAGACCAGGATAGTCATACGGAGGAAGGATAAGGGAGAGGGGCAAGCATGTCTTTTTATGTCGTTTTGATATTAATTGCAAAATTGCCACCGCTTAAATGAACCGGTTGATTTTTAGAACGAATCGGATTTTTTTCTTCTTTTAATCTTAGCCGTCCGTGTTTCTCATCCAATGGCTTATAATAGTACTTAAAGTTTATCTTAAGCACTATACTCTTCAGAGCGCCCCTCTTGTTTTGTTCTCTAAATTGGGTCATATTATAATGTTCTACACGTAGGTTTGTTTCTTCTTTTATGCATTCCTTCAAATATTCAAACGGGGTAGATGGAACAAAAAACATGTGCACGTTAGCATGCGAGGGAAAATGCAATTGCACTGGTTAATGGATTGGAAAATTATACACTGGCACATAGACCTGGCAAAATATGATCCGACCCGGTAACTCGACCCGTTCCGAACGAATTTTTTTGGGTCATAACCCGTAAAGTTGAACCCGAAACCCGTTTTCAAACAAACCCGATGACCCAAAAAATTTTCGGGTCAAAAACGGGTCGGGTCGGATCAACCCGACGGGTAAAAAAAAAAGGCGGCAAAATGAAAAAAAAATACCGCTCACTAAAAAAAACACTCACCCGGGGAAATTTTAGGGTTTATTATTTCAGAACTTCAACCCTGCATTGCGCAACTCCTCTCCTCTCCTCGCCTCAAGCCTTGCGCGGTTGCGCCTCTCCTCGCCTCATACCGCTCACTCGCTCATCGTCGCCGATCCACCACGCCACTATCATCTTCGCACCTCCAGCGGTCGTGATAACTCCCTTCACCGGTTGTTCGTTTGCAGTCGGTGTAGGGTTCGAACACCCTGTTCGTCTCTTCATCTCTGATACGGCTCCGCTTGTCCCCGTTTCTGCTAATCCTCACCACTTCAAGGTTCGTTTTTTTAGTTCTTTCCCGGTTTTCTTGATTTGGAGATTAAGATTTCAAGTTTACTTGCCTTACATTGATTCTTTTTTTTTAATCCTCACCGCTTCAAGCGCTAGATTATTTCATCGTTGATTCTTCTTTGCATGTTAGATTGTGCAATGTTTTGTGCATTTTTAAATTCAGTAGATGATTTAAGCAAGTGATTTAGGGGTCCCAATTTTCTGCGTGTTCTCTTGAATTAGTTGTTGTTTCATCCTTGATTCATTGTTGGTGCAGTAGCCATAGAGTTATTGTTTAATTGGCACGATTTATTGTTTAATTTGTGCAGATAATTGTTCATCCGAAATTTAAATCAAAAGCTAATTAACAATGGTTTATGCAGGAATTGGCACTATTATTGTTTAATTTGTGCAGATTATTGTTTAACTTGTGCATACAGCATACATAAAGCTAGATTTGTGCAGATTATTGTTAATTTAGACTATAATATATAGTGTTAAAATTAATAGTTAAGGCATTACGATAACATTATTTTTATCGGGATTAAAATTGAACTATAGATAGCCATGCGAAAAAAAATTTAATATAAATATTTCGTAAATTAACACAAATTAAATAAAAAAAAGCAGAAAAAAATTGCATAACTCGACCCATTGAGTTGACCCGAACCGACAATAAACCCGTAATAATCCGACCTGATTTGACCCGATAAATTTTAGACCCGAAATAACCCGACCTGAAATGTACCAAAATCCGGGAGTATTCAGACCCGAACCCGCCCACCCGACCCGATTGCCAGGTCTGCTGGCACATGATCCCACCCCTCCTTGTTTACTTGCAAATTTTGGGTTTTCGTTTTATTTTCAGGAAAATGAAAAAAATTTGTTTCATTTCCCCATGTCTGTAAAAATGTCGGATTCCTTTTTTGACTATTTTAAGTCTGAAAAACTTGATTTGTTTAATTTGTAAATTTAGATTTTTGTCAGAATACTTACGAATTTGGAAGTATACTGGATGCAAAATAAAATAATTTGTAACTAAAAGGGAAAATAGCTGAAAATAATCTCAACCATTATTTATATACTAAAAATCATATAATTTTCTAAAACAATACCACCTATTTACATTTACACCGAAAATAATATGGATTAAATTTTAGTTAGATTTTCAATTAGTTTTATGATATTTGCAACGAAATGATGAATTTACATTCAGACTGCTAAATCAGGTTAGCTGTCAAGGTTTAATGTACAATATATTTCCGTTTGCTTTGATTCCGGTCCGGTTTTAAAAGAAGAATACAATCTCGGATTAAATTGATTCGGTTTTGGATCGGATTGAACCAAAAATTGAATTTTTTTGGGTTGAAGACTGAACTGATGGACTGACGTGATCCAAAAAGTCGGTCCGGACCTATTTTTGCTCACCCATGGATTTTACGAATAAAAAGTTTGAAACTACAAAAAAAAAATGAAATGTCAGAGATTAGTATAGAAAAATTTAATCAAATTTCAGGAACCAATCTGAAGAAATATAAGTTAGAGATCAATAATGTAATTTACCCATGAAAATAACTTGTACATCGTTTATTCGAGGGGTAGACGTACATATGCATAAATACAAATCTCATATATATGATTGTCCAATTTGCTAATTGTGTACCTAATATAAGAATTTCTACTTGGGATATACAAAATAGGTTTGGACTTTAATTGAAGGCTGTCCACCGAAATTTGCACCTCTCTTTGACCAACTTCTCCTTCCAAGTTTTGTCCGTTGACTCCATTAATTATACACTGCACAACTCGTATAATATAAGCCGTGATCTTTATGTGCAACGTCTTGATTACACATTATAAGCTTTTTTGTTGAATGTATATAATATGGTTTAACTTTATACTTTGGGGTGTACAAAAGTCCTACGTCCATATGGACCAAATATACATTTACACTACATACCATGTAACTTCAAATATTGACTCAAAATTTCATTAGCAAGAAACACAAAGCACACATTAGGGTGTGGAGCTCACAAAAAATAATAATTGATAAGCATGTATATATGTTTCTGCATCTTTACTTATACAATTTCAGTCATTAATTTGCACCTCAAAAAAAGTGTGGGATTCCTCATTTCAAAATTAAGAATCCAAGGATACTCAAGAAAAAAAAAAACACTTTCACCCTTTCACAATGATTATCCTTTTATTTAATGATTTATATTTTAAAATAATTGTGATTTTGATCTATTTTGCACATACTTTATATATATGTCTTTATAGTTTTTTTTTTAAAGAAAGAATTGTTAATAGTGATATTGAAAAAAATGATAAAAAAAATTAATGAATATGAAAGTAACAAATATGGATATATTTGAATATTTAATACGATGGAGTATTGAGGTTATCATATCTGATATTATGCCTGTTACAATTTTTTATGACATTGCGAATTTTTTATGTATTTTGAGTAAGTAAATGTGGTGACTGATCTTATTGTATGTAAATCTATGTCATCGGCATTCACGGAAAAAATCAAGACTAATTCAGAACTTCTCGTTCTCATTCGAAAAGATGTTATAGACTGATTTTCAAATAAATTCTGATATCAGTCTAAATTTTAGACTATAAAAAAACAAGAGAAAATTGCGAGAAACCACCCGTTAAAGGGCCGATTTTTAGTGGAACCACCCGTTATAGAGAAAATTATTTTAAACCACCAATTATAACCATTCCGTTAGGGCGCGATCACCCAAAGTCAAGATCCGTTAGTTTTTCCGTCAGATTGTGTTAAATGACCAATATACCCCTGATTTTTTTTTTAAATTACCAAATAATAGTGGTATTTTTGCTACAGCTAGAAAATTTTGTAATTAAGCCAAAAGTGTGTGGCCACGATCACAAACTCAACTGTCTTCTTCAACCTCCAGAAACACGTGCGGCAGAAGCTCCTTCCATGGCGGATTTCAGGCCCGATTTTGCACCATTCTTCAAATTAAGGAGTGGGCTTTTTAGATGTATGTATCTCGTCCAAAATCCCTAGAAAACCGGGAACCAAATCACCCCTGAATTGTTCAAAATCCCTAGAAAATCCTCCGGATTCCGAGCTCATGGAGGGCCACGTGAACGTTGAGGATGGCCGGGAGGAGGGAGTCGGATAGGTCGGTGTCGTCGCCGAGGACGTCGGATCCGACGGAGATGGCGGAGATGCAGACGCAGGGGTAGAAGGGGACGACGTGGGCGTAGAGCCAGGCGGCGGCGTTGGAGCGGTTGGCGGCGAGGGCGGGAATGAGGTTGTTGGGGACGGTGAGGAGGATGGAGATGTTGGAGTAGGAGAAGGCGCGGACGACGGAGGGGTCGCCGGAGGGGAGGCGAACGGAGGAAATGCCGAGAAGTTGGAGTTCGGCGGCGACCTGCTCCGGTTGCTGGCCGTGGGAGCCAACGGGAGGGTTGTAGGTGACGCCGACGGGAGAGGTGGGAGCCAGCGGGAGGGTTATTTGGTATTTTTTTTTTAAAACTTGGGTATATTGGTCATTTAACACAATCTGACGAAAAAACTAACGGATCTTGATTTTGGGTGGTCGCGCGCTAACGGAATGGTTATAATGGGTGGTTTAAAATAATTTCCTCTATAACGGGTGATTTCACTAAAAATTGGCCCTTTAACGGATGGTTTCCCGCAATTTTCTCAAAAAACAATGGAGTAGAGAATATTATCAAAATAGGGATGAACTGGATGGTAATGTGAGAGATTTGCATTGGACCTGCAGAAATCTATACGTTTAATAATGCAGTTGCAAGAATCTTATGCTTCACACCTCACATGAATCATAATTCACACTCACACTTTTTCCCCTTACAAATTTGGTTATTTACTCCCCTCACTTCACATGAAGCATACTCCTTAAATCACATTTTCCCACCCTTACAAAATATTACAATTTTCTCCTCTCACCTACCTCTATATATTTAAGTATCTTCCTTTCTCCTCTCTACACCCCAAAAAAGAACACATTCAAACATCTTTCAATCTCTCTCTATTTGGAAGCCATGGGATTGAAGTTGTATGGATTGCCAATGTCAACATGCACTACAAGAGTAATGACTTGTTTGCATGAGAAAGAGGTTGAGTTTGAGTTGGTTCCCGTCAACCTCTTTGCTGCTGAGCATACTCAGCCCTCTTTCCTCTCAAAAAATGTATACATTTTGTAATCTTAATCAATCTATCTTTCTTACATTTTTGTATGTGTTGATTAATTGTTGTACTTAATTCACAAGAGGCATATAATTAGGTTGAATAGTTTTTCTTACTAACATGTCAATCTATGCAGCCTTTTGGTAAGATCCCTGTGTTGGAAGATGGTGATCTCACCCTTTTTGGTATGTTTTCTCAATCTACATTTACTTTTATCAAACCCTAAATTAACTATTTATTGATTTTGGGTGTGTTTGGTAATCGCGGTTATAATGTAAGTTTTGTATAACTCACTAATAAAGTAAGACTTAGCTGGTAAGCATGACATCGTAGCCTAAATGACTATTTATTGATTTTGGGTGTGTTCGGTAATCGAGGTTATACTGTAACTTTTGCATAACTCACTAATAATGTGTTGATGCAGAAGTCTTATAATGTAAGGCTTAGCTGATAAACATGACATTGTTTAATTTGGTTGAATTCCTCTTTGTGTAGAGTCAAGAGCAATCACTTCTTATGTGTGTGAGAAGTACAAGGAGCAAGGAAATGACCTAATCAAGCATGACAATCTCCAAGAGGCAGCTTTGGTGAAGCAATGGATGGAAGTTGAGTCCCAACATTACAACCCTAACATCCAACCCATCATCTACCAAGTGTTTGTGGTCCCCTTGCAGGGCAAAGAAGCCGACCAGGCGGTTATCGACACCCATGTTTCCGAGCTTTCTAAGGTGCTCGACGTGTACGAGGCTAGGCTTAGCACCACCAAGTACTTGGCCGGAGACTTTTACTCGTTGGCGGATCTTCATTGCATCCCTTACACTTTCTACCTTATGAAGACCGAGTTCGCCAAGTTGATCAATGAGAGGCCTCATGTTAAGGCTTGGTGGGAAGACATCTCCTCTAAGCCTGCTTTCCTTAAGGTTGCTGAGAATATGAAGTTTGGAGGGAATTAGTTGCTGATGTTTAAGTTGTTTTTCTCTTGTGTTATTGTGTGTGCTTGTGTTTTTTATTTGGTTTCAAAATGTGTTTGATGGTCTTTGGAATGATAGGTGGTTTGATTATCATATGGAATATAATATAGTTTGTGTTGGGTTTTGAGTAAAGAGAAGCTATCATATAGCATGTGAAGGTACTGCATTTTTTTCATCAACTTCTTGTATTATATGTTTCATATACATCCATATATGGTCAAGGTACTAATTTGTTTTTAAAAAAAAATCAAATCAATTTTAAATTGTTTCACTTACCCATCAAATAATGCACACAGAGATGCACAAGACTCCAAATCACCACCTAACCCAGAAGAGTTCAGCATCTTAAAAATGCATGTAAACTCAAGAACTACTCTTCAAAATGCAGATAACTCAAGAACTTCTAAATGAATGTAGATGTTGGTGATATATATGAACCCTCAAAGAAAACATGTCAAATTGATCAAGAGCACCATAAACATCAATCTAACAGACACTTACAAGAACTTCCTAACAAAATTGTTTTTCAGTTGGTTCAATTCAAGGCAATGGTAACAGTTTCAAAGGAAACATGTAGATAACTTTAAGAACTACTCTTGAAAATGCAAATAACTCAAGAACTCCTAAATCAATGTAGATGTTGGTGATATTATGAACGCTCAAAGAAAACATGTCAAATTGATCAAGAGCACCATAAACATCAAACCAAACAGACACTTGCAAGAACTATCTAACAAAATTGTTTTTCAGTTGATTCAATTCATGGCAATGGTAAAAGTTTCATCTACTATTCAAACTCATCAAATGCTCTCCTGGTTTTTCAGACTCTAAGAAGCTATACCCCAAATCCTTCATAAGCTCCCTCTCCTCCATTAAACCTCTGACCTTTGAAACATCAGCCCACCTTCCCATCTCAGCATACAAATTGGACAACACAACATAGTGTGCACTATTTTCTGGCTCCATCTCTACAAGCTTCCAAGCAACAAACTTGCTCAATTTGTAGTTCTTATGAGCTCTACAGCCAGCCAGCAACGCGCCCCACATGACATTTGTCGGCTCACAAGGCATTATTTCCATGAGATCACGAGCGTCTTTAAGAAAGCCAATGCGTGCTAGGAGATCAATCATGCAGGAATAGTGCTTTGCTCCTGGTGCAAATCCATATTTACCATTAACCAATAAGCTGAAAATCTCTCTACCTATGTCAACAAGCCCTGATTGACTGCAAGCATTAAGAACCGTGATTAGAGTTACTTCGTCGGGTTTAATGGCTTCTCTTTCCATCTGAAAGAACCAGCTAACGACTTCCTCGCCACTCTTGGCTAAAGCTAGTCCCTTGATAAGGGCATTCCATGTAAAAGGATTCTTGTTGTTCATCATTTTGAAGACCTTCATTCCCTCTTCAATCTTCCCACATGTCCCATACATATCAATCAAGGCAGTACCTAATATGACATCCAATTCCCAGCCATTTTTCCTCACACAATCATGTATCCAAACACCCATCTCGAGTGCACCCAAACCAGCACAAGCAGCCAAGGCATTCACCATGGTAACCCTGTTCGGCTCCACACCAGTATACTGCATCTGCTGGAAAGCAATCAGAGCCTCATCAAACCTCCCAGCACCTCTGTTTCCAGCAATCAAAACCGTCCAGGAGACAACATCTCTTTGCGGCATTTCGTCGAACACCTTATGGCACATCCCCATCCGCCCCCCACAAGAGGCATAGAGATTCAGCAACGCGTTCTGAACATAGATATCGTAAAAGTGACCCGTCTTTACAACCTGGGCGTGCACAGGTTGACCCAATTTGAAGTCGGGTTTGTCCGACAAAGACTTGAGGAGGAAGGGGAAGGTGTAATTGTTAGGGGGAATTGAGTTCCTGTTCATGTGGGAGTAGAGAGAAACAGAGTAATTGAACATGTGGGCGTGGGAGAAGGCCTTGAGAAGGTTGTTGCAGATGAAAACGTGGGGTTCGGGGATCTGGGTGAAGAGGGAGAAAGCAGAGCTTAATAGGGTTTGGGAGTGACACGCGTTGATGAAATGGAATGCTACTCTGGTGTCATAGTGGAGGCGATAGATGATCAATTGGGCTTGGATTTGGTGGATATGCGATGGGGAAGAACAGAGTTCCAAGAGTTGAATGATTCTCAAGGTTATGGGGTTCAATTCTTGGATTGGTTTCATGGGAGAAAGGCGGTGGAAATGAAAGTGTTGGTCTTGGGTCTGTTCAATTGGCTTTTCAAGCTTTAGATGGCAAGGACAAACAAACGTACTGGCGCCAGCGATGTGCATCCGGTCCAGACCAGACCGAAATTTTTATAATTTTTGGACCGGAGACCGGACCGGTATGATTCGGTTCTGTTCCGGTCCGGTCTTAAACCGATAAATGTATTTTTATATATATATATATATATAAATTAAATTTTTATTTTTATTTTTTATAACTATTGTGTATAATATTAGATACTATATTTTGTTATTAATTTATATTTATAGTAAAAACTAATTTTTAATTAGTGTTATGAGACATAATAAGACATTAATATATTTAAAATTAAAAACAATAAAAAAACGGTTCATCTGATCTAGATCAGAAACCGGCCGGGTTTGGAACGGACCGAACCGGAATCGAAATTTTAGAAATATCTGGACCGAGGACCGGACTGTAATTCGTCCGGTCCGAGCATTTTCGGTTCGATCCGGTCCGAATCTGTACACCCCTACATATCAACCTAACAAAATTCATTAGAGCACTTAATAAAAACATATTATCAACATAACAAAAGAAATTATACAAATAGAGTATACTCTATTTGGATAGAAGCCTATGATCACATAAGCAATAATGACTGATCGTCCTAGGAGATTGAATAGTAATAGAATGCTAAGAGAAGTATCACACCTGAATTTTGAGGCCGCTGTGAAAGAAAACTTTTCCTCAAACGTTGTTATCAAGTTTGAAGAAGTAGGCCTGGATTAAAGGTGAAAGAAAACCAAATACAGTACTTCGAAACAATTCCACCTTTTTTCATTGGATATTTGTTGTGAGTTGTGATTGTAAGAAAATATTCCATGTCAATATGAAAATTGAAAACCTGGCCCATCTTTTCTTATTCTTTTGTTTCTGGCGTTTTGGCTTTATAATGCTGTGAAATTTTTAGAAAATTGGAAAACAGTACCCATAAAAATGCCTTTCATTCTGAATGCAACCTACACAATGATCTGTTAGGATTCGAACGCAGTTATGAGAGAAAATGAAAGGAAAGAACATGAGAATTGTTAACCAATTCGCCGTAAAGTGTGACTATGTCTGGAGGTGCTGTCAAGCCAGAGTTTTTCTACTATTTTGTTATACGATTACAATTGGGTATAAATATTAAGGATCGAAACCCTATCCGGTCCAAAACACGAACATACAAAAAAAGCTCCATAACCCAACTGGTCCAATGGATGCTTGCTTTTCATTACCAAAGGAAATTCCTTTTACTTTTAAATGCAAACTATAAAATCTAAGATTGCTTGTTCTTCTAAGTTAAGATAGTAACGTGTTCAGTTTATAAACTTTAATGTTACGTTTCATTTTGATCTTCTTTAAACAATAAATAGAACGGAAATTTCGCAAGGTAACCCTCAGGTTTTGCAAATTTTATGAGGTGCCCACATGTTTCGACTATTTCGCGCGGTAACCCTGAGTTTTTTAAAAAGTACGTCAAATGACCTTCCGTTATCTCCTCCGTTAAAATGTGGTTAAATCAATATTTTTTGAAAAAAATAAATAAAAGTTGTTGTTATTTAATTTCTAAAGAAAAAAAAAACATGATAATCATTAATTATTAATTAAAAAAATAAGAAAACAAAACAGAAAAATTCAACTCTTTCCTTTGCTGGGACATCGAATAGGTGAAGATAGAAAGCAAGCACATGTTCCATGATACTAAAAAAAACACATGGCTGCCCCCATTAGTTATTTATATTGTGCTTGCTTCACCTGTTCGATGTTCCAGCAAAGAAAAGAGTTACATTTTTTTATTTTGTGTTGGAACCTTAATAGTTCATTCTGGTTTTGATGATGATAAACACCATTAGGTTTTATGGTTTTGTGTTATTCCTATGAGTTTTAGGTTTCATGAAAGGATAAAGAAACAATAGAAAAACAGTGAAGAAGAGAAAACAGAGGAGCACATTGGAAAGCTATGACAACAAGGAACAGTGCCCGCGCAAACAATTGGGAAAGCTGGAAAGCGCGTGGCGCCTATATAAGGAAAGTTCTTTTATGGAAACGCCGCGTCTGAGGAACAATGCGAGAACACAGAGATACGCCAGCTGTTCCCAGACAGACTCGATTATACAAGGAAACAAGATTTCGTGTTTTACTTGGAGAAGAAGAAGAAGATATTGAGTCTTAGGAAACTTTATAGATAGAAACTAAATGTTTATCAGATTTAGAGTTTATTTGGAAACGATTTTTATCATAGTTACCATATGTGCTTATAGTGTGATATTTGGTAATAGGATCTTTGTTAGACCCTATATATAGATGAGAATTGTCTTGGGGAAAGACATCTTAGCTATTGTCATCCAGAGCTCTTGTGAACTGAGATCGAAAAGCTAAAGCAAGGTACGAGTAGTTATTGCTTTGGTTTTCGTTTGTACTTGTGTTGGTTAGAGGTGATTGCACTCAAAGTCTTTAGCTTAGGGTATAGGTGGAGATAAGACTTGTGTGATTGTACAACTCTAATAATACAAGTATTTATTTTGGAACTTTGTTGTTACTTTGAATCTTTACTTATTTTCGCTGTCTAGGAAACAATCACATAGTTCCCTGATTAAACACACTAACGATTCAACAATTGGTATCAGAGCAGGTTAGCTCTAGATTGTGTGTTCTTTTCAGATTCACAGGTAACAATGGCTTCTACTCATGAAATTGGGCTTGGGAACAACAAACCACCGTTCCTTCCTGTTGGTGGAAAGTTCCAACACTGGAAGGACCTCTTCACTGACTGGTTGAAGAGCAATGACTATCAATGCTGGAGAGTCATTGAGGTTGGGGAAGAGAAGGTTGCTGAAGATGTGACCAAGGGAATCAAACCTTGGAGCCCGAATGACTTCAGAATCATGGAGAAAAACTCTAAGGCTCGAATGTTTATCAACAATGCAATCAGCATTGAAGATGCATCCAAGCTACATTCTTGTGCCACTGCAAAGGATATGTGGGCAACCTTTGAAACAGATGTACATGGGAAGTTCCGATCTTAGAGAGCTTGATCGCTTCCAAGCAAAGAAAGACTTCTATAACTTCGCCATGGTTGATGGTGAGACTGTTTCCTCTTATCAATCCAGATTTAAGGAAATCACCACAAGACTTACTGCTCATGATGTGGATGAAAATGAAATCCTTCCTAAAGAAAATATCTTCATCATTATTGATGGACTTCCTCCAAGGCATAAGATGACTAAAGCTATCCTCAAGGAGAACCCCAACACTCTCAAACTCACACTTCATGAAGTTTTTGGAAAAATTAAGAAGTATGACGAAAAAGATAAATATGTCAAACCTAAAGGCATTGCTTTGATGGTTGAAAAAGCTTTTGAGATGATAGAGAACAATAAAGATGACAACTTGGATGGTGTAGATCCAGAAACTGCTCTCCTCACCAAGGCCATGCGAACTCTCTATCGCAAGAGTCGATCATTCAGGAATGAAGGGAACAATGGTGAGAAACGAGACATCAAGGATATTACATGCTTCAACTGCAAGGAAAAGGGTCACTATGCCAATAAGTGCCCTAAAGGGAACAACTCAGACAACAATGGTGAAAATTCTGGGAATGATAAAAAGAAGGCTTTCGTCGCTGTCTGGGGAGATGATTGTGCCAACTCTGAAGATGATGAACCAAAGTCATGGGGGAACAAAAGAATGTGTGCAATGACTCTGAAGGCACCAGTTGAAGAACAAGAGGTAGATCCTGAAACCTTCTTTGAATCTCTTGTTAATTTCGATAAAAAAATCTTTGATTTCTCTTATCAAGAGCATGTATAATGAGAATCTCAAAACTCAAAACGACCTAGGTAATGCTGAGGATAAATGCAATGAATTGAATGAATCTTTATCTAAAATTGCAAATTCCTCTGTTGTTCCTTATGTTGAGAGTAATGTTACTCACAGTGATCATAGTTCCTTTAGCACTGTTAGGGACCTATCTCAGATGAAAGCTCAGATTGATAAAATTCACTCTATACTGGTTGAGCAAAAGCTTAGGGAAGAAATAGTTACCTCTGTTGAGCCCAAGTATGGTCTGGGGTACAAAGGAGAGAAACAAGAGAGTGAGGAACATGAGTTATCCATACCTGAGATTAGAGAGATGAAGGATAGGGAACTTCAAAATGCTAGGGAGAGAAACTCTTATCTAAAAGAGCGTGTGAAGACCTTAGAGAGTGGGTTGAGTGAAGACCAAGCATGGTATCAAGGTCAACCTGTCCATAAGATATATCTCATCCAATCCCAGGGAAACTTGCCTAACACACCTGACCCTATTAGAGCCAAACAACGTAGGATGCCTGTCCCAAATCGCAAGTATGCCATGGGAGACTACTACAAGATCTGTTGACATTGTGGGAACAACAGCCATGTTGTAAAAAACTGTGCTAAGAAACAAAGGTTCACTGAAGAGCATACTCAGCGAAGGAACAGTATAAGTAATAATGTCGATTTAAATGATTACGATGTTTCTCCTGAACCATGCAATGATAAGCCTAGAGAATATTATTTTGTCTCTAAACGACCAGGTAAAGCCAAGCTTGCCTGGGTCGCTAAACACTAACTCTCTTTATGCAGGATAAAGTGAGGGGGAACAACAGGTGGTTCATTGATAGCGCATGCTCATGCCATATGATAGGAAATAAAGATCACCTTACCTCACTTCAACAACACTCTAAGGGAACCGTGTCCCTTGGAGATAAACGCTGCAGAGAGATAGTGGGAACAGGAGAAGCTACATTGAATTCAAATATCAAAATCAAAGAGGTTAGTCTGGTTCATCAACTTGGTTTTAACTTGCTAAGTGTAGCTCAGCTATGTGATCAAGGAGACAACGAGACTGTGTTCACACTCAAAGATTGCCACGTGAGGAATAGAAAAACCAAGGAGATTGTGCTGAAAGGTGTCAGATTCAACGATGTGTACATTGTTGACACAACATTCAAGCCTTCAAGGGAACTGTTCTTTGCGTCTCTAGCTGAAGAGACGGAACTATGGCACATAAGGCTTGGACATGCAAACTTACAACTCATTCACAAACTCCACAAGAAGGAACTGGTGAGAGGACTTCCAAATGTCAAACCTGAAATCCATGGAGTCTACGAAGCCTGTGTAAGAGGAAAGCAAACATGTTCCTCTTTCAAAAGCAAACCGGATGTTACCACCTCTCGTCCTCTGGAACTGATCCATATGGATCTTTGTGGTCCCATGAGGATAAGAAGTCATGCATGGAACAAGTATGTCTTTGTTATTGTTGATGATTACTCTAGATTTACATGGACAATCTTTCTCTCTTCTAAAGAACAAGTATTCGAGGCATTTGAATCCTTCATCAAGGGTGTGGAAACAAATTTGGGTCTCAAGCTAAGCTCCATTCGATCCGACCATGGAACATAGTTTGAGAATTCCATGTTCGTTGATTACTACATGGAACATGGGGTTTCTCATAACTTCTCTGCTCCTAGGACACCACAACAAAATGGAGTAGTCGAGAGGAAAAAATAGAACATTGGAGGACATGGCAAGACCAATGCTCATTGCAAGCAACCTTCCTCGAATATTCTGGGCTGAGGCGATCAACACTTCATGCTATATCCTTAATCGTGCAATGCTTAGACCATTGTTAAATAAAACTGTATATGAACTAATCAGGGAATGCAAGCCCAATGTTTCCCACTTGCGAGCCTTTGGTTGTAGGTGTTTTGTTCACAATAATGGAAAGGACAACTTGGGAAAATTCGATCCAAGGAGCGATGAAGGAATCTTTCTAGGGTATGCTAACTCAAGCAAAGCTTATAGAGTCTACAACAAGCGAACCCGGAAGATTGAAGAGAGTATTCATATAGTCTTCGATGAACACTCCAAAGCTGTGAGTGATTCCATCAATCCAACAACAACGGATCATGATTTTCCAAGGATGCAACGAGAAGACTCAGATGATGATGATAATGACAACAACAATCATTGTGACAACCCACACACAGGGAACCGTGCACCCACTCCTAGTGGAAGCACACCAGGCTCTCAAGGAACCACAGATAACGGAACTACGATCAACATCGCTCCACCTGTAGTTCCCTCAGCAACAACCCAAGATGCTGACACTGGTGTCACCACTGTTCCTACAGGAACTTCTGGTGGTGATACATCTAAAATCGAAGAAGAATTGCTAAATGCAATTGTGGAGGACTCGGAGGAAGACACACAAGATAACGCTGCTGCACCTATAATTCGGGGAACAACTTCAACTCCTTCAGAACCTGTCATTGTTCCCACAACTACAACAGCTACAGATCCTTCTCCTATCTCTCCACTCCCAGTATCTACAAGCTCCAGAATTGCAAAATGCCATCCAGTCGACAATCTTCTCACACCATATGAAGAACGAGGTACTCGCTCTCAACTCTACGACTTTTGTGCTTTCTATGCCTTCATCTCTTTTGTAGAACCAAAGAACATCAAAGAAGCACTCAAGGAACCAGATTGGATAGTTGCTATGCAAGAAGAGCTACATCAATTCGAAAGTAACAAAGTTTGGAGACTTGTTCCCCTTCCAAAGCACAAGCATGCCATCGGTACTAGATGGGTTTTCAGAAACAAGCTTGATGACTCTGGAACTGTGACAAGGAACAAAGCAAGACTGGTTGCTCAAGGCTACAACCAACAAGAAGGGATCGATTATGATGAGACATATGCACCAGTAGCCCGCATGGAAGCCATTCGACTCCTCATCGCATATGCTGCCTTCAAAGGATTCAAGTTATATCAAATGGATGTCAAAACAGCCTTTCTCAATGGCTATCTTTAAGAGGAAGTTTATGTGAAACAACCTTCAGGCTTTGAAGACATGAAACATCCAGAATATGTGTATGCTTTGGACAAGGCACTGTATGGGCTCAAACAAGCTCCCAGAGCTTGGTATGATCGGCTGGCACAGTTTCTTCTCTCCAATGGATACAGACGTGGAGCCATTGACAAGACACTGTTCCTCCTGGAACACAAAGGTGAGATTCTCGTAGTCCAAGTCTATGTTGATGATATTATTTTTGGTTTCACTAACCCTGCCCTTGTAGAAAAATTCAAAGATCTCATGAGCAGTGAATTTGAGATGAGTATGATCGGGGAACTCTCTTTCTTCCTCGGATTACAAGTCACTCAATCCTCTGAGGGAACAAGAATACATCAACAAAAATACATCAAGGAACTATTGAAGAAGTATGGTATGGATAAAGCTAAACCTATTGATACTCCTATTTCTCCTAACACTCGACTTGATGCAGATTTGAATGGACAAGATGTCAATGCTACAATGTATAGAGGCATGATTGGTTCCTTACTTTATCTAACGACAAGTAGGCCAGACATTATGTTTAGTGTGTGTCTATGTGCTAGATTCCAAGCAAATCCTAAGGAGTCACACCTAACTGAGGTCAAGCAAATCATGAGATACTTGAAAGGGAACGACAAATTATGTCTTTGGTATCCAAGGAATAGTGGATTCGAACTTGTAGGCTTCACCGATGCTGACTTCGCTGGTCACCTCGTGGATCGCAAAAGCACATCAGGGACGGCACAGTTCCTTGGCCCATGCCTTGTCTCTTGGACATCAAAGAAACAAAACATTATTGCCCTTTCAACCGCTGAAGCTGAGTACGTTGCTGCTGCCGCTTGTTGTGCCCAGGTATTATGGCTTAAACAACAATTGGAGGATTTTGGTATGTCTTTTGGCATTGTTCCCATTATGTGTGATAATACTAGTTCTATCAATATCTCCAAAAATCCTGTCCATCATTCACGTACTAAGCATATTGATATTCGTCATCATTTTCTTCGTGATAATGTTGAGAAAATTTTCATTAGAATGGATCATTGTAGGACAGAGGAACAAGTTGCAGATATCTTCACCAAAGCACTGGATAGAAAACCCTTTGAGTATTTGAGAATGCTCCCTGGGATGATCTCTCTAAATTGAGGAACTCCACATCCACTATTCCCTCAGTGATTGGCTAGATCGATCAATTATAAAATAGGGAACAACTTCTATGTGGCATGTTACTTGCAATTGACTTGCTTATTCGTCTTGCTATGTGCTTTGTGTTACACTATATCAAAAACATCTCGTAACTTCTATTCTTGATCATATATGCTATATTTTTACTTGATAACATCTTCCTTCAAGCCCAAAGCAACCAATTTTATTATCTGAACCCTCATTACAAGCCAAAATGATAATTGGTTGCACAGCCGTCCCTAACTTGGATCCAGGTAAATGTTCCCTATGAACTTCTCTTTGTTTGCCTTATTTTACTGGGAATCATTATCTGGATCGTCATTGTTCCCTACCTATATTTTTGTTTGGATATATCTTTGCAATTTTGTGTGAACCCCATAAAATATCCAAACCAGCCTTTCCATCCACTCAAGGAACTCAGAGTCTTCTGTATGGGATTTGTCTAAGGGGGAACTACGAAGGGAACAGTGAACGGGAACAATCTGCTGAACGTTGAGAGTTGCAGGTAGCCGTTGCTCTCTGCGTCGCCTGCATTCAATGGTGAGTTGATGGCTCTGCAGCGAGGAACAATGTGATTGCGAGAAATAAGAGGAAAGTGATCGTTACCAGTGGAGAGAGAAAAAGATCTGATTTCCGATTTCGAAGATATCAATGGCGAGACTTTTGGTAAGCCTATCCTCACCTTCCCTTTTCGTTTCGTTTCCCAAATCTCTTGCCCTCTATAAATCGTAACCCTCACCTCAAACCGATTTCACCACTGTTTCACTCTCTCCATCAATATCTGAATCCACTCTCCCTTTGCCCTTTGCTCTCTGCCGCCTCAAACCCTAAATACCTTCAAAACCCCTCTTTCTCAAACACAACCCCTTCACCATGTCTACTCCTTCATCTTCTTCTACCCCCGCCATTGATGTCTTCAGGCGGCTATGACTCTACAATCCAAAGTCTCCACCTCCATGGCTGTTGTGATGGACATCGCCAAAGAAGCTACATCCTCAATCGCCGAACTCAATGAGGAACAGCCTAAGGGGGAACATCCATCCGTGGAACCGGTCCCATAACCTGACACCTCCAAAGAAATGGTGACAATCTCCGAGCCTGAAGAAGAAGTGGAATCTCCTCCCAAATCCAAAGAAGCTGAAGAGGAGGAGGCCTTGGCTGATATGGAGGCTGAGCTGGGTCACCAACCTCTGGAAATAGTGGTGCCTAGTCGCAAAAGAAAGCACTCCGTTGGCGCCGCCGACGAGGAAGAAGAGGAGAACCCTGATGTTGTGATCACAGGGGAACTGAGAGCGTCCACTGAAGCGTCCACTCCGACCAAATCTGTCGCTGGTGAGACCACTTCGGGCACTCTCAAGACAAGGCTCCGATCTGCAAAGAAGGTCGAAGCCAAGTCTGAGCCCAGGAAGAAGGCTAAGCTGGAAGACATGGTTGTTGATGGGAAGAAAATCATTCTCTATCTCCTCATCCTAGATGGATTCCTCATCGCCAATAACTTCACTGATGTCTTGGAGCGCATCAAGTTTTAAGGCTGGGAACAGTTTCTCTCCAATAGTGTCATGGCCAATCCAGACCAAGTCAAGGAGTTCTACCGTTCCTTCCAGCTCAACACCAGTGTTACAATGGTGGGAACAGCGAAAATTCAAGGGGAAACGATGTCCTTCACTACTTCAAAGGTGGGTCGTTTGTTGGCTGTCACTGCTGAGGGGTTTGGCAAAATTTCTGAGAAAAACTCCGACGCCATGAAAGCGGCCAAGGAGGCAAGCTCTGAGAGGCTATTTAAGTCGAAAATCCCAGCCACTCATGTGTCCGCTCTCACTCTGCCCTAGCGAATCGCCCACCACATCATCATGAAGGCTGTGGTTCCCATGCAAGAAAAGAGGAACACCATCACCTCCACTAATTTTTTATTGCTGGATAGATTCTGGAACATGGAAAAGATTGACCTTCCACAGATCATTCTACAGCACATGGCTAAGTGTAGTGCCAAAACCCACTCCCTTACTTACCCCAACGTCATCAAACTGATTCTGCAAGCAGAAGGGTTCTACAAAGCATAAGGTGAAGTTTCCATGGTCACTGAGCTCGACATGGTGAACGTAAATAAGATGCAGTTCCAAGGCGATACAAAGGGAACTTTGCCTGTGTCTGATATTCTGAAGAAAGAAGCTGGAGAGGGCACTTCCAAAGGATCTAAAGGTGCTTCAGTGCAAAGTCAGATGCTCACTGAGTTGCGTGAAATCAAAAACATCTTGTCTCTGCTTCTTGAGTATTTCCTCAACAAAGATAAGGCCCAGAAGGAGGATTCTGAGTCTTGAGTGGACACCTTTCCTTATCCAGTCCGTCTGGCCATCTTCTCTTGAAATTTTTATATGTCATCTTGTTTAAGTGTTTGCATTGTGATTTTTTTTGTGGTTGTTTGTCTGATTGTTCCTTGCTTTGTGTAATCAATTCCCTGCATTATGAATGAACTTGTCTTTACTGGTAACTGTTGCTTAGTCATGTTGTTCCACTGGCAAATTTTTTGGTCTTTTGATGATGCCAAAAGGGGGAAGTGTGGAAATTGTGTGATAACTCAGATTAAAAGAGGTAACAGTTAACTGTTCCCAATTCTTTGAGAATTTCTGGACGGTGCCAGTGCTGAGGGGGAACGATGATGCAACTTGGAGGTATGAATTACAATTATTCATTTGATATAAAACTTTTGCTTATACGTTTAAACTGAGATACATGGTGATAAATATTACTTTGCTTATTACTCTGTTTTGATTGAATAATTTTTGAATGGGTTTGTCATCACCAAAAAGGGGGAAATTGTTGGAACCTTAATAGTTTCCTCTGGTTTTGATGATGATAAACACCATTAGGTTTTATGGTTTTGTATTGTTCCTATGAGTTTCGGGTTTCATGAAAGGATAAAGGAACAATGGAAAAACAGTGAAGAAGAGAAAATAGAGGAGCACATTGGAAAGCTGTGACAACAAGGAACAATGCCCGCACAAACAATTGGGAAAGCTGGAAAGCGCGTGGCGCCTATACAAGGAACGTTTCTTTTATGGAAACGCCGCGTCTGAGGAACAATGCGAGAACACAGAGATACGCCAGCTGTTCCCAGACAGACTCGATTATACAAGGAAACAAGATTTCGTGTTTTACTTGGAGAAGAAGAAGAAGATATTGAGTCTTAGGAAACTTTATAGATAAAAACTAAATGTTTATCAGATTTAAAGTTTATTTGGAAACGATTTTTGTCATAGTTACCATATGTGCTTATAGTGTGATATTTGGTAATAGGATCTTTGTTAGACCCTATATATAGATGAGAATTGTCTTGGGGAAAGACATCTCAGCTATTGTCATCCAGAGCTCTTGTGAAATGAGACCGGAAAGCTAAAACAAGGTACGGGTAGTTATTGCTTTGGTTTTCGTTTTTACTTGTGTTGGTTAGAGGTGATTGCACTCAAAGTCTTTAGCTTAGGGTATAGGTTGAGATAAGACTTGTGAGATTGTACAACTCTAATAATACAAGTATTCGTTTTGGAACTTTGTTGTTACTTTGAATCTTTACTTATTTTCGCTGCCCAGGGAACAGTCACATAGTTTCCTGATTAAACACACTAACGATTCAACATTTTGTTTTCTTATTTCTTAATTAATAATTAATGGCTGCAATGATTGCAAAACTTGAAGGTTACCTCGTGGAATTCTCATAAATAGAATAAGATGATGATTCTCTTACTTCTTGTCACTTCACTGTACAAGTTGATGATGTTTTTTTTTTATTACAGGCAAACACTAGGACCCATTAAAATCAAATGGCAGTCCTAAATCATCCCAATGGATGATCTTTACAAACTTGGTACCAAAGAAGTTAAAAGAAGAGTTTAAATTTGTGAACTCATATCTAGATTCAGATGGAGTATAACGTGAATGATGCAACTGAGTAGCCGGGGTGGAGAGAAGGATCCGTTGAAACTTGTACAGAACCGGTGAAGGAAGAAGATGACCGGCGAGGAAATCCGTTGCACGGTTTGCCTCCTAAAAGTAGTGGTGAACCTGAAATGAAGCAAAAGACGACAAAAGCACAACAATATCTTGAATAATTGTGTTTATTTCCCAGGGAATTTTCCATATACCTCTAATGGAGTTAATAACAACTAAATTGTCCCCCTCAACAATTAAGTAAGGTAAGTGAAGGCGAGATGTTTGTTGATCAGCGCTACTTTGTAGGGTTTAACTAGGAGTTGTTATTGGAGTTTTAGGTACCATTTGGATGTGTTTAGAGCGTTATTGTGGAGTATGGAGTTAAGGGGAAGAAGTGTGGTTTTGGTGGTTTGAAAGAGCTTAAATGAAGACTTAAGAAGATGGAGAAGAAAGCCACCAGAGAAGACGAAGATCAGAAGAAGACGAGATCTACAGCGAAGAATCTGCGGTCGCGGGGGCTAAAGCCGCGATCGCGGCAACACAAGACAGCGCGAGCCTTACAGAGATATTTCCGCAGTCGTGGAAGAAAGAGTCGTGATCGCGGAAATCGGTCATCAGACGCGCACGAGATTATTTTCGTTTCCTTTCGTCCGAAGATTTACTTTTTACTTTACTTCCTTTTCTTTTATTTCTTTTATTTCGTTAGTTTATTTTATTTTATTTTAGATGTTATTTGTTATCTTTAGTTTTAGGTTTTGGCTAGGGTTTATAACCTAGTTAGCTAGCAGCCTTTTCATTATCTCAGTTTACATTAGTTTTTCCCTTTGAGTTTTATGTTTCAAGACTATGAAGAACTAAGCAACTTTTGCTTAGTCCGACGATTGAAGCCTTCGTTTGTATTTGGTTGTGAGGTTATAATTCTATTTCTTTTCCTTTGAATGTATTGATTCTCTTGTACTTCATCCTATTGATTCTTGCTGATTTGACTGGCCTGATCACCTAGTTGATATTAGTAATTGTCTATTGCTAGGGTTTGGTAATTACTGTTTGAGTTACCTAATTCAGAGTAGCAACTACGATATTCTAAGAACTGTTTGGACTGGTTTATTGTAGAGAGAATTAATTGCATGCAATTGTAAGACTGTTTGCTACACTTGCATGTATCTATTGAAAATTTTGTGCTCATTGCTGCTGTTGAATTAAATCTGGAGGTTTTCCTGGTTATTTGATAGTTAGTATTCTCAGGGTATGTTTGTCCTGTTTATAACCTTAAGAAAAGGAGTAGAACATTCCTAGGAAGTGTTAGGAAATGGAACTCTGGAACTTAGGTTCCCCTGAGAGTTCCGTTCCTCAGTTTCTCTACTTTTGAAGATGACAAATATTATGATACTAATGTTTTATCTCAAAGATGTGTTTTAAGGAACCACAGGAAATTACCTAAGGCAGGAAAGCCAAACAAAACAAGGGAACCAAAGGAACAAGACAGCTGAAGGAATCCAGAGGAACCCATGTGTGCCCAGAAATGGAGCTTGCGACATTGCGATTCCCGAGAAATCTGGGGACACACAACCTCGGACAAAAGGTGTCGAAAACGACTTGTCCGAAGCTTCCAAAAGTCTGCCAAGGTCCAAGAGCTAAAGAACAAGATGCCTAGAGAACCTCTACCTCGGACAGAGACGATGAAAGCGACAACACATGAAGACGTCGCTGTCCAACAGACGGTTCCCAAGCGGCCAGCTTACTCAACCTCGGACGAAAGCGTTTTGACAACGACACCACAAGGCTCGTCTGAGGTAGTTGACCAACCAAGAGAGATTCTGAGCTGCCTAGGTTGTTTGCACATGCCAAGAACAACGTGGATCAAGGAGAACCACTAATCCTAGGGCAAGCTCAATCCGTGGGAACCAAGAGAGGATCGAGCTGCGAAGAATCCTCTATAAAAGGAAGACTAACCCAAGGGTTATCTTCATGCACAAAAACAAGAACTCACACTCATTAGCAAATATCTAGTGTGAACCTCAAAACAAAGATCATCAAAGCAAACCGAGATCAAGAGGAACCAGTCAAGGAAGAAGAGCTGAGTGCTAAGTTCCTGTGACTGTAAGTGATAGTTCCTAGGTGCGAAAGTCTGTTTCTTGGATTGATTATTGATTGTGTTAAGTTATCTAGGATTGTCTAACTGTGTGTAAGGCAAAGGAACTGTGTGTTCGTTCCTAGGATAAGTTGTAACCAAAAGAGATAAGAAATCAAGAAGTAGACTTTGAAATCCTTTCGAAAGAAAGGTAGTGGTTTTTATCCTGGATTGCTAGTTGGCAATCAAAGGTTTCCACTATAAGGAACTTGTCATTTGTTTGATTGTTTATCTTCCGCTGTGAAAGGAACTAAGAATCGTTATTCTGAGTTCCTTAAGCTTTTATCTAACAATCACGATCCTACATGAAGGAATAGAGATAATCTAGGATCAACCAAGAAAATGAATGGTAGAGAGAATTAATTGCTACACTTGCATGTATCTATTGAAATTCGTGTGCTCATTGATGGTGTTGAATTGAATATGGAGGTTTTCCTGGTTATTTGATAGTTAGTATTCTCAAGGTCTGTTTGTCCTGTTTATAACTTAAGAAAAGGAGTAGAACATTCCTAGGAAGGAATAGAGATAATCTAGGATCAACCAAGCAAATGAATGGTGGATATTTGTCTAGCTAAGTACTTTTCCCCAATTGATTACCACCTTTGCTTTACTTTATTTAGTTTAATTGCAAACAAACCAAAAAAAAACCTTTGTTACCTTTGACATACATTTGTGCACTTAGAAAGATTACTTCCTCCCTGTGGGATTCGACCCTTGCTTGCTTAATTTACTTGGTTAGGTTTTTAAGGATTTATTTTGATTAGGCATCACGACTTTAGCTTCTATCAAATTAGCGTCGTTGCCGGGGAGCAAGTTGTAATTTTTCTTTGTGCTTGTTTGTGTGCCAACTTGTGTGTGGACCTATCTTATGGTCCACACCCGTGCTACTGACGCTTCCCTTTTTGATTTTGATAAAGAAATGTGTTAGGAAACGAAACTCAGGAACCTCAGTTCCCATGAGTGTTCTTTTTCTCAGTTTCTCTACTTTTGAAGATGACAAATACTTTGATACTAATGTTTTATCTCAAAGATGTGTTTAAAGGAACCACAGGACAGTTGTTGAAACCATGAAAGCCAAACAAGATAAATAAACCAAACAAGCAAGCCAAAGGAACCCAGAAGTGCCTAAAAATGCAACACGTGACTTTGCTCTTCCCGATGAAGCTGGGAACACAGAACCTCGGACAAAAGATGGTGAAAGCGACTTGAGCAAAGCTTCTAAAGTCTGCCACCATCCAAAGGAAAGCTCCAAGATGTCTAGCACGCTGAACCTCGGACAAAGGTTGCTGAAAGCGACATGTCACAAGGCTGTCACCATCCAGAGGATAGTTCCAAAGTGTCTAGGTTGCCGAACCTCGGACGAAAGGAATTGGATAACGACATGACAGACTTGTCTGAAGCAGTTGACCAACCAATGTGGATTCTGAGTTGCTTAGGTTGTTGGTACATGTCTAAGTCAGCGTGAATCAAGGATTACCACACAACCTAGGTCAAGCTTGCTCTGTGGGAACCAAGAGAAGATCCAACCTCGAGGATCCACTATATAAGGAAGATAAGCTCCGCTGTTATCTTCAAGCACTACAACAAGAATCACACTCAATAGCAAACATCATAGTGTGAGCTTTCAAACAGATCGTCAACTCAAACCAAGATCAAGAGGAACCAGTCAAGGAATCTGAGAGTTGTGTGCTAGTTCCTGTGACTGTAAGTGAGTTAGTTCCTTAGTGCTTAGGATTGCTTCTTGGATTGATTATACTTGCTGTTAAGTTTATCTAGGATTGTCTAACTGTGTGTAAGATAAAGAAACTGTGTGTTTATTCCTAGAGTAATCTGTAACCGAAGTGATAAGAAATCAAGAAGTAGACCTTGAAATCCTTTCGAAAGAAAGGTAGTGGTTTTTATCCTAGATTGCTAGTTGGCAATCGAAGGTTTCCACTATAAGGAACTTGTTCATTTATATTTGATTGTTTATTTCCGCTGCGAAGGGAACTGTAATCTGTATTCTCAGTTCCCTTATTCTTAATCTAACAATCACGATCCTACAATTGGTATCAGAGCAGGAAAAGCTCTAGATCTTTGTTTAAGTTTGCATATCTAAGATGTCTCAGTCGAGCAAGTTTGAGCTCAGAATCTCTACCAACAAACCACATCTCCGAAAGAAGGGAGAAGAAACATGGTGGGCCAAGTGCATGGAAAGCCACATAAAGACCAATGACTACCAATGCAGGAGGATAGTCGAGAATGGAGATGGCTATGTCGATCTCAACCAAAAGGAAGAAGATTGGAAACTTGAGCATTATGTCATCATGGAAAAGAACGCCAAAGCTAGACAGTTCATTCTCAATGGACTGGATAGAGAAGATATGGACAAAGTCATAGGAATCAAGACGGCGAAAGAGATATGGCAAGTACTCAAGGACATGCATGAAGGAAGTGAGAAACTAAAGCAAAGTCGAAAGTTTGCTTTAGAAGGAGAATACCACACATTCAAAATGATGGAAACTGAAACCATCTCTGAGTATTACTCTCGCTTCAACAGGCTCATTGGAAAGCTAACAGCGACTGAGGTCGCCCTTGATGAAGTCTCCAAATCACTGGTGGTCATCAATGGACTTAACTCTAAGTTCACCCTCATCAAAGGAATCATGAAGAATACCCTAGGCATTCAATCCCTTCCCTTGACTCAAATCATAGGAAAACTGGAGGTTGAAGTAGGAGAACACACCAAGGTCAATGCTGACAAGAAACTGGAGAAAGGAATTGCCCTCAAAATCTCCAAGGCCTTCTCAAGGCTTGAGATGGAACAGGAGAACTCAGACCTAGAAGATGAGGAGGACGAACTTACATCTCTCTTCACAAAGAACATCAAAAAATTCTTTGTGAAGGGAAAGTTCCAAAAGGGCAGTTCCTCTCACAATGGACCGAGGAGAGATCTCAAAGATGTCTCTTGCTATGAATGCAAAGAAAAGGGGCACTACGCTAAGAGTTGTCCCAACAAAGAAGACTCCAAAGAAGATGAAAAACCTCAAAGGAAGAAGGCTCTTGTGGCCTCATGGGGAGAAGACTCAGATGAGGAACTAGATCTGAGTGGTTTCTCTGGAGGAAGATGTCTCATGGCAAAAGGAGATTCAAGCGACTCAGAAGAACTTGAGGTAACTTCTGATGACTTCCTAAAATCTCTAGTTGATTGTGATAAGAAACAACTTCTAAAAATCATAAAGAAACTAGGAAAGGAAACGAGTGCTCTTCAACAAAAACTTGATGATTGTGAAGATGAGATTACTTGCCTGACTGTTGAGAACTCTATGTGTGTGATACCCCGTAATTTTGTAAGGCTATTTTGGGAATTATGGATTTTTCCCGAGCACCAGTTTGGTACGTCGGATTTAATTCTGAAGGTTTGAGACATTCTGTAATGTGCTCTGTATCTGTAATATTTTTCTCAGTGAAGAATTATACAGTCGAGATGTTTTGGAAGTTCGTAATCGTTCGTGTACCACTTTTGTTAACGCGGGTTAAGATTGGTACAAGTTTATTGCCCAAGAGTTGTTATCTAATGGGCAATAGTACAAGATTCTTTATCCAAAGGTTATTGTCCAAGAGCTATTATCCAAGAGGCAATGTGCAAGGTTATTACCCAAGGGACGGGAAGGAAGCTTCCTACCACCTTCCTCCTCCTTGGATTTGCCTATAAATAGAGAGCATTGGGTGAGAGTGAAAGGGGTTGAAAAACGCGGAAGCGCTGTCAAGCTCTCGTCTCTCAAAAATGCTCTCAAAAATGCTCTCAAAACGCTCTCTCTCGGGAAGGCTCTAGTGGATCGTCGAAGCTCGTTTAGTGTCATTTCTGGTGGCCAAGAGGAGCATTGGAGGCTCTCGGATGCCTAGAAGCCAAGCAAGGCGAAAGACGAGCCAAATCGATCGTCGAGGGTGAGTTTTCTCCTCTCGTATTTCTGTTTTCGTTCGTGACGGCGACCGCCGCGAGGGTCACGGCGACCGCCGGCTCGAAGGTGGTGACCGCCGGCATGAGACGACGCCCGCCGTGAGGAACACGGCGACCGCCGGCATGAGACGTCGCCCGCCGTGAAGATCCCGGCGCCCGCCGTGATGTTGTGGCCAGCCGCCGTGAAGAAGGGCCAAGGAGCGGCGCCCGCCACAGTTGAGCGGCGCCCGCCGTAGTTGGGCGGCGCCCGCCGTGATTGTTGTGGCGCCCGCCGTGAAGTTGTTGTTGGCCGGGTTGATGTGTTGGCTTCCGAGGCCTTCGTTCGGGTTTCGTTTCCATCGATTCCTTTCGTTCTTTCGTAGATCGGTATTGTTGTTTGTCGAATCTAACTTAGGGTTTCTTTATGGGTCGATCCGAAGGTACCGGAGTTGGCGGATTTGTCTCTGTGTCGAGCCCGGAATCCCGTCGTTAGACTTCGTTCAATCTCTGCGGACTCAGGCAAGTGGCGGTTCGCTCTTGCTCATCGTTCCATATTTACATTAATTATCAGTTGTTTATCTAAGTAATTAATTTGGAATGATTACTGTGTTTGTCTGGAATTGGTTTTATAAACTGTTTTGGAAAATCATATAATAGGTTGTATATCTGTTAGAACGACGCTATTATCTGTGATCGCCTTTCGGGCATTTATGTGGATTTATCTTGTACTGTGGTTGTGTTGTAACTGTTAGTTAGCACGAGTATTTGTAGGAACGCCTGGATCCTGAGAGTTCCATGCGCGTTCCTTTATAATTGTAAGGGCGATGAAGACCCAACGATTGTTGAAGTTTGAACTCAGTGAGGTTCATTCTTTTAAAGGGCGAGCAAGACCCTGTGATAGTAGAAGTTTGGACTCTGTGAGGTTCATTCTTTCGATATAGATTCAGAGGTTTGGACTCGGTGAGGTTCATTCCTTAGATATGGGTCCTGCGTGACAGGGACATATATTAAAAGCTTTTAATGTGTTATCGTTTTGGAATTAAATAAGATAAGTGTCCGAGAGCACTTAATTAATAAATCTTCGGCGAGTAGTGCAGCTAAGTAAATAGTGCAGCTAGGAAAGCTCGTCTCGACTTTTGATCAGAGTACGTTCTCTTTCCAATCTGGATTCGCTGTAAGCGATGAGGTTGGTCGTGAACCGAAACATCTTAGTCAGTTTTTAAATCATCGTTATGTGGTTCTGTAAGATCCAGACTTGAATGTAGTACGTTCTCTTTCCAATCTAGATTCGCTATAAGCGGTGAGGTTGGTTGTGAGCCGAAGCATCTCAGTCAGCTTTTAATCATTGTTGTCTGATTCTGTAAGCTTTCCAGATTTGTCATTTTTCCTTAAAGACTCATTTCCGTTGGAGTCTTCTTTCGGGTCGATTTCTGTGAAGATTAAGTCTTCCAGAATCTTCTCTTGTGCATACCTCTTGTTGTTATTCCATGAAAGTGTCGGGTTATGTATCGTCTCTTCGGTTATTATTCGAGGGACAATGATAGTAAACGGTTACGATCACTCGAACCATTCTGCTTTTTACCCTTGCTAGTCTATTCAAGTAGACTAACCCACAAACATTGTTCTCCGCATGTGGGCTGGTGTCATCCGTTCGATTCGGCACATCAGATAGAGCGAAGATATGAGTAGACTAGATTGACTATGAAGACGACGGTTGTTTTTGGATGTTTTAATAATTTCTTTTAATCAGGTTGAGATCCTTCGGCAGGTGATCACTACGATCACAACCCTTTTTGTAATATCTTTTATAAGACTTCCGCTGTACTTTGTTTAAGACTTCCGCTGTACTTTGTTTAAACTCTGTATTTGTCCTATTCGGGATTGGGATGTAATCCCGTAACTCATGTTTCATTTGATTGATGTTTTGATTTGGATACTTTGATCATTATGTATCATTGTATGCCTTAAATTGTATTTAAACCGGTAAAGCCTTGGGTGATCTCGGTAAGGAACACTGGGGTCACTGGCGGTAATACCTTTCCAAATGGGTTAAGATTTGGGGGTGTTACAATGTGGAGTAAGAAACTTGATGAATCTGAGAAAGATCTAGCTAAAACCCACTCCAAACTCATTGATATTAGGAATGTGCATGCTAGTCACCTTAAAATTTGCCAATCTTGTAGTAAGACTAGTATAGACTCTGTTAAAGTTCCTATGCATGATAATTTATCTGGAAATGACTTGCTTCAATCCATAAGTGATAGGTTAGATGAACTCACTGAGTCTATAAAATAAAAAACAGCCAATCAAACTGTCTTTGTGAAACAACGTCATGGAGTTGGATACATTAATAACAAAGCCAATGATGATGCTGAAGATGAAAAGGCTAGACGAGAACTTGTTGGGATGAATGAGAACCTCGGTACTGCTCTTGCCACTTCTCGAGATAGGAATCAGTTCCTATTAGAGAAGATCATGGTTCTTGAGAACAATGCTGAGGTTGCCAAACGTCTCAAAGAAAGTTCTCAAAGTCCAATTAGGAACCCTAAGGATTTTGAAAGGGAACCTAAGGGAAAAGAGAAAGTTTCTCCTAAAGACAAGTGGTTCACTAATTCCTTTGCTCACAAAAGGTACGTGGACATGGCTCATGGTAAGGTTAGAAACAATGTCGATTTCAATAAAAGAAAAACTGAAAAACCTTTTAGGCCAGGAAAGGGAAAATATGGTCATGTTGTTTACAATCATTTGTGTTACTATTGTGGCAAGAATGGTCATTACAACACTGAGTGTCCTAAGAAAAGGAACTATGATAATGAGAAAAGAGCTTACTACCAAGAAAGGAACCAGTTCCCTGGTCATCCACAGACTCGCAATGATAATTCACATGCTAATCTCCCCAGTAAAGCCAAGCTTCACTGGGTTCAGAAATCTTAGTTTCCTTGTGTGCAGAAAGAAGAGAGGCAACCTCAACTATGGTACATTGACAGTGGTTGCTCGTGCCATATGACTGGAAGAAGAAATCAAATGACCTCTCTTCAACCCCTCCAAGGAGGGAACATCTCCTTTGGAGACAAAAGCAAAGGGAAAATTTATGGAATAGGAACTGTGAAACTCAATGACCACATTAAGGTAAACAAAGTCCACCTTGTTGATAATCTTGCTTTTGATCTAATTAGCGTGTCACAGCTGTGTGATCAAGGAGACAATGAAGTCAGATTCAAATCAAATGAATGCATTGTCCTTGACTCCTCGGGACAAATCATCTTAAAAGGTAAAAGGTTCAACAATGTGTATGTTGTTGACCCATCCTTTGTTCCCAAGGAGAAACTCTGTCTCTCAACTGTGAATGATCAAACGGACTTGTGGCATCAACGTCTTGGTCATGCAAGCACCAAATTGATCCAAAAGCTACACTCAAAGGAGCTAGTCAGAGGCCTTCCAAAGATAAGTGGCACATCTACGGAACTATGCTCAGACTGTGTAAAAGGGAAACAAGCTCGAAGTTCCTTCAAATCCAAAAATATGGTAAGTTCCTCAAGGCCCCTTGAACTCATCCACATGGACCTTTGTGGACCCATGAGAGTTCAAAGCCTAGGAGGAAACAGGTATATCTTTGTTCTTGTCGATGACTTCTCTCGTTTCACTTGGACAATTTTCATAAAATCTAAGAGTGAAGTCATTGGACGATTTAAGGATCTGGTTCCCATGTTAGAAAAACTCTCGATTGCTCCATCAATTCTATTCGTTCTGACCATGGTACTGAGTTCGAAAATGGAGAATTTCTAACCTTTTGCAGTAAGCATGGCATTGATCACAACTTTTATGCACCATACACTCCTCAACAAAATGGAGTAGTGGAAAGGAAGAATAGAACCTTAGAAGACATGGCTCAAACTATGCTCATCTCAAGTGGACTCTCTCAATCATTCTGGGCTGAGGCAATCAACACAGCATGTTACATCATCAATCGAGCTATGCTTCGCCCAATCACAGAGAAGACACCCTATGAACTTCTAAGAGGAAGAGTTCCCAACATTTCACATCTTAGGGTGTTCGGATGCAAATGCTTTGTGCATAACAATGGAAAGGATAATCTTGGCAAATTCGACCCAAGGAGTGATGAAGGGATCTTCATTAGATATGCCTCAAGCAGCAAAGCATACAAGGTCTTCAACAAAAGAACTAAAAAGGTAGAAGAAAGTGTCCATGTTGTTTTTAATGAGAAATCACTTGGTAGAAATATGCAGAACACCACCAGTCCCTTTGAAGATCCATTTCCCAAGCCACCTCAAGAAGATCCAGATGAGGACATCACACCTCCCAGTTCCTACCCAGCTGCACAAATTGTTCCGCCAGTTCCTCCACCAGTTCCCATGGACAATCAACAACAATCCATCTCTGGGAACCATGAACATGAAGATAATACCTGTGGAGACATCAATGATTCATCCTCTCACTTGTTCTTCAATGGAGAAGGTGATCCCAACATAGAAGTTGAAGCTGAATGTTCAAATCAAAATGCCTCCACATCAAATGCTCTAGCCCCCAATAGAGAAAGAAGAACCATCAAGCCTCCCATCAGGTTCGAACATCTAACCTTCTTTGCTTTCAATGCCTTTTTATCTATTGTGGAACCAAAGAACATAGGTGAAGCACTGAAGGATGTAGACCGGATCCAAGCCATGCAAGAAGAACTTCATCAGTTTGAAAGAAACAATGTGTGGCATCTAGTTCCCCGTCCCAAGGATAAGCATATCATAGGAACTAGATGGGTTTTCAGAAACAAGCTCGATGACTCAGGAGCTGTAATTAGGAACAAAGCAAGGCTTGTTGCTCAGGGATACAATCAACAAGAAGGAATCGACTATGATGAAACCTATGCTCCAGTGGCAAGGATTGAAGCAATAAGGCTGTTGATTGCCTTCGCATCACACAAGGGTTTCAAACTATTCCAAATGGATGTAAAGACCGCCTTCCTCAATGGCATTCTTCAAGAGGAAGTCTATGTCAAGCAACCACCTGGTTTTGAAGACAGTGATCATCCAGACCATGTCTATTTTCTAGACAAAGCCTTGTATGGTCTCAAGCAAGCCCCTAGAGCTTGGTTTGATCGTCTTTCCCAGTTCCTACTCTCCAATGGTTACAGGCGTGGCATCATTGACAAGACTCTCTTCATTCTAGAAGAAGAAGGTAACATCTTAGTGGTTCAAATCTATGTTGATGATATCATTTTTGGTTCCACTAACCTGTCCCTTGTAGATAAGTTCAAAGACTTGATGAGCAGTGAATTTGAAATGAGTCTAATAGGGGAACTCACCTTCTTCCTCAGATTGCAAATATCCCAAAAGAAAGATGGCATACAAATTCACCAATAAAAGTATGTCAGGGAACTGTTGAAAAAGTTCAAAATGGAGTCCTGCAAGCCTCTCTCCACTCCCATCTCTACCATCGCCCATTTGGACAAAGATCACTCAAGTCCTCTTGTGGAAGAAAATCTCTATAGAGGTATGATAGGTTATCTCATGTATCTAATAACTAGTCGTCCAGACATTGTGTTTGTTGTTTGCTTGTGTCCTAAGTTTCAATCATGTCCAAGAGAAACACACTTAGCTGATGTGAAAAGGATATTCCGATATCTCAAGGGAACTGACTCGCTCTGCATTTGGTACCCAAAGAGTGTCCCTTTGACCTGATGGGTTTCACTGATGCTGATTATGCTGGATACCTGGTGGATAGGAAGAGTACTTCTGGAATGGCACAGTTCCTAGGCCCTTGCCTTGTGTCATGGGGCTCAAAGAAACAAATCTCAGTCTCCCTCTCCACCACAGAATCTGAATACATTGCAGCCGCCTCTTGTTGTTCCAAACTCTTATGGCTAAAGCAACAACTCGCGGATTTCGGTATGTCTTATGGTCCTCTCACTATTCTTTGTGATAATACCAGTGCTATAAACATTTCTAAGAATCATGTGCATTATACTAGGACCAAACACATAGATATAAGGCATCACTTCCTTAGAGATCATGTTGAGAAAGGGAACATCATTATGAAATTTTGTAGAATTGAAGATCAGGTTACAGACATATTCACCAAAGCCTTGAATAGAGTTCCCTTCGAGAACCTTAGATTAGAACTAGGAATGATTCTTATAAACTAGCAGTTTCTTTAGTTTATAGTTCCTCTCCAGCTCCCTTGATTGACTAGTTCAGATCTTTTTACTTGTCTTTGTCTTGAAATCTTTGTGTTATCTCTTTTGCAATAAACCCTCATATCCACAATGGTTACTCAAAAAGGCCTTGACAAATTTTTCTAGTCTTCTCCTTGAATGTTCATTTTTCATTAAAATTCAATCATTGTCCAAGTTTCCTTGTTGGCCCAAAAGTCACAATCTGATCACATTCTAATCCGTCAATACAAGCCGAAATGATGATTGTGTACTATGACCCTCCCTTGCCTCATTGCACAATCTAATTCCCTATGATCCTTCTCTTAACCCTCTCTGGGAATTAGTGTGTGATGCGATAAATGGCATTCCCCGATTTCTTTTATGGGAATGTACTTTCAGGTCCTATGTCCTCAAATTCCCACATCAAAGGTTTCCATATATCCCTCTAGCACACTGAAAAAATCGCCAGAAAGGAACTAGGTATTGACAGCTCTCCAACGGCTCGTAGAAACTCGCTCATCCCAAGACAGCATTTATGGCAATTTCACAGCGTCAGAGATGTCTTCTCAATGTTGAACAGTTGCCATTTCTGAGTATTTTAATTTTGAATCTGTGACTGTTTCAAAGCCGAAAAAGCTGCCATCAATTGAGTCGTTCCTAAATTTCAGAGTTCCCAGAGATATCTCTCTCCCCAACGGCTTGATTCTCAACGGCTCCAAAATTTGCTCAAGGGTTATTTAGGGTCTCCTGTCTGATTGAGCCGAGCACTCTGCTTTCTCTCAATCTCTTGTTCACCTTTTCTCTCAAACCACAAAGCTCCTCAAATGGCAAACAAAGACCTCAGCCCCCACCTTGCTCAAGATGAGGAGGAAGCTACCCTCCTAAGAGCTTTCAGAGAGAAGAAAGCAGCCTCCTCCTCCAAATCCCCTGATCTCACACCCACAAAAGAACCCATACCCAAGCACACAAAAGAGGTGGAAAAGGAACTCCACCATGGATCTGCATCAGCTACTCGCACTGTCTCTGAAGGCGGTTCCCACGACTCTTCTCCAGACAAGGAGACCCTAGAGATTCACAGCTCGGATCCCTCGCGTGTCAGCCTCAAGTCCAAGCTTGCTCCCTCAGTTGCAACAAGGCTCAAGCTTCGCAAGCAAAGCTCCCAGGCCCTGGTTCCCTACAACCCTGTCTTCAAAGAACCGACCTCCTCCAAAAAGCCCAAATCAGCAGCCCTCTCTTCTTTGTCCACCAGAGCCATAACCTCCACCTCCACTCTGGGGAAAATCTCTTCCTCCTTCGCTAAGAGGAAGATACTCAAGTCCCTCATCATTGGTGAGGAGTTCTAGACTCAACCCCTAGAGGAAGAAGATGAAGCTTAATTCGGTGAAGTCCTCAGTGAATTCCACTCTCTGCTCCAGTTTCAAGGGTGGGACCAGATCTTGGTGGAACCCTTCTCAGTCTCCGACGAAGTGGTGCATCTCTTCTATCAGTCCATGACCTTTGTGCCAGCCAAGGAGAACTCTCCCTGTAATGATGCCATCCTCCAATGGAAGGGAACCATGTTTCCCTTGTCCCCAAGCATCATCGCCTCAGCTCTAGGGATTGAGCACAGATCATGCTTTGACATTCTGCATCAAAAGAAGACTTGGCCCAAAGGAAAAGGCTACAAAACCAAAACTGAGGTGGTCAGCAAGCTCTATGATGGCGACAATCCAAAGAATCTGCTGACGAAGGGGCTCTCTCTGTCCAACAAGCTCCTGCACTTCTGGATCATAAGGAATTTGGTTCCCAGGCAGGAGTACCGAGCCACAGTTCTCATCACCGATGCCATCCTCATGGATAAGATTCTGTCTGGTGACCAAGTTGACCTCCCCAAGCCAGTGTTAGCTCATATGCAGTTCTGTCAATCCCATGAATCTCATGCCTTGCCCTTTCCTCACCTCATAAAAAACCTCCTCTCCATGCTTAACCAATATCCAGCTGATCTCAATGAAACAACCTACAGCAAGTTCTTAACCATGGCCACTGTAAGGAAGCTCAAAACCAAAGACCATCTGGATGCTTGACAGGGCTAAAAGTCGTATGCCTATCAAAGAAATCCTAAAGTACCTACTACAAAGTATAGCAAGCAAGTCAGGGTCGATCCCACAGAGAGTCAGGTTATCTATTCTTGTAATTCACGTCATCGACTAGGAACTAGAGGGGGATTTGTTTGTGTTTTTCGTGACCAAAGTAAACAAAGCAAGTAAACAAGTTTGCAAATAACGGTTGAGAATAATAAGGGAAAAAGCGCCACACTTAACAAAGATCCACACAACAATAGAAAGGTCGATCACGGAATTCTATCAATCTCAAGTTCTTAATATTCCTATAGTTGTTCTTATCCCGATCATAGATAACTATTAGTTCTACCAGCCCTAATAGTACTTATTACTAAATCAAATCTGAAAACCTTCAAGACTCAATAAAGCAATAGCATTCAACCAAGGATTTAACAAGATACATGCAATAGAAACAACCCGTTACTATAAGCTTGCAATTAACTCTCTCTCACGATGAACACTCGCAACCCGCTTATGTAAATCGTGCTTGCTACTAGATATGCAACCCGAATCCGGAATCACAAGTCCTAGCAATCAGGAAGATATCAATAAACCTAGGTGATCAATCTAGATAAATCAACATAGACCAATAAACAATCAAGCACAAGAGAATTAATCCAACTAGATAGGAAAACGAACAAGAGTAGAAAACTCACAACCAATCAATTGATGGCTTCAAACTGTCAAGTGCAACAATGGAGGTTTAGTTCTCCATAGGGTTTGTGAGAGCAAAAACGTAGAAAGGTGGCAACTAGGGTTAGAGAATCGATTATTTCTAAAAGAGTCTTAAACTTAACTTAAATACTAAGGAAATAAAGAAAAAAAATAACAAACTTGGAAACAAAGTCTCGGAAATAAAATAAAACGGGAATAAAACTCGGAACGAAAGTCTTCAGCGCGTCGTCACCGCGGGTGCGGTGACACCCACCGCTGGGTGCGGTGGCTCTCCAGTGGCTTCTGTCCACTTCTCTGACGACCTCGCTGCAGGTGCGGCAGTGCCCACCGCTGGGTGCGGTGGGACTCCAGAATCTTGTCTGGTTTCTGCTTCTTCCACCGCAGGGGCGGTGGTCTTCGGCGCGGGTGCGGCAAGGCTCCAGTAACTTCTCCTCTTCAAAGCTCTTCCTTGCAATCTCTCACACCGCTCCTCAACTCGTCTCTTCACTCCTTTGGCGTCTTTCCTTGGTGGCTTCCTTCCTCAGTGTCTCCTAGATATCCACAATAGCTCAAATACCTCCAAAAACACCAAACTTCGCCTCCAAACGCCATACTCATGAATGTGTCTAAAACTACCCGAATGACACCAATAAACCCTCTAATGACTCTTACTTAAGCCCTACAAAGTAGTGCTTATCAAATTCCCCCATGCTTAGACCTTTGCTCGTCCTCGAGTAAACTAAAAGAAAGTCCACTCCTCCAATGTAGCACACAAGGTCTCAGGAAGCATATCCTCCAACTAAGAGTCACCTAACCCATGCCAAAGCTCCTGGCGCCAATCTTATCCACAACTCAACAAGCTTAAGGGGCAAGCAGAGTACTTCCCCCAAGCTTAACCCGGACATCCAATAGTGTGAGTAACCTCTAATCCTAGCCTCCATCTATGACTCCTTATGTCTCCCAGAGTGACCTACCCGACAATCCTTCTTTGACTCCTCTTCTTATGACGCCTCGCCAAGAATAATGAGAAATCCTAAAATCACTCTTCTTCTTTTTCGCTCATTTTGCCAAGGCGCCCTTTCGGGTTTTCACCAAGCCACTCATATTTTTTCATAGATGTGCTCACATATGCTCACATCATTCTTGACCTCATATTACCCCAGCCTAATGCTGGTCCAAGCCACCTGCTTATTACCTAGGCCGCCCTTTCGGGTTTTCGACCTATCCCGGGATTTCTATTTTAGCCATTTTTCAAATTTTTGGCTTTTTCAATTTTTGCATTTGTCTCCTCAACAACGTAACAAGTATAGAACTCTCCCCCATGCTTAAACATTGCATTGTCCTCAATGTAATGAAAGACAAAAAGAATAGAAGCACAGGAAAAAGCAAAAAAATAACTCACAACATCGCCGAGCTGTTTGGACACTTTCGTTGTTGTTGGCGGTATACTCAGTAACGCCCAGGTCTCCAGTGTTGGGCGGGTGACTTCATCAACTCCATCGTCTTCATTACCGTGCAACCAAAGGGAACCACTTTGGTGAATAGTGGTATATCAAAGAATTCGGGGCTGCACGGCCTTCAATGAACACAAAAAATGGGCCCAGATGTAATCGTGATGGGGGCTCTAGTGTTCCTCCTCCTCAGCTGTCAATTGTAGGGCCATCATCGTTGCCAAAAAAAATGTATGGGGCTAAGGACTCCTCCTTTGACAACATGATGCGCACCGTCTCTCCATGGGAATTCCGGACAGCTGGCCTTCGGTAAAACTTTTTTTTTTAATCCGTTTAAGGTTTTTTCGGATTTTTTTTTTTAGAACAAGCAGAAAGTAAAGGGTGCCCACCGCGGGTGCGGTGAGCTCTCCAGAACCTCATTTTGCTCATTTTCTTATGTACATGCGTGTTAGTGCACAGGCGAAACGAAACAGAAGCAAAAACGAACTACCTAGCTATGCGATGAAATCTCAAAGAAAGAAGGAAAAAAACGATACCTCGGGTTGCCTCCCGAGCATCGTCTTAGTTAATGTCGTTGGCTCGACATACTACTCGAACAACCTTAATCCACAGCATCGGGTTCTTAGGTACCCTCTCATTCAGCACCTCCTTCCTGAACCAATCATGGAAAGGTTTGAACCTTAGACCATTCCTCTTTTTCAACGGCTCCTCCACCTTGGCCTTCGTAGTCGTCTTCCCCCCATACTTAGATCGATCAGGGGGGGGTTTAACTTCAACTTCAGGGGCCTGCACCATAGAGGGAACGAGCTTCTCTCTCGGAGTTAGCATAGTGGGGCCAAAGCCCAAAAGAGAAGTAGGAGACTCACCCTTCTCATCCAATAAAGCCATGACTTCTTGCAGATTAGAAGATACAGTAATATTGACAGGCAAGTCAACTATGAGATCCTCTAGTATAGGTTGCAATTCATCCAAAGGGTTAGGACTCATTACATCAACAAAGTTCAAAGAGGTATTAATGACAGGTTTCATATCATAAATGTTATATTCAACTCCATCCCCATCAAATTCCATAGTTAATTTCCCACTTCTAACATCAATTGTGGTATTTGCAGTTTTCATAAAAGGTCTACCTAACAGCATATGTACACCTGTACCACCATCCATATCAAGAACATAAAAATCAGTGGGGAAAATCAGTGTATCTACCATAACAAGGACATCCTCAACAACCCCATTCGGGTAGACATTGGTTCCATCAGCTAATTGAATAACTAGTCTAGTGTCCTGTAGTGGTGACAGACCAAAGGACTCATAGAACGACAATGGTAAGACATTAATAGTTGTACCAAGATCTAGCATAGCCTTATCAATCTTTGTCTCACCAATGATGCAAGGGATAGAGAACATACCTGGATCACTGCACTTCTTGGGCAAACGCTTTTGAAATACAGCAGATACTTGCTCGCTCACCTGGACCTGCTTCTTTTTCTTCTGCTTCTGGTTCCTCTTGATCGTGCAGAGCTCCTTCAAGAACCGAGCATACTTGGGAAAGCTTTTAACAAGTTTGAGCAAAGGGATGTTGACCTCACACTTGCTGAACGTCTCAAAGAGGTCCTTGTCATCGACTACCCTTCTCTCCTTGAGCGCCTCTGGAAATGGGGCGGGTGGCTTCTCGGAACCGAGAGGAGGAAAGTATGGACGAACGTAGGTGTCCACATAAGGCTCAGCAACAGCTCCAGAAGTCTCGCCGTGGGTGCGGCCAGAGGTCACCGCCGGGTGCGGTGGATCCCCAGAACTTTCTCGAGAAACAGTACCGCCACCGCTGGGTGCGGTGGGTGCCACCGCGGGGTGCGGTGAACTTGACAGAACATTTTGTCCCTCCTTTTCATGCTCGCCGCGGGTGCGGTCACCTTGCTGCTGGGTGCGGTCATTTTCCAGAATACCCTATTTTCCTGAGTCGTCCTCTTCAGCACTAGGATCGACATGCAATTGCTTTCCACTTCTAAGGGTCACAGCACTAACATTTGCCCATGGGTTAACTACCGTTTGAGATGGTAGATTTCCCGACATCTTTGCATCGATCCTCGTGATGGCTTCAGCCATTTGGCTCACCTGCGTTTCCAAATTCTTTATGCTTGACGTTGTGGCTTGAACATGAGTAGTGAAATGTTTCGTCAAGGCTTGGAGCATATCTGCAGTTGAAGGAGACGCATCAGGTTGTGGATCTTGCGACCTTTGTAGAAATTGAGGCCTTGGTTGTTGTTGTTGTTGAAACTGAGGCTGTTGTTATTGATCCCTCCATCTAAAATTTGGGTGGTCTCTCCATCCCGGATTATAAGTGTTGGAGTAGGGATCATGCCGAGGTCTTGGATCTCCATAACCTCCTACATCGTTTACTTCAGCAGGCGAATCATCTTGTAGTTGAGGACAGGCGTCAGTGGGGTGGAATTGATCGGCACAGACCCCACACGCTTTGAGTTGCTGAGGAGTTCCTTGCAGCGTAAGTCTCCTCACCATGTCCTTCAACTCAGCAATATCACCGGCATACGCAGAGCGACTAGAGTCAGCAACATTGACTCCTCTCTTGGTAGAAGCTCTGCTGAAATTTCTTATGCCCTCTGTGTTAGGAAACGAAACTCTGGAACTTCGGTTCCCCTAAGAGTTCCTTTCCTCAGTTTCTCTACTTTTGAAGATGACAAATACTTTAATACTAATGTTTTATCTCAAAGATGTGTTTAGAGGAACCACATGACAGTTACTGAAACTATGGAAGCCAAACAAGATAAAGAAACCAAGCAGGCAAGCCAAAGGAACCCAGGTGTGCCCAGAAATGCAACACGTGACTTTGTGTTTTCCGAGAAATCTGGGAACACCAAACCTCGGACAAAAGGAAGTGAAAGCGACTTGAGAGAAGCTTCCAAAACCCTGCCACCATCCAAGAGCAAGACTCTAAGATGCCTAGAACAATGAACCTCGGACAGAGAAAGGTGAAAGCGACAGGACATGGAACCTGTCGCTGTCCAGAAGTCAGTTCCCAAGCGCCTAGAGTGTCAAACCTCGGACAAAGGAAGTTGGAGAATGACTTGGCTGAAGTAGTTGACTAACCTAGAAGGATTCTGAGCTGCCTAGGTTGTTTGCATATGTCAAAGACAACGTGGACCAAGGAGAACCACACATCCTAGGGCAAGCTCGATCTGTGGGAACCAAGAGAAGTTTAAGCTGCGAAGAATCCTCTATAAAAGGAAGACAAGTTCAGAGGTTATCTTAAAGCATTCACAATAGAATCACACTCCATAGCAAACATCAAAGTGTGAAGCTTCAAACAAGATCATCAATGCAAACTGAGATCAAGAGGAACCAGTCAAGGAATCGAAGAGCTGAGTGCTAGTTCCTCTGACTGTAAGTGAGATAGTTCCTAGGTGCTAAGGTCTGTTTCTTGGATTGATTATTGATTGTGTTAAGTTATCTAGGATTACCTAACTGTGTGTAAGGTAAAGAAACTGTGTGTTTGTTCCTAGGATAAGATGTAACCAAAAGAGATAAGAAATCAAGAAGTAGACCTTGAAATCATTTCGAAAGAAAGGTAGTGGTTTTTATCCTAGATTGCTAGTTGGCAATCGAAGGTTTCCACTATAAGGAACTTGTTCATTTGTGCTTGATTGTTTAAATTCCGCTGCGAAGGGAACTGAGAATTGTCATTCTTAGTTCCTTAGTTATTTGTCTAACAATCTCGATCCTACACTCTGCCATCTCCTGAATCTTCTCCATAGCTGATGCCGGTGTTGTGTTGACAATATTGTTGCCACATGCAGTGTCGACAATCCTCCTTTCACTGTCCAGCGGGCCATTGTACAGATGAAGCACTAAATCCTGATTGGAATACCCGTGGAACGGACAGCTTGAGCACAGTCTTTTGAAACGCTCATAGTAATCATACATGCTCTCGTCAGCTTCCTGCTCAATGTTGCTAATAGCTTTCTTCAAACTGTTTGCCTTCTTTGCAGGGAAATGTTTCTCGAGAAACGCCTTATGAAGCTTGGTCCACGTGTCAATGCTCCCAGTAGGAAGATGGTAATACCAGTCATCAGCAGTGTCTTTCAGAGTAAACCCAAAAGCTCTCATCTTTATTTGCTCCTCAGTAACGTTCGCCGGTTTCATGCTCATGCATACTGTGTGGAATTTACCCATGTGTTTGATTGGGTCCTCTCCAGCCAGTCCATGGAAAGACGGGAGCAAATGAATCAGCCCCGGCTTCAACTCAAAGTTTACGCCCGCTCCTATAGCAGGAATAGTCACAGCCAAGGGTTGTTGTTGCAGGTCGGGCGCAGTCAACTGTCTCAACGTTCTATCTGCGTCACCCATCTCAAATGCAGGGTTGTCAAAAACCAAAGTACGGTTTACTCTACGATCCTGGGACAAAGTTATCTCGATCTCTGGATCAAAATCAAGAAGAGGTGAATTAGTAGCACGATTGTGGACCATAAGATAGGTCCACACTAAGGTAGGCAACAAACAAATCACAAAAACAGAAAATTTGACTCCCCGGCAACGGCGCCAAATTTGGTAGGGCTAAAAGTCGTATGCCTATCAAAGAAATCCTAAAGTACCTACTACAGAGTATAGCAAGCAAGTCAGGGTCGATCCCACAGAGAGTCGGGTTATCTATTCTTGTAATTCACGTCACCGACTAGGAACTAGGGGGGGATTTGTTTGTGTTTTTCGTGACCAAAGTAAACAAAGCAAGTAAACAAGTTTGCAAATAACGGTTGAGAATAATAAGGGAAAAAGCGCCACACTTAAAAAAGATCCACACAACAATAAAAAGGTCGATCACGGAATTCTATCAATCTCAAGTTCTTAATATTCCTATAGTTGTTCTTATCCCGATCATAGATAACTATTAGTTCTACCAGCCCTAATAGTACTTATTACTAAATCAAATCTGAAAACCTTCAAGACTCAATAAAGCAATAGCATTCAACCAAGGATTTAACAAGATACATGCAATAGAAACAACCCGTTACTATAAGCATGCAATTAACTCTCTCTCACGATGAACACTCGCAACCCGCTTATGTAAATCGTGCTCGCTACTAGATATGCAACCCGAACCCGGAATCACAAGTCCTAGCAATCAGGAAGATATCAATAAACCTAGGTGATCAATCTAGATAAATCAACATAGACCAATAAACAATCAAGCGCAAGAGAATTAATCCAACTAGATAGGAAAACGAACAAGAGTAGAAAACTCACAACCAATCAATTGCTGGCTTCAAACTGTCAAGTGTAACAATGGAGGTTTAGTTCTCCATAGGGTTTGTGAGAGCAAAAACGTAGAAAGGTGGCAACTAGGGTTAGAGAATCGATTATTTCTAAAAGAGTCTTAAACTTAACTTAAATACTAAGGAAATAATAAGGAAATAAAGAAAAGAAAATAACAAACTTGGAAACAAAGTCTCGGAAATAAAATAAAACGGGAATAAAACTCGAAACGAAAGTCTTCAGCGCGTCGTCACCGCGGGTGCGGTGGCTCTCCAGTGGCTTCTGTCCACTTCTCTGATGACCTCGCCGCAGGTGCGGGAGTGCCCACCGCTGGGTGCGGTGGGACTCCAGAATCTTGTCTGGTTTCTGCTTCTTCCACCGCAGGGGCGGTGGTCTTCGGCGCGGGTGCGGCAAGGCTCCAGTAACATCTCCTCTTCAAAGCTCTTCCTTGCAATCTCTCGCACCGCTCCTCAACTCGTCTCTTCACTCCTTTGGCGTCTTTCCTTGGTGGCTTCCTTCCTCAGTGTCTCCTAGATATCCACAATAGCTCAAACACCTTCAAAAACACCAAACTTCGCCTCCAAACACCATACACATGAATGTGTCTAAAACTACCCGAATGACACCAATAAACCCTCTAATGACTCTTACTTAAGCCACTCCATGCTCCTTCCCTCCGCTCTACCCCGTTCAAGACTCATCTGCGATCCTAGCTTCACTGGGTCGTATTGAAAAAGCCATCACGAAAGGAACCATTGCTATCTCTGGTGCCATCCGTGATCAAGTAACTGAACTGGGAAAGACCCGAAAGGCTGTATCTGGTCTAATGGATGTGATTCAACAAACCTTGGAGGCTGCCATTGGAGGTGATCAGGCCGCTGAGATGGCTACAGGCCAAGAAGAGGAAACTGAAGAAAGGAAGGAAACTGAAGAGGAGGCCACTGCGCTGCCATAGGAATGTCTCTCCTAGTTCCCAGTGCTATAACATCACAGTGTGCTAGTAGTTCCCTAGGGTCCTACTCCCATCTCCTATCCTTCCCTTGTCTCTTTCAAGTTAATTGTGATCTTTTGCTTCTCTTTCCACTATGCATCTCTGGACAATGTAATTGACCTTAATGATTAATGAACTCTTTTGGTAATGTTTCTAATGCATCATTTGTCTTTGCCTTAAGTTTCTATTATGGTGACTGTCATGGGTTTAACGCAATTATTTATTTTCCATTGATATCCTATACTTGATAAGTAAATTAATCTTTTCGATGATGTCAAAAGGGGGAAGAATGGATAGGAACCTTGAACTCTTGGAACTACTGGACTTATAGGAAATCTAAACCCGTCCTACTTCTGAGGGGGAACTCGAATAACTTAGTTCATTTGCTTAGGGGGAATTTGCAACTATTGAATGTTCTCTCATTACTTTATAAAGTTGTAAATATCTTAGCTCAACTGTTCTCATGAATCTCATGTCCATATTATGTTGTCAGGTTCCTTATATTTGTCATCATCAAAAAGGGGGAAATTGTTAGGAAACGAAACTCAGGAACCTCAGTTCCCATGAGAGTTCCTTTCCTCAGTTTCTCTACTTTTGAAGATGACAAATACTTTGATACTAATGTTTTATCTCAAAGATGTGTTTAAAGGAACCACATGACAGTTGTTGAAACCATGGAAGCCAAACAAGATAAAGAAACCAAACAAGCAAGCCAAAGGAACCCAGAAGTGCCCAGAAATGCAACACGTGACTTTGCTCTTCCCGATGAAGCTGGGAACACAGAACCTCAGACAAAAGATGGTGAAAGCGACTTGAGCAAAGCTTCTAAAGTCTGCCACCATCCAAAGAAAAGCTCCAAGATGTCTAGCACGCTGAACCTCGGACAAAAGTTGATGAAAGCGACATGTCACAAGGTTGTCACCATCCAGAGGATAGTTCCAAAGTGTCTAGGTTGCTGAACCTCGGACGAAAGGAATTGGACAACGACATGACAGACTTGTCTGAAGCAGTTGACCAACCAATGTGGATTCTGAGTTGCTTAGGTTGTTGGTACATGTCTAAGTCAGCGTGAATCAAGGATTACCACACAACCTAGGTCAAGCTTGCTCTGTGGGAACCAAGAGAAGATCCAACCTCGAGGATCCACTATATAAGGAAGACAAGTTCAGAGGTTATCTTAAAGCATTCACAATAGAATCACACTCCATAGCAAACATCAAAGTGTGAAGCTTCAAACAAGATCATCAATGCAAACTGAGATCAAGAGGAACCAGTCAAGGAATCGAAGAGCTGAGTGCTAGTTCCTCTGACTGTAAGTGAGATAGTTCCTAGGTGCTAAGGTCTGTTTCTTGGATTGATTATTGATTGTGTTAAGTTATCTAGGATTACCTAACTGTGTGTAAGGTAAAGAAACTGTGTGTTTGTTCCTAGGATAAGCTGTAACCAAAAGAGATAAGAAATCAAGAAGTAGATCTTGAAATCCTTTCGAAAGAAAGGTAGTGGTTTTTATCCTAGATTGCTAGTTGGCAATCGAAGGTTTCCACTACAAGGAACTTGTTCATTTATATTTGATTGTTTATTTCCACTGCGAAGGGAACTGTAATCTGTATTCTCAGTTCCCTTGTTCTTAATCTAACAATCACGATCCTACAAAATGACTGAAGAAACACCGACTTTGAGGCAGTTGACTGCCCCGAACTTCGAACAACAACTGCTTGCTGTGCAGTGTCCATAGCTTGCGGATGGCGTGAATTTTGAGCTAAAATTTGGGTTGATTAATTTATTACCCCACTTCCAGGGGCTGAATGGAGAAGACCCCAACAAGCATCTTTCTGAATTTCATGTTGTCTGCTCCGGCATGAAGTCGAGGAACGTCACTGAGGACCAAATCAAGTTGAGGGCTTTTCTGATAGCTCCATAACTCCCTTGATGACGGCGCAGGACGAAGAGGACGCAATGAAGTTGCGCTCGGCTGGTCCGATGACAAGAGCCCGCGCCAGAGCCATGGAACGAGCCACACACTCCTTAGTCTCACGGGCTTATGCAAGTGATACGGGTTCATCTAGTCCTAAATGGGTCCTCCTCGTGACCTATGAAGGCTTAGGTGGGGCCTCGTCCTAATCGACCCCACCAAGAAGACGAAGACGACGAGTTCGCGGAAGCGGAGCAACAGTGAAGAACTCGGCCCAGAACTCGACCGAGTTCTGGACCGAGTTGTTGCTACAGTGAAGAACTCATCCCAGAACTCGACCGAGTTCTGGACCGAGTTGTCGGCGATTTTTCATCTCTGTTCGAGTGCGTTTACAGACAACAACTCGGCCCAGAACTCGGCCGAGTTCTGGACCGAGTCGCGGCCGCGTCAGCGTTTTCGTTTCGTCGTCTCTTCGTTTGCTGAACAATTTTAATATTATTTTATGTTATTTTTATTTGACCTATTTAAACACTTGAAACCCTAGTTTGTATCTTTTACGTTGGATTTTAGTTTACAAGTTGAGTTCGCTCCTTAGAAGTTGAGTACGCTCCTTCCTTGAATCCTAACGTCAACCCTTCGATCTCCGGATCAACCTATCCCGTAGCTCGTCGCTTCGAGCAAATCATTCACCGTCTCTTCAGTACTCAAGGTCATCTCTTTGACCTCTTTGTCATCTCTTTGACGCGTTAGAAAGGGTTATCTCTTTAACCCTAGGAAAGCCATCACTTTGGCTACGGAGGAGAAGATTCAACCTAGCTTGAGGAGTCAAGATCCTACATCGTGACATCGCCCAGGGGTTGTTCGCATCAACTGGCATCAGAGCCTTTTCCAAGCTAAGTTTATTCTTCTCTCTTTTGTGATTCTTGAAATTCTTCCGCTAGCAAACCCTAGAATTTTTTTTTTCTACCACCACCACCACCGTTCGCAACCACCGCCGATCCCCACCACCACCGTTCGCCACCACCGCCGATCCCCACCACCAACGTCAAACACCACCACCACCATCCGCCGCCGCCTCCTTCACCTTCACGACCAAACCCTAATTCATCTAGGTTTTGTTTACTTGTTCCCCACTCCTACAATATACCCTCTAGCAATTCTTGTTTCCTTTGATTGCATATTTGTTTCCTTGTTCTTGTTGATCTCATCTTACTTCATCTTTGGTTTAATTGCTAGATTAGTTGTTGATTTCTTCCCTGCTAGTTGCTTGTCTCTTCTTTCTTTTCCTGCACTCGCTTTGTGTGGTTCCTTCTTGCTTGATTCGCAATCTTATAAAGTCACAAAAAAAAAAATTGACCGTACAAAAATCGAAAACAAACATACTATTCTCACCTTCCATCAATCAAAAAAAAGGGTTGGGAAGACGGAAGCCTTCAAAAATTAGGCAGAGAACGCACCATACGGTCATACTCCATCTTCTCATCTTCCATGTCTCTATGCAACTCGGAGTAAAACAAGGGCAATTAGAAATTTTCGGCTCTCTTGTGATTAACCCTGAGAAACTTGATTTGATTTGCTTGCACTTGGAAACTTGTGTGTTGTTTGGGATTTGAATTGCTAGCTCTTGTTTTCTTGCCTTACGTTCAAGCCTCTCCCTCCTCACGAGCAACCCAAATTAGTACGCCCTGCGGAAAATTTCTTGGGTCACTTTTGAGACAAGGACTTGGCTTGGACTTGTTTCTTTTGCTTGGTGCAACTTACTTCTTGTGGTGTATGCTGCGTATAGGTTCTATGGACGTGCCGACCACACGCATCTCTTGTTCTACGGGCAACCGCAGCCCTGGACCCGTCTTCGTGGACTCCACGTCTGAGCACATCGACTCCCTTCACGCTGAGATTGACAACTTGCACGCTTCAAATGTTGAGCAAGCTGCTGAACTCGCTCACCTTCGTCGGACCTTGAGCACCTTGACGTTGCCCACCGCTGATCCCTTGCTGAATCCTACGGCCTCCACAAGCCAGCCACGAGACCGCAAGGGGAAGGGAGTTTTGTCTACTCCGCAGGATCGCCTTCGTTCGCAAATTGCAGGATACCCCACCAAGCGTGGCGACTCCCGCGTCCGATACAACCCCACCTGTGCTCAGGGGGAGGACGACTACACGTCGGATCGCTCACGTCGTAGTGTTCGCGTTTCCAAGGATCCCCTCCCGTATGTCAACACCAAGAACCGACGGACCCGAGGTCGGCAACACGACCGGTATGACGATTCCGAGTCCGAGCGTGATGATGATGATGCTGATCGTCGCTCAGACCACTCCCGGGACAGCCTTGATGATCACGAGGCATATGAGATGGAATGACACGAGGAGTTGCGCCCTACGCGACGCGGCTACCGCCGCCACTCGCGAGACCGGCGTCACCCGAGTCCCGGTCGGCAAGGCCCACGGCGCCCTGACATTAAGGTAAAACTCCCTACCTTTTCGGGTGAATTTGATTCTTGATTGGCAGTAGTCTATGGAGTATGTTTTGAACCACTACCAATACCCGGATGAGGAACGGGTTGCTACCGCCGCTCTACACTTCGACGGCGCCGCCAAGGCCTGGTGGCATCGCTTCTGCGCTGACCGTGTGCATTACCGCGAGCCTCCAATCACTTCTTGGCGCTAGCTTATGCGGATCATGCGGAAGAAGTATGTCCCCGAGGACTTTACTTCTGAAATGCGCCTTAAGATACAACTCGCTTCTCAAGGTAATCGCTCCCCCATTGACTTCTATGCTGAACTTGAAGAGTTGTCCCATAAGGCAGGTATCCATCACACTGACGAGGACTTTCGGAGTATGTTCCTTCGTGGCCTGCATGAGCCCATTCGCAACCAACTCAGGGTGCTTAATATTCCGGATCTCCAAAAGTGCGCTCATACGGCACAGGAGATATGGACACAGGCTCAAGCGGCTAAGCGAGCATCTTGGTCCCACACCAATTCCAGGTATGCCCCCTCTAACTCGTCTGGGTCCTTTCCTTCTAATATGCGCCCCTCTTCGCAGTCCGCCCCCGCGATTGCACCACCGGCGCCGGTCACTCGGCCGAGCAACACCTCGGCGCGCGTCAACGAGCCACCGTAGCGATGTGTACCGCCCTCAGATGAACGGGCGCGTGACAAGGTCTGTTATAAGTGCCAAGGGCATGGCCACGTACAACGGGACTGTCCCAACAACAAGCGAGTCCTCTTCTCAGCCCTCACCGGATACGAGTCCTTTGACGATGACACCCCGGACAGCCCTCCAGTGTTTGATTCGTACGACCAGGACGAGGAAGCGGAGAAGTTGGATGGGTATATTTGCAGCCCTATGGACGCTCAAGGCAACGTGTCCCTTAGCCTGGTCACTCGCCGTGTTCTTACCGCCAAAGAAGGTACCTTACTTGACCAACGTGAAAATTTATTTCATACTAAATGTGCGGTCCAGGGTGCTTCTTTGAGTGTCATTATAGATGGTGGAAGTTGTTGCAATATCATCAATGAGAAGGTGATCACGCACTTCAAGTTCGACACAACTCCACATCCCCAGCCTTATAGCCTACAATGGATCTCCGAGGGTGATGACTCCAATGTTGTTAAGCGTCAGTGCACTATCAATTTCAGCATTGGCCATTACAAGGATTTTGTGCTTTGTGACGTCGTTCCCATGGATGCCACCCATCTTCTCTTAGGGCGTCCTTGGCAATTCGACAAGCGTGCCCTTCATGATGGTTTTCTCAACAACTACGTCTTCATGCATAATGGGAGGAAGGTGACATTGCTTCCTATGAGCCCTCAGGAGATTATGCAGGATCACGTCGAAAGGAACCGCGTCAAGGCCCTTGAACAAGCCAAGGAGAAGGTCGGCCGTGATCCCCCCCAAAAATCAGCACCCAAGGCTGGCATCCAAGGCTCGTGTGAGAACCGCCTTCTTTTGGCTCGGTCCCGGGATGTCTCTCCAATCATTTAGGGAAGACTTCCTTGCTTTTTACTTGTTCCTTTCGCGTGTCTTTTAAATGTTAAAGATCTTGTTGATTTACCCCCTGCAGTTTCTTCTCTTTTACAGGAATTTGAAGATGTGATGCCCGCGGAGCTGCCCGAAGGCTTGCCACCCATTCATGGTATTGAGCATCAAATCGACTTTGTCCCTGGCGCCTCTCTTCCTAACCGCGCAGCATACCGCGCGAGTCCAGAGGAGACAAAGGAATTGCAGCGCCAAGTCCAAGAGTTGGTGGATAAGGGCCACGTCCGAGAGAGTTTGAGCCCCTGTGCCGTGCCGGTCATTCTTGTGCCCAAGAAGGATGGTAGTTGGCGCATGTGTGTTGATTGTCGGGCGATCAACCAAATTACGGTAAAGTATCGACACCCTATTCCTAGACTTGATGATATGCTTGATGAATTGTCTGGTGCGACCCTATTTTCCAAAATTGATCTTAAGAGTGGGTATCATCAAATTCGGATGCATGAGAGTGATGAGTGGAAAACTGCATTTAAAACTAAGTATGGCTTGTATGAGTGGTTGGTTATGCCTTTTGGTTTGACCAATGCCCCTAGTACTTTTATGCGGTTGATGAACCATGTGTTACGTGCTTACTTAGGGAAATTTGTGGTTGTCTACTTTGATGATATCCTTGTTTACAGCAGGTCTTTGGATGAGCATGTTGAGCATCTTAGGAAGGTCTTAGAGTGTCTTAGACAGGAGAAACTTTATGCTAACCTGAGTAAATGTTCTTTTTGCTCGGATTCCACGGTTTTTCTTGGTTTTGTGGTGTGCAAGGATGGGCTGCAGGTTGACCAGGAAAAGGTTCGCGCCATACAAGATTGGCCACGCCCTACTACACCAACCATGGTGCGGTCCTTTTTGGGCTTGGCTGGCTTCTATCGCCGCTTTGTGCGTGATTTCTCCACCATTGCAGCCCCGCTTCATGAGCTTACAAAGAAGGCAACGTCTATTGAGTGGACGACCGCACATGAGACCGCCTTCATCACTTTGAAGGACCGATTGTGCAACGCTCCCTTGTTGAAATTACCGGACTTCTCCAAGACCTTTGAGGTGGAGTGTGACGCTTCTCATCACGGAATTGGAGGAGTTTTGCTGCAGGATAGGCGCCCCATTGCATACTTCAGCGAGAAACTCACCGGCGCCCAGCTCAACTACCCCACGTACGACAAGGAGCTCTATGCTCTTATTCGGGTGTTGAAGACTTGGCAACACTACCTATGGCCCAAGGAGTTCGTCATTCACTCAGACCATGAGGCGTTGAAGTATTTGAAGAGTCAGCACAACCTCAACCGCCGCCATGCCCGCTGGGTGGAATTCATGCAGACCTTCTCCTACGTGGTCAAATACAAGAAGGGCAAAGAGAATGTGGTTGCTGACGCCCTTTCTCGCAGGTATGTATTACTTACCCACCTTGATGCTTCTATCTTAGGCTTCTCTTTGATTAAAGATGTCTATATGCATGACGTTGACTTTGCTGAAATTTTTAAAACATGCATGAACATTGGAGAGTCTAATGGGTTCTATATTGATAATGGCTACCTTTTCAAGGCAGGGAAACTTTGCATCCCTAAAACATCTATGCGTAGGTTGCTCATTCAGGAAGCCCATGAGGGTAGAGGTCATTTTGGTATCCCTAAAACCTTGGCTGCATTAAAGGAACATTTCTATTGGCCTAAAATGTTGCATCATGTTACACGTTTTTGCAAGGCTTGTGTTACTTGTGTGCATGCTAAGTCTAGATCGAGTCCCCAAGGATTGTATACCCCTTTGCCTATTCCGGATGTTCCATGGGAAGATATTAGTATGGATTTTATCACTGGTTTACCCATGTCTAAGAAGGGGAGGGACTCGATATTTGTGGTAGTTGATAGGTTTTCTAAGATGGCTCATTTCATTGCATGCAAGACTACTAACAATGCTTCTGAGATCGCTTCATTATTTTTTGAGCATGTTGTTAAGCTGCATGGTATTCCTAGGAGTATAGTGTCTGATCGTGATGCTAAATTTGTGAGTTATTTCTGGAAATCTTTATGGGCCAAATTGGGGACTAAGTTGTTGTTCTCTACTAGTTATCACCCCAGACTGATGGCCAAACCGAGGTTACTAATAGGACTTTGGGTGCTCTATTGCGTACTATGTTAAAGTCTAACCTCCGCAAGTGGGAAGAGTGCTTGCCTTTTGTTGAATTTGCTTATAACAGGTCGGTGCATTCGGCGACGCAGCGGACTCCCTTCCAGGTGGTCTACGTCCTCAATCCGCTCACCCCGTTGGATCTCATACCACGGCCATTGAAGGAAAAGGAAATCTTGAAGGGCATGGAGCGTGCGGACCAGGTCAAGGCCCTCCATGAACGGACGAGACAGCAGCTGGAGCGGAGATCCGAGCAAGTAGCTGCCCAACGCAACAAAAATCGCCGCCCGGTTGCTTATGAGCCCGGCGACTTGGTGTGGCTGCATTTGCACAAGGAACGCTTTCCATTGAAGCGACGCCACAAACTGGACGCGCGAGGTGATGGCCCTTTCCAGGTACTACAACGCCTTGGGACCAATGCATATCGCTTGGAGTTACCCGATGACTATGGCGCGCACCCGACGTTCAACATCGCTGACCTTGCTCCTTATACTCCTCCTGCTTTTGACGACGAGGACGAAGCGAGGACGCTTCGCAGCCAAGAAGGGGAGATTGATAGCTCCATAACTCCCTTGATGACGGCGCAGGATGAAGAGGACGCAATGAAGTTGTGCTCGGCTGGTCCGATGACAAGAGCCCGCGCCAGAGCCATGGAACGAGCCACACACTCCTTAGTCTCACGGGCTTACGCAAGTGATACGGGTTCATCTAGTCCTAAATGGGTCCTCCTCGTGACCTATGAAGGCTTAGGTGGGGCCTCGTCCTAATCGACCCCACCAAGAAGACGAAGACGAAGAGTTTGCGGAAGCGGAGCAACAGTGAAGAACTCGGCCCAGAACTCGACCGAGTTCTGGACCGAGTTGTTGCTACAGTGAAGAACTCGGCCCAGAACTCGACCGAGTTCTGGACCGAGTTGTCGGCGATTTTTCGTCTCTGTTCGAGTGCGTTTACAGACAACAACTTGGCCCAGAACTCGGCCGAGTTCTGGACCGAGTCGCGGCCGCGTCAGCGTTTTCGTTTCGTCGTCTCTTCGTTTGCTGAACAATTTTAATATTATTTTATGTTATTTTTATTTGACCTATTTAAACACTTGAAACCCTAGTTTGTATCTTTTACGTTGGATTTTAGTTTACAAGTTGAGTTCGCTCCTTAGAAGTTGAGTATGCTCCTTCCTTGAATCCTAACGTCAACCCTTCGATCTCCGGATCAACCTATCCCGTAGCTCGTCGCTTCGAGCAAATCATTCACCGTCTCTTCGGTACTCAAGGTCATCTCTTTGACCTCTTCGTCATCTCTTTGACGCGTTAGAAAGGGTTATCTCTTTAACCCTAGGAAAGCCATCACTTTGGCTACGGAGGAGAAGATTCAACCTATCTTGAGGAGTCAAGATCCTACATCGCGACATCGCCCAGGGGTTGTTCGCATCACTTTCCTTTCTCTCTGAAGGATGCGGCCAATAATTGATTCTATTATTTGGCTCCGGGAAGCATAGTGATAAGGCGTTGTCGTCACACCTATACAAAATAATCCTAAACAAACCCAACTAATGTAGTCTGGTAAGCAAGGGTCGAATCCCACAGAGAATCAAGTACTATTCCAACGATGTAATTGTATACCAACAAGTAACCAAGGGGGATTTCTGATTAAAAACAAAATAAATAAAATAAATAAATAAAAACAAAGACTTGAAATCAAATAGGGAAAATAACTCAGCCAAACAAATATCCACACTTCAGATTGATAGATCGATCATTGATTATTCCTAGTCATCAATACTCATGAATGTCCTAATCCCTGTTCTAAAATAGTTACCAGTCCAATCAGTCCTGATAACCCTAACTATTAAACAAATCCCTACTAACCTTCACGATTTAATTCAATAGCAGCAGGAAGTTCAGGAATAGATAGGTACATGCAAGTGTAGCAATCAGTCATACAATTACATGCAATTAATTCTCTACACAAACTAAGGGATTTAGATTCTCAGCCAGTATCCTCTAATCCTTAGTAGTATGATCAATAACAATCTCAATAGGTTGTATAGAAAAGGGGAACCAATAGCATAATACTAATTTCTCTAGGTTGTCAGACTAGAGGGAACTACTATTAACAATCTATTTGATTTCCTAATCAACAAATCAAGGGGAATCGATATATGATCAATGAGATTAAGCATGAGAGAAAATTAATACAATCATAGAAAGAGTAAAGGAATAAACTCACAATCCAATCAATCCAAAGGCTTCAATTGTCTGTCTGAGCAAAAGGGAAAAACAACGATGAATGAAACTAGGTCTAACTATTTTCTCCTCAACTAGTTAATAAAAGGTGTTTTTAACCTAATTCTAAATATATGGTAATTAATAATAAAATAACAATAATAAACCAAAAATAACAAATGAATTTCTCGTGTGGAATTCTCGGCAAAACGAACAGCAACAGCTCTAAATTCTCGTAACATACTCGGCTTCCACAAATTTGCCCACTCTCGGCCCATTCCAAGCAGCTGCGGCCCACTTCGTTCAGCACATGCACGGCCCACTCCAGCAAATGCTCAGCTCAACTTCGCTGATGTCATGCGGCGTCATCATCCAATTCTTCAGCTTTAATTTGACTCTGCTTCTTCTCGCTTCACTTCACGCGGCCGAGCCTTCATTCCATTTGGGTCGAGACCTTCACGGGCCTTTCTTTAATATTGGCCCATCACCAAAATCAGAATCACGTGGCTTCTTGTAATTACACTGGCTTCGATTCACGCGTGATGGCCGCGATCGCGGTTTGCTCTCGAAGTGCCCATATTAATTCCCGAAATTAGCCGCGGTCGCGGTTTTCTTCTCTTCTGCGTCAATTTCTTCTGAAATTAGCCATCTCCTCAGGTGGTCAACTCCTCTTCCTCTAGATGTCTCCAATTAGCTCCTTCAGACCACCAAAACCACACTTCTCCGCTCTAACTCCATAATCTCCAATTGTACTCTAAATCCAACCAAATGACACCTCAAACCTGATAGCAACCCCTAAAAATGCACTATAAAATAGTGTCGATCACATAGATACATGGGCAAAGATGAAGAAAGCCTTTCTTGAGAAGTACTTCCCTGCAACGAAACTCAATAGCCTAAAGAGAAGCATCAGCAACATCGAACAACATGCTACTGAGACGTTGTATGAATATTATGAGAGATTCAGGAGGTTGATATCTAGTTGCCCTTACTATGGTTATTCTGATCAAGATCTCGTTCTATATCTATATGGCGGGCTTCTTGAGGATGAGCGTAGAATGGTAAACGCAACATGTGGCGGTAGCATTCTAAACAAGACGCCAGTTGCAGCATTCGAGTTATTCTTTGAGCTATCGGAGGGCTCAAGACAATTCAACAAAAGGGCGAGCCCCTATACAGCAAGGGCAGTTAAGTCCTGCAAAATCTGTTATGATCTGTTGCATCTCACTGACGAGTGCCCAACACTTCCTGAACCTGCAACTGAAGTAAACGTTGTAAGAGGTTTTGGTCCGCAGAGGCCGAGATATGACCCGTACTCAAACACCTACAATCCAGGGTGGAGGGATCACCCCAATCCGAGATACGGGAATCAGCAATATCCTCCCTAAGGCCATGATAACCAAGAGTTCAATCCAAGCCAACAATAGTTCCATTCATATGGCAATCAGCAACAGTACGGCCAGCCATACGCGCATAGACCACCAGTACCAAATCTGAGTTCCGCAATGTCTATTGAGGACATGTTTCGATCTCTCGCTCAGAGTGTTACAACGTTGGCCACCACTATGGTCCAACAAAATCAAGAGACGAAGTCTAGCATTCAGAACTTGGAAAATAAGTTTGGACAAGTCGCTCAAGCATTGAGTAAGATGGAGGCCAGGGATTCGGGGAAACTACCATCTCAAACGGTAGAGAACCCGAGGGAGAACGTCTGTGCGATGACGCTGAGGAGTGGAACCCAAACAAAAGAAGTGACGGGTGCTACAGAGGAAAATTCGCGACCGCGGCCCGAAATCCGCGACCACGGAATCATCACTGGAGAAGAAAAAATCAGCGATTTTCCGCAACCACGGCCAGATTTCCGCGATTGCGGAAAAGATTCTGGAGCAGAAGAAATTGTCGAAGCATTTCCGCGATCGCGGACAGAAATCCGCGACCGCGGAAAACTTCTTGGCATCCCAGAAAATCTAGAAGAAATCCCGCGATCGCGGGACCCAATCCGCGACCGCGGCTCACCTGCTGAAGTCCATGATGATTATGTTTAGCCTGACTTCCCTCCGCTCGGTTCGTTGAAGCCATCCGCGCCATTCCCTGAGGCGATGAAGGACACGAGAAGGTCGGAGAACGACAAGGAGATCTTCGAGACCTTCAGTAAATACGAGGTAAACATTCTCTTACTCAAACTTGTCAAGAGTATTCCTCGCTATACTAAATTTCTGAAAGAACTGTGTACCATCAAATGAAATCAGAAATTGAAGGGAAAGCAAAAGGTTAAGGTGAGCGAACATGTTTCTACTGTTTTTCAAAGGCGTATGCCTAAAAAGTGTGGTGATCCAGGCATGTTTAATATTCCATGTGTAATAGGTGACACTAAATTTGAGAAAGCTACGCTAGATCTAGGTGCATCTATAAATGTCTTGTCTTATTCTTTGTATGAATCATTAGGATTAGGACCATTGCATGAGACAGGAATAGTTGTCCAATTGGCTGATAGATCTAATATGTACCCGAAAGGGGTAGTTGAAGATATCCTTGTAATGGTTGATAATTTGATTTTTCCTGCTGACTTCTTTGTGCTGGATATGGATCACGATAAACATGCAGCCCCTATACTGTTAGGTAGGCCATTTTTGAAAACATCCTAGACAAAGATTGATGTAAGTAGTGGAATCCTTACTATGGAATTTGATGGGGAAAAGGTGGAGTACAACATATATGATGCTATGAAACATCCCATTGATGATCATTCTCTGTGTGCTATTGATGTGATTGATCCTATTGTGCAAGATGTCTTGAGACTACTGGCTCGGATGAGTTACAATTTGTTTTAGAGAATGAAATAGTAGATCCACAGGAAGACTTTGCTTTGTCTACTAACCTGCGGGAAACTGTGGCTCACCTGGATGCCTATGGTAAGCCTCATATCAATCCTTTGGGCGTTGGCCCCATTCCACTAACAGTGCCAAGCGAGAGGCTTTTACCTTCCATTGTGCAGGCACCGGAGATTGAACTCAAGCCGCTGCCAGACCACCTCAAGTATGCCTTTCTGGGAAAGGGTGACACATTACCGGTCATTATCTCTAACAAGCTTTCCAAGAATCAAGAGGAGAAATTGGTGGTAGTGCTTCAGGAGCACAAGACAGCCTTGGGATGGACCATCGCCGACATCAAGGGGATTAGTCCCACTACATGTATGCATAGGATTCTGCTGGAGAAAGAAGCCAAACCATCTAGGCAACCACAGAGAAGACTCAACCCACCAATGATGGAGGTGGTAAAGAAGGAGGTGCTGAAGCTCCTACAAGCATGTATGATTTACCCTATTTCAGATAGTAAATGGGTGAGTCCTACGCAGGTTGTTCCTAAGAAGGGAGGCATAACAGTTGTGGAGAATCAGCAAGGAGAGTTGGTTCCCACCCGAGTGCAAACAGGGTGGAGAGTATGCATTGATTACCGTAAGCTGAATGCGGTGACTAGAAAGGACCACTTTCCTTTACCCTTTATTGATCAAATGCTTGAGCGACTTGCTGGTCGCCCCTATTACTGTTTTCCGGATGGATACTCAGGTTATTTCCAGGTTACCATAGCACCAGAGGATCAAGAGAAGACGACATTTACATGCCCTTTTGGTACTTTTGCATATCGCAGGATGTCATTCGGGTTGTGTAACGCACTCGGGACATTTCAAAGGTGTATGGTAAGCATTTTTTTTTTAGTATGTGGAGCAGTTTATTGAGGTCTTTATGGATGATTTCACAGTCCATGGTGACAGTTTTGATGCATGTTTGGACCATTTATCACTTGTGCTTAAAAGATGTGTAGAAACCAACTTGGTTCTTAACTATGAAAAGTGTCATTTTATGGTTGAACAAGGAATTGTGCTAGGGCATATAGTGTCATCTAGAGGTATTGAGGTCGATAAGGCAAAGATTGATGTAATTCAGTCTTTGCCTTATCCTACTAATGTGCGTGAAGTGCGTTCTTTTCTATGTTATGCAGGTTTCTACCGCATGTTTATTAAAGACTTTTCCAAGATCTCATCACCCATATGCGAGATGTTGAAGAAGGAGGTAAACTTTGAGCTTACTGACGAGTGCAAGAAGGCATTCGATGAATTGAAAGCTCGCCTCACTAGTGCACCAATTATTCAAGCACCAGATTGGTCTCGCCCCTTTGAGATAATGTGCGATTCTAGTGATTATGTTGTGGGAGCAGTTCTGGGGCAAAAAGAAGCAAGAGCTTCTCATGTGATTCACTATGCGTCCATGACCCTGAATGGAGCGCAACGGAACTACTCCACCACCGAAAAAGAATTGCTAGCTATTGTGTTTGCCTTGGAGAAATTTAGGCAATACTTACTTGGTACCAAAGTGATTATCTATACGGATCATGCAGCTCTTCGCTACTTATTGGTGAAGAAAGAGGCCAAACCAAGATTGATTCGATGGATATTATTGCTGAGTGAGTTTGATGTAGAGATCAGAGATAAAAAGGGAGCCGAGAACTTGGTGGCGAATCACTTAAGCAGGCTCGTACATGAAGAGGACAGATCCGAGAAGGGGGTGCAGATACAGGGCGATTTTCCCGATGACACACTGTTCTGCATCGCTACAGAAGGTTTTCCGCAACCGCGGACAAATTTCCGTGATCGCGGAAAAATTTCCGTGATCGCGGAAAAATCCCTGATTCATCAACACAAGCCAACCACTCTACAAGAACTTTTCCGCGACCGCGGAACAATTTCCGCGATTGCGGAAATCTCCCTGGTGCATCTGTTTGCCTCGTCAATTTTCTCGAAGAAATTCCGCGATCGCGGACCCACAACCGCGACCGCGGAAATGCTTTTGACTCGCACTCCAAGCTTGTTTCTGAAAATTTGGTTCTTGGGCTCCATACACTTAAGCCATGGTATGCTAACCTGGTAAACTTTCTTGTTCGAGAAGAGTTCCCGCCTAATTTTTCTAAAGCACAAAAGGACAAGATACGGCGTGAGTCGATTCTATGTGTGGGATGACCCCTATCTTTGGAGGCACTGTGTTGACCAGGTAATCCGTCGATGTCTTTCGGATAATGAGGTACAGTCTGTTTTAGCTTTTTGTCATTCTCATGCATGTGGGGGCCATTTTGGGGCAAATAAAACTGCTAGAAAGGTGTTGGACACAGGATTTTATTGGCCATACATCTTTCGGGATACATATGCCTTTTGTAAGTCCTGTGATCGATGTCAGAGAGTTGGGAATATATCTCGAAGGAATGAGATGCCACAATCATCACTAATCTTTTGCGAGATTTTTGATGTTTGGGGCATTGACTTTATGGGACCATTTCCTAATTCTTTCGGGAACTTTTATATTTTACTTGCGGTGGACTACGTTTCCAAGTGGGTGGAAGCGAAGGCCACCAAGACTGATGATTCTAAAGTGGTGGCAGATTTTCTGAAGAAACGCATTTTCTCTAGATTTGGAATCCTCAAGGCTTTGATAAGTGATAGGGGAACCCACTTCTGCAATAGGACCGTGAGTGCTCTACTGAAGAAATACCATGTCACGCAGAAAGTTTTCACTGTTTATCATCCACAGACTAATGGGCAAGCTGAAGTGTCCAATAGAGAGATCAAAACAATCCTTGAGAAGAAGGTGGCCCCGAATAAGAAGGATTGGAGCTTGAGACTAGATGATGCACTCTGGGCTTACCGTACTGCTTATAAGACACCCATCGGGATGTCACCCTACAGATTGGTGTTCGGGAAAGCTTGTCACCTTCCAATGGAGATCGAGCATAAGGCATTTTGGGCTGTAAAGAATTGCAACATGCGGATAGATGAAGTTGGAGAATTCCGCAAGTTATAGCTGCAAGAATTAGAGGAACTGCAACTTGAAGCTTATGATAACGCAGTCACGTACAAGGAGAAGACAAAGGCCTGGCACGACAAGAATATTTTGAGAAAGGATTTTAAGCCAGGGGACAAAGTCCTATTATTTCTGTCTCGCCTTTGTCTCTTCTCGGGTAAACTCCGATCCCGTTGGACCGGGCCCTATGTTGTTGCTCGCGTTTTCCCCCACAGCGCGGTGGAGCTGTATGATACGGACGCGCAGTCAGTGTTCAAGGTGAATGGTTAAAGGTTGAAACCTTACCATGAAGGTTTTAACACCAGCGTCATAGAAGAGACCTTCCTTATAGAACCCGAAGTTGACAATTGAGCACCATGTCGAGCCACGACAATAACTAAGGCGCTGCTCGGGAGACAACCCGAGGTATGTCTTTCTTTTCATGTCATTTCGTTTCATGTTTTTCGTTGGTTTGTTTTTGTTTCGTTTTGTTTTTAGACTAACTTGCAGGTAGGAGACCCGAACAAATTCGAAGACGGTGTTCGTTTCGCCCCAGAAACTTTTCCACGGGCGCGGAAAAATGTTTTTCCGCAATCGCGGCCTTATTTCCGCGATCGCGGCCCAACTGTCTGCATTTTATTTTGAGAAGAGGTGTGCGTCATGCTGCCAAGGAGGAGACGTTCGCCCCACATTTTATTTGGCACCGATGATGGCCCGACATTCGACAGCTGAAGAGGAGGAACATCAGAGCCCACAACACGATTACATCTGGGCTACACTTTCGTGTTCGTTGAAGGCCGTACAACCCCGAATCCTTTGATGTACCACTACACCTTACAGTGGATTTATTTGGTTGCACGGTAGAGTTCGAGTTTGAAGACCGCCGCTACACCAGCGACTTGTGCTTTTATTGATTTACCGCCAACAACAACATCCACGTCCGAGCCGACTCGGCGACGATTATGAGTGCTTTTCTACTCTTCCCTGTGCTTCATCCTTTTTGGCTTTCATTACATTGAGGACAATGCAATGTTTAAGCATCGGGGAGTGTTCTATACTTGCTAATCGTTTGAGGAGAAAAAGAAAAAATAATGAAAAAGAAAAAAAAAGTCAAAAAATTGGAAAAAAAAAAGACAAAAATAAATCATGGGATAAGTCGAAAACCCGAAAGGGCGGCTTAGGCAATAAGCAGATGGCTTGGACCAGCATTAGGCTGGGGTAATATTGGTCAAGAGTGATGTGAGTTTTATGTGAGCCCATCTATTGAAAAATGAAATGAGTGGCTTGGTGAAAACCCGAGAGGGCGCCTTGGCAAAATGAGTGAAAAGAAGAAGAGTGATTTTTAGGATTCCTCATTTTTCCTGGCGTGGTGACATAAGAAGAGGTAATATAAGGAGGATTCGGGTAGGTCACTCAGGGAGGCATAAGAAGATAGATGGAGGCTAGGATTATATGTTTTTTTCACTCTATGGTGTTCGAGATAAGTTTAGGGGAAGTACTTTGCTTTCCTTTAAGCTTGTATGTGTGTGTTGTGTTGATTGTGTTGGTACCTTGAAGTTTTATGATTAGGTGCAATTCTTAGTGGAGATGGTTTTTCTATGCTTCCTGATACCTTGGGTATTCATTGGAGGAGTAGGCTTCTATTAGCTTACTCGAGGACGAGCAAGGTTTAAGCATGGGGGGGATTTGATCAGCGCTACTTTGTAGGGTTTAACTAGGAGTTGTTACTGGAGTTTTAGGTACCATTTGGATGTGTTTAGAGCGTTATTGTGGAGTATGGAGTTGAGGGGAAGAAGTGTGGTTTTGGTGGTTTGAAAGAGCTTAAATGAAGACTTAAGAAGATGGAGAAGAAAGCCACCAGAGAAGACGAAGATCAGAAGAAGACGAGAGCTACAGCGAAGAATCTGCGGTCGCGGGGGCCAAAGCCGTGATCGCGGCAACACAAGACAGCGCGAGCCTTACAGAGATATTTCCGCGATCGCGGAAGAAAGAGCTGCGATCGTGGAAATTGGTCATCAGACGCGCACGGGATTATTTTCGTTTCCTTTCGTCCGAAGATTTACTTTTTACTTTACTTCCTTTTCTTTTATTTCTTTTATTTCGTTAGTTTATTTTATTTCCTTTTAGATGTTATTTGTTATCTTTAGTTTTAGGTTTTGGCTAGGGTTTATAACCTAGTTAGCTAGCAGCCTTTTCATTATCTCAGTTTACATCAGTTTTTCTCTTTGAGTTTTACGTTTCAAGACTATGAAGAACTAAGCAACTTTTGCTTAGTCCGACGATTGAAGTCTTCGTTTGTATTTGGTTGTGAGGTTATAATTCTATTCTTTTTCCTTTGAATGTATTGATTCTCTTGTGCTTCATCCCATTGATTCTTGCTGATTTGACTGGCCTCATCACCTAGTTGATATTAGTAATTGTCTATTGCTAGAGTTTGGTAATTACTGTTTGAGTTACCTAATTCAGAGTAGCAACTACGATATTCTAAGAACTGTTTGGACTGGTTTATTGTAGAGAGAATTAATTGCATGCAATTGTAAGACTGTTTGATACACTTGCATGTATCTATTGAAATTCATGTGCTCATTGATGTTGTTGAATTGAATCTGGAGGTTTTCTTGGTTATTTGATAGTTAGTATTCTCATGGTCTGTTTGTCCTGTTTATAACTTAAGAAAAGGAGTAGAACATTCCTAGGAAGGAATAGAGATAATTTAGGATCAACCAAGCAAATGAATGGTGGATATTTGTCTGACTAAGTACTTTTCTCAATTGATTACCACATTTGCTTTACTTTATTTAGTTTAATTGCAAACAAACCAAAAACCCCCCTTGTTACCTTTGACATACATTTGTGCACTTAGAAAGATTACTTCCTCCCTGTGGGATTCGACCATGCTTGCCTACTTTACTTGGTTAGGTTTTTAAGGATTTATTTTGATTAGGCATCACGACTTTAGCCTCTATCACTTGCTGTATACCAGAGAGAGCAGCAAGCGCCTCAGTTCGGAGTGGAGATGTAGGTACAATGGAGAACTGATGGAAAGAGATAAGTTGGCCACTGTTATTGCGAATGATGTGTCCTATGTTACAATTGTCATCATTTTTTCGGGAACCATCGAAGTTGACCTTGAACCAGTCTTGGGGTGGTTTTTTCCATGTTCGATTTGACGGGCGTAATCGGTTATGCCTAACTTGAGGTTTTGGCATGGGGGTGGTAAATGTGAACCACTAATGAAAGTGGTAAAAGGCTTGGCTAGCTGGACATGTGGATGGGGTCACTGTCTGGGGGTGGAAGAGAATGTTGTTTCGATATGTCCAAATAGTCCACCAAAGAAAGAGGAGTGGAACAGGTGACTTGTTATCATGGCGGAAGAAATCAAAGTTATGAACAAAGTCGTTGTTGCTGTTTAGGGTAAATGTACAATGCAATTTAGATTCGAACTTATTAATCATGGAGACAGTAAAGGGACAAGTGAAGAAAAGATGGTTTTGGTCTTCGTTGTGAGAGTTACAGAGTGAACATGTAGCTGGGACAGTTGAAAAGTGCCAGTTAAGACGTTCTGTGGTCGGTAAGCCATCCATCAGACATTTCCAGATGAAGTTCTAGATTTTTGGCAGTATTTTAAGTTTCTAAAGCCAGATTAGTGAGTCCGATTGAGGTACTGTCGTAAAAGTTTGAGTAATTCTGCGGGACAATTTAACTGTGAAATTTCCACCAGAATTCATTGTCCATACAAGTTTACCTTCAGTAGGTGTCATTGGAATATGAACTACCAATATTTTGCTGATAATATGCGTAGGTAAAATGGATTGCAACCTTGACACATCCCATTCAAGGGTGGGAGTAATGAAAGAAGACACAGTAATTAATGGGTCAGTGTTGTTATAATATGGAAATAATTGACAATCAGGAATCCAGGAGTCAGACCAGAACTTGGCCTTGTGCTCGTTTCCAATCTCCCATCCTAGGCCCTTTCTGAAGTCGAATCGTAGGTGTAGCATCCTGGAGAATTGCCAAGATTGTTTTGGCTTTGACTTGTAGGAGAATAAGTCGGAGGTCCGAAGATATTTCTCTGAGATTATTTTGGTCCATATGTTTTCAGGCTCAGCGAGTACTTTCCATAGTAATTTCATATGTAAAGCTTTGTTGAGATCTGTTGCTTTGTGAAACTTGAGGCCACCATAAGCTTTAGGTTTGCAGATGGAATCCCAGCTAAGCAAATGCCGATGTTTGGGATTATTTTTGTTCCAGAAGAAGTCCTTCAATATTTTGTCAATGTCGTTGCATACTCCAGTAGGAAGTAAAAAACTTTGCATTAAGTAGTTGACAGTGGAAAGGAGATTGGACTGAAGGAGGACTGCTCTACCTGCCTGAGACAAGGAGTTTGCCTTCCATTTTGATAAAAAAAAATTCAGTTTTTGAAAATACATGTCGAATATTTCCTTTTTCACACATCCTCTAACAATAGGAATGCCGAGGTATTTTTCTAAAGATGTTGTCATTTGTAAGTTGAGAATGGATGCAAGTGTCGAAGTCTGGGCAACGGCGACATTAGTGGAGGTCTGAAAGGAACTTTTGTGGAAATTAATGGAGAGGCCTGACATAAGACTAAATTGTTGTAATAACTGTTTGATATATAACATATTAGTTGGGTTGGCATTAGCAAAAATAAAGTATCATCGACGAAAGTGAGGAACGGAATACAGGTACCGTTGCAGGTGAGTTGAATTCCGACCTTCCGGTTGCGACATTGAGATTCTTTTGTTAAAGTTATTAAAAGTAATTACATAGCAAGGATAAAGATGAAGGGGGATATAGGATCGCCTTGACGCAACCCACAAGCTGGGGTGAACATGGGTCCCGACTCGTTGTTGACAAGTACAGAGCATGAAGTTGATTTAATACAAGTCATTAGAAGCTGGATCCAGTCGGCAGAAAAACCGAAGGAGGTTAAGATTTGTTGGATGAAATTCCAGTTTAGTCGATCATAAGTTTTTTCCATATCTAGTTTAATAATCATCCATCCTAGTTTTCCTTTTTTTGCATGGAATGAATGAAATATTTCATGAGCAATCAGAATATTGTCTTGAATACATCGGTTTTCAACGAAAGCTCCTTGGTAAGTACTTATAAGTTTTGAATAATAAGTTTTAAACGATTTGCCATTATTTTTGTTATAATTTTATTGGTAGTATTGCACACACTAATTGGTCTGTAGTGATTGATAGTTAGTGGATTATCGATTTTAGGAATTAGAGTAATGAAACACTGTGCGCATTCTCTTAGAAGCTGGCCAGAGTGGAAAAATGACTGGATGGCCGAAATGAGAGATTTACTAACGAGAGGCCAATATGTTTGATAAAATTCTGCTGGGAAACCATCAGGCCTTGGAGTTTTATGAGGTGCTAGATTGAAAACTACATTCTTAATTTCAGCAACGGTGGGAATTGCAATAAGAAGAGTGTTGTCGTTGGTCGTGACAAGTGTTGGGATAATATTGAGTTCCTCTGTGGTTAATGGTTGCACGGTTGTAGGACGGAATCGGGTTTGGAGTTCAGACGTTAAGTTACATTGAATATCGTGATGGTCCAAAAAGGTACATCCATCACGAGTCTAGAATGAAGTAATTTTTTGTTTGTAACTACGAATTTTCGTTATAGACTGGAAGTATTTAGTGTTTTTGTCCATATTTTGAAATTGGACAAATTTTGCTCGTTGTTTCCAAAATAAGTGTTGATATTCAAGAAGCTTGTTATATTTAAGAAGATGTCGTTGGTATTTCAAGAGAAGAAGGGGGAATTGGGAGATTGTAGGAGATCTGATTGGAGCTGGAGAAGTGTATTCTTAGAGGTCTTTAGTTGTTCATAATTATTTTGGTTCTTAGATTTATACTATGATTTAGAGTACGATTTTAGAAGATGTTGTTTTCTATAAAATTTAAACATAAAGGATCCTAAAAGTTTGTATTGCCAAACCTTCTGAACCAGTGTTTTGTATGAAGGGTCAGTGGTCCATGCGGGTTCGAAACGGAAAGGGTATTTCTGGAAAGGTTCACGGTTACCCAGAGCCATGGTTATCAAACAATGGTCAGAAGTGGTAAATGGATGATGATGCATGTTGAGGGAAGGGAAAGCTTGGATTATAGATTGATGGATGAGAGCTCGATCAAGTCGCTCATAAATGGTTGAAGAAGGATTAGTTGATTTTCTCCACGTGAATGGAAATCCTGAGAAATGCGTGGGAATGAAGCCGAAGTCACTAATGAAATTGTTTAGTCGATGAAAGCGGGCAGGTAAGGGTTCATTTCCGCCTAACTTATCATCAGGAGTTAGGAAGTCATTAAGGTCACCAATAAGAATAACGGGAAGATCGTTACTCCCAAGTAAGTGACTAATTATATTCCAATATTGGCTCTTCTGGTCTTCCTTACTTGGTGCGTAGAGGAAAAAAATCCTAAAGGATAAACTATTATGATTAACGTGGGCTACTATAATATTAAGGTCATTGAAGGTGATAGACATGTTTTTGGTGATATTCGAGTCATTTAGAAACAACCAAAGGCCTCCGCGAGCACCATTCGCAGGAGAAATGGTTATAGATTGAAACCCATTTTGTTGAGAAATGTGGAACTAGGAATTTCATTTGTTTTAGTCTCCGCTAAACATAATATATCGAGATGGTTATATCGTTTAATGAAGGCAATTTCGGTCTAGAAATGTGGATGACGAACGCCTCGGAAATTCCAATATCCTATCTTCATGTTAAATATTTTAAAAAGCAAACTTTCCAATTTAAGGGTGGACACTTACACTGAATGGATTGTAGTTTAAAGAGACCAGATTGATACGTTTTTATGAGCATTAGATTTCGATATAGATCGAAATAAAACTTATGCAATTGAATTGTAGTAACATGATTTGTAGGATGAGGTATATAAGAGTAGATAATAACGTATAGTAATGTAGGTGTCATAACTGTGTCATGAGGTAGGTTCAAGTGAAATGTAATGGGCCGAAGCCCAGCATAATTATTAAAACAGAGAGGGAGGGAAGAGAAGGGGAATAAAAAACCAAGAACAGAGCCGAAAAGGAAATGACAATAAAAAGAGACAAATCCATAGAAGGTCCGGTCCAAACATAAGGTAGTCCAAAAACAGGAATAAAAACTAGTGTTGAAAAAGGTACCGCTTGAGAAATTAGAAGAGGGGAAACCGTCTTGAAACAGTGATGGAGTAACAGGGAGAATTAGTAAAGTAAAACAGAGTATGAAACCAGAACGAAGTATCTTAGTTGAAAGAAAATGATGAAAATCAAACATAAGCAGTACATAAGACAGAGGTTCCATATAGATATCATAATAAATCATCACAACTCTGAATAGAGGAGTGAGATACGTTCCAGGAGATTTGTGATGGTCAGAGAATAGAGGCTGGAGGATAAGAACCTTAAAAGGAAAAGGATTCTGGCAAAATTGGAATAGAGAGATAGGAAGAGAGTTGAGCAGAGAGGAGTAATGACGTATCTCTGAGAAGGCAAAGAGAATACGCAGAGACAGTTGGTGGTATTGGTAGGATTTTGGCAGATTCCAGTTTTTGAGACAAGGAGTAGAAGGATTGTTAAGGGGAGATGGCAGATGAGTAAACAAGGAGGAGGGACAAGTGGCATTAATAGGGTTAAAGAGGAGGGTGAGTGGAGCTCGCTTCTCATGACACGTAATGTTCTTAAGTAAAGGAAAGTAAATAGAGACCGTAATGACAAATTTGAAGGGAAGATTTGGTGGTTAGATTCGAATTCATAGCCGAGTTGATCATAAATGAGAAGTAACTTGTAGCAGGTAACTAAGAAATTAATCAGACCACTATCACACTTCAAATTTAACACAGAAATATAATTGCATGGAGCCACACAAGCAGTAATATTAATAGCATGAAAAGGAGAATTATAGTAAATTGAAAATTGAAGGAGCAATTCTGATTTCATGATTATTTTCATAGTTAGGGTCATAGACAAGTTCATAGATAAAATGGAGGAAAAAAGTATACTGAGAGAAGGGGGATGCAAAATATACAGGAAGTAGCATAGCAAGGAAATTGCAAGAACAAAAAAGGAAGAGAGATAAGCTCTAACCTCTCACTAAAATATACCGGCCCTCCTCAGGATGCCCCAAATATCGTCTTTTCTTTTACAAGTTGATGATGTTGGAGGAGGCTTTCTTGGTGGAGAAGGAGAATAGTGCAGTTGTAAGAGCTCTGTAAGGCTTTGTTTGACCAACTCTTGATAAAGAGTTTTTTTTTTTAAAAATATTTTTTATAGTACTTTCATTAATGTCAATAACACCCAAATTTTAAATTTTAAAAATTATTTTTTCAAAAAAATATTTTTTAATCCAAAAAGTCTTTATAAGTATCATCACCAAACAAATCCTAAGTTTGATAGATATAGAAATTATGTATATATTATATACTACTTCCGCCTTTCTTTTTCCCGTGTTCAACTTTTTTTAAAAGTGATGGTGTAGAGCTCTTTGAAGCTTTAGTGGGGAAGATGATAGCTTTTAGTAGACAACTCTCTATTTTACTTTGAGGGTTTAGTATTCGGTAAAATAGTCATAATTTTGGGTACAAGATTAATCTACAATACTCTAGTTTATATCAAATCTAAATTCATTAGAGAAGATGATAGGTTTTAGTAATTGACTGAGGTCTCGCGGCCCGCACAAGACCGTAGGAGCAGGTCGTGCGCTTGTGTAATCGGTTTTGGTCGTACATGTCAACATTTTTTTTTTTTGATGAGGAAAGAATTGAAGGTATCCGACATAATCACATCGGGTAGCTTGAGAGGCCGATAAAATCGATGTCGGTACAAATCGAACAGTAAGAACTAAAGACAAGTACAAAAATTACAACGAAGCAAAAGAGAACTCAATAATCTAAGGCATGCAATGAGTCAACAAGACTCAAGGGTGTCACCGGAAAATGGTCATACAGGAACACCTGCGGAAGTGCTGAATGGGCTACCTTGACGTTGTCTTCACCTAGATGAAGGATCTTCAAGAGCCTCAACCATGACGTTGCCCTCGTTCGAGAGGGGTCTTCATTCAGCCACAGACACGACCACGACCGGCGATTCAGCCAGAACCCAAGATTTATTCCACAAAAGCCGCGAGAATTTTGTCACCCATGCTTGATCAAGATAGAAATAAAAAAGGTTAACAATGGTGAAATTAATGTGATTGAATCCATCAATTTGGTCTTGACGAAGGTTGAGAAGATAGTAATGGTTTGGAGTTAGTGCACCCCCAAAGGGGACCAACAACACCATATATGTGATGGAGCCCAAATCAGGTCAAATTTGGTGGTGGTAGACGGGTTATTTGATATTATTGTTGATGTGGTGTCGGGGTTACCCAGTGGTGATGAGAGACGGAGGTTATCTAGAAGTGGTCGGGGGTTGCCCAATGATGTTGGGGATTGCCCAGAGAAATGGGTTATTAGTGGTGTCGGGGGTTACCCGGTGATGGTGACAGTCGCCAGTCGAGGGTTGTCGGTTGTGTTCTTCCCGTTATCTCTTTCTAAAAATAAGAGAGAGGTGGGAGATGTCCGGTTACCATTTTTAAGATTTTCTTTCGGGGGCCTTCAACTAGTCTTTTGAAAATTTGATAATTATTTTTCTTTCCTTGATATTGGGCCTTTGCAAAGAAGCTCATATGAGTTTATTGGATTATCAACTGATGTATTTTAAGATGGGTTAATTTTTGGTAAAAAAATGTCTCTCACTTTTTTGTTTTGATTCTCTAACCTACGAAGTCTTGCGCAGCAAGAACAGCAAAGCTTTCAAGATATGGAGAGTAGTCGGCGGCCCGATGGTCGGTAGGAATTAGGCTTGAACGAGTTGGTACTGTTTCGAAAGATCGCACCACGGGAGAAACTCCACCGAGTTGGTCAAATGGTCTGGTTTATAATAGGTTTAGGATCTGGGTTAGAGAAAAACGAATGGGTTCAAAAAGCTAAGGTTTGGCTCAGATCCGACAGCGTCGGACACAAGATCTGGATCTCAAGGAGGTGTGAATAAGATGGTGGTCCGAAGAGGCACATATGTTGGTGGTGATACTTGATATCGGATATCAGGATTGTGAAATCGGTCGAGACTAAACTGCGTTGGGCCCGATCAGAGAGATTGGTATTCTTGTTTTTTGAGATTTTTTATTTTAACTTGTGTAAGAATCTTTCAATTTGGGGATGATGGGTGTTCTTGGTGGAGCAGATGTCGGGATTACCGATGATTTGTAACCCACAAAGCTCTTGGCTTATTGAAGATGATGAGCCCTATGCTTTTGCTTCTCTCTGTTCTTCTGTTTAGGTAGGATTTCGGGTTTATTTTTTATTGTTGATTAGTTATTTTCCTAGCTATTGTTTAAGATGTTTCCGAGAGATTAGAATTTCTGCTTAGAGAAATCCATCAAATCACCTTTTTCTTATACCTTGATTTGGTTTAATGGTGTTTGAATTTAATTTTGGGAATTTTTCCTGGTTTGATTTTGTTCATACCTTGTTGTTGTTCATTGTTGTTGGGATCGTTGTTGTTGATTGTTTAAAGTTGGGTATATGTTGTTGGCGGTTGTTGGAGGGGGTTTGCCCCTTTGAATGGATATTTTGGTTTTGGGGTTTTTAGAGAGCAGGGAGAACCCCTCTCTCTAGATCCCTTTCTGCTTCGTTGGGGTTGATCAGATTTGATCTGTATATGTTGTTGGTTGTTGTTGGAGGGGGTTTGCCCTTTTGAATGGATATTTTGGTTTTGGGGTTTTTAGAGAACAGGGAGAACCCCTCTCTCTAGATCCCTTTTCTGCTTCGTTGGGGTTGATCAGATTTGATCTGTATATGTTATTGGAGGGGGTTTGCCCCCTTTGAATGGATATTTTGTTGTTGGAGGGGGTTTGCCCCTTTGAATGGATATTTTGGTTTTGGGGTTTTTAGAGAGAATGGGAGAATCCCTCTCTCTAGATCCCTTTCGTACATGTCAACATTGTCTATGCTATTTTAATTATTGATTTTTTTATCATTTTTTGTGTTTTAATTATTATTTAGGGCTTTATGTTAACTTCTTTTTCTAGTCATTTGAAACTTTTTTTTTACCCTCAGATTTTGTGAATTCCGCAAGGTGTCCACACGTTTTTACTATTTTGCGTGACAAGCCTTGCTAGCTATTAATGCACGGCTGGAAAGTGTGGAGCGCAAACAAGAGGATACCGCTGAGCAATTGCAACAATTGAGTGTTAACCGTCCTCCAAGCCATGGCCATGTTGTGCCACCATTTTCAAGAGAATTCATTGGGTCCGCGACTAATAATGTGGACCATGTGCAAGTCCGGGAGGACGCGTCCTCTTCTCATGCGCCGAGAGTGTCTTTGGCGCCACAAGGAGGATATGCGGCGTACGAAGCACCACCATTTGTAGCAACCTCAGGGGTAAGTATGTTCAATGAGTTTGCTTCATTTCCTAATAATATCCCTATTGGTGCTACTAACCTTCCAGGTTATGGAGTTGGAGGCTATGACTCATATGGGCAATCTCAAGTTACACCTACGCCCATCGCCAATCTTTTCCCTCCACAAATGGCGATGAGGGGACCTCAAGCCCGTGCACATATGCGGCCTCCAATGCCTCCCCAACGACATGTTCCCCCGGTCTATCATGAAGAAATGCCACAAGGGAGGGAGCAACACCATGGTGTTAAGCTCCATGTGCAACCATTTGCAGGATCTTCCAACGGGGATGAATGCTTGGATTGGATGGCCAAAACTGAATCCATGAGAGTTCAGCCAAAGGTTCAAGCTTCCTATGTTGAGTTTTCAAGGCCAGCTGAAGTGAGGCAAGTCGCTCCACCCACACCTATGGTTCCTAGGAGTCCTTGTGTTGAACCCTTGCAAGTTGTGAAGTCATCCTTTGGTGATGGGGAGTTGAAGGAAGAACCTCCACTTATAGCCGAATCATGTCAGCCTTCTTTGCTCATTGAAGATGAGCTAAAGCCAAAAGAAAAGGAGGAGGAAGTTGAAGAACCATCTCTTTTATCTACGAAAGGCAAACGTCCACCCATCATTGCCCGTAGTTCACTCAACTCTTTGGGTACTCCATGGATGGATGCAACATCTATGGTTCCTTCATGTTTGTCGTTCCTATTCCAAGAAGAGGTTAACGACAAGGATGATAAGCCTTCTGAACTCAATAACACTTGTGACCATGAGAAGAAGGATGTGCATTCCAAGGCTCATTGTAGGGGAGTATCACTTGACTCTACTCAGTTTATTTTTTTTCCTTTGCATCAAACTGAATTCTTTTCAAGGGTTAGAGAATCCCTAGTTTATGAATATGTTTTTGTAGGTGAAACTAGATATTCATGCATACACCATAGTTCTCTTGGTCAAATCATGACTTGTTGGATGCCTTTAGTTCTTGATAATCATGTGTACAAGTCCTTGCCTTTGTGTCATCCAGTTACTTCAAGTAGAACTAGGCATTCATGCGTGCATCATTGTTCTCATTCACAATTCTTGTTGCATGAGAAAAATTGTATACTATGCTTTGCATTTGTTGCCAAGTATGTCATATGCATTTCATGTTCTATACTCAATGGCGGACGCAGGTGGGGCCCAGTGGGGGCTGTAGCCCCCACTGGAATTTTCAAAAAAAAAAAAATTAATTTATATGAGATTTTTTCCCCTCACCCAAAGTTTTTGAAAAAAAAATTTCCAAAAAAGTTCAAACTATTTTTTGTATTTTTTTAATTTTAAAAATATTTTTTACATAGGATTTATTATACATAATTCTCAAAATTACTAAAATTTATCCAAATTTACATACAATTTTTCAATAAAATATGTAATATTTTCACTATATTTATCTTTATTTGTGTTAAAACTTTTAAAATTTAGGGTTTATGGATTTGTAAATTTTACAAATTAATTTTTATACAAATTTGTTGAAATTACGCAGTAAAAGTAGTTTGTAATGATAAAATTTGTGTAATTTTTGGTCAATTTTGAGTAAAATTTTATTTGAAGTTTGATTATAGATTTTGTTGTTTGAAATTGAGATTGTTTGTGGAAAACAGATTATAGAATTAAAAATTATGGTTTAGGGTTTTGTGTAAGGTAGACGGTAATATTTTACTCTTCAAGATTTTAGCCCCCACTGGATTAAATTCTTGCGTCCGCCCCTGTCTATACTTAAGCATATCTTTAGGCTGAAATTGGGCAACACTTGTACATGGAAATTCCTCCATGGGCATTCACTAGATCTAAAGATGTGTACGTACACATGTCCTTCATTCTCTAAGAACTTCTTGGTCCCTCACTTCCTTGTTTTTCTTTGTGCAGTTTTGTGTACTCTAAACCTATTTCTTGAAGTGCACTCAGATTCGAGGACGAATCCTTTTGAAGGAGGGGAGGATGATGTGACTACGTCGCATCATGAACAAGACTCAAGCCATTCAAGCCATGAAGACTCAAGCGTCGACGCCGCCACGCCTAGGGCATCCGAGCTAGGGCATGGAAGTTGGCCCGGCAATTCTCACAACCCTCCGAGTCATCTTTTGGGGGATGATCCCACTGGCCCTCTAGGAGATATGGAGCACAAGAATGCCTATGAAATTGACGTGGAAGCAAGGAAGTGCCGCACACCTATGGTAGCCACAAGGGAGGCCGGCACTCGGGTCCTTCCGGGTCGAATCACTCGGGCTCGGGCTCGAGCCTTGCAAGAGGGACTCCAAGCTGGCTTGATGACCATGGGATCTCCGAGCCTAGTGGAAGAGAAGGCCATGTGTGCTTTGGTGCAACAACCGGACCAAGGCGCAAGGATTCCTTAAGCCATGTGGGGCTTGTTTTGAAGAGGCATTCAATGCCGAATTTGTGTGGGTCTTCATGACATTTTCTACCTTAGTTATTGGCTATGTGATGGTTAAACTCGAGCATTAGGGGTTGGGTTTATAAGGGGGTATCCGGCCCTTGTTTTCATTAAGCAAAACTTGAACCAAAAACGTTGTTTTCTCTCTCATTTTTCAATGGAGTTTTCTGCAGAATTTTAGTGTTTCTTCCATCACTTAGATAGCTTGAAAACCCAGGTTGTGAGTCATATCAACCTTCGTGCAAGGCCTCCTTTGGTGCGTCATATCCAAGGCGAGTTCTTCACTAGTTCTTACAAGGTGCGGTGCGTCATATCCAACCCTTGTAAGTCCATATCCCTTCGACTTTTACCCTATCTCTCCGCCTCAAATCTTGCCCTCAAAACCACCCTTGAATCACCCCAAGATCATACAAAGAACCAGCCCAAGACGTGCTTCCAATCTGCCCTCAAACTTCCTCTCGCCGGAGCCAAGTTCCTTGCGGAAACCATCTGTGACACCTCAGTAGATTCGCTATATCTTCTGATTCCTAGATCGGTTCACTCTCACATTTTGAGTCTTTCATCTAGACTTCCGGATCTACCACTGGGATTTTGAATCTCTCAATTCGGAGCCCGGAACAGAGAGAACCATCCATCTGAATACAGACGATTCCCCTTGCCGGTTTGGTGTTGTCTCGCCTAACTCCTTTGGCTCTTGTGGACTTCCTCGCACCGAAGGCTTCATCCCAATCCTCACGCATCAGCATGGTTTTGTAGTGACTCAAACTACTACCATTTCGTCGTAATAACTTGTCAATTTTGGCAAGAGCGTAGTTTTGTAATTGGTCATCTGTAACATGCAAATCTGCATATAAATAGAATGCACATGTCACTACAATTAAATGAGTAAAATATATTCATGAAAAAAGTACATCAAATGCAGTTACGATTATGATCAAGTCAACAACGTTAATGAAATTCATACCCTTAATTCGTAGAATTCTCCTCTGTTTATCGACAATGTCATCTGCTAGAAGTCTCCATGTTCGTTCCCAAACAAACTTTGGTTTTGCTATGCAATCAGACACCAAAAGAAATACAAATAGACTCCTAATATAGTTTGTTGATCCCCAAAAACTTGCTTCAGTTATCCCGTCAACATATTCTCTGTCATCATCTAACAACCCCAATGCATAGCAAGCTTCTTTAAATATACTATAAACTGAACCCTCAACAGTCCTTAAATCTTCATAGTATGTTGGCCCTTTTTTATGATTCAACAAAATTCTAAGATAGTACTTCTCGCCACTACCAGGAGCTACGTGATAAATCCTTCCAATCGAACCACACCTGTCACGTTTTTTCCAATGCCTAGATGAAGCTACCCAAACAAATTTCTCTGGAAATTCGGAGTATGTCAAATCTTTAGCTTCTGAAAACTTTTTGTTAGACGCCATCCATTGCAGAAACATTGATTTATCACTTTCATGATCATTTAAGACGGCATCAATAGGATCATCATCATCAAATAAAACGCTTTCCTCACCGGGAATGTGCAAATTCAAACGTTGAACAACAGGAGTCCTGTAATGAATATCAAATGCGAAAATCCTCCAAGCTACTTCACACGCCGATATATAGCGGCAGGTGTAGTAGTTTTTTATTTCGTCAATGCCATTATCACCGACATTGTTTGCATCAGAGCTTGATATTGTAACAGTGACGCGATCATGCCCTTTATTTATGTACTTGAACAGATACTTGATAGAGCCCGATCGGTTGCACCATTCAACATTTATATGTGCATTGTATTTTAGGAGATGAAATGTATTGTAAGGAACCACATATCGATTATCAAGGGGAACTCTACTATTTTCTATCGTTCTACCATCGTCACGTCTTCTGTAAACAGGGTACCCATCTTCATCAACAAAAGTTTGTTCAACAAATTGTTTTGGAAAGTACTTTCTACCCTTTCCATCAGCCATACACGGAGACGATGGTTTAGAAGCTCCGCATGGACCATGCATCATAAAATTTGTCACCACGTTGTATAAATCAGCATCCTCAGTTGGGTGTGGAATTTCAGCCGAGATGACCGTATCGATATCTGTAGTAGTTGGCAACTTAGATTCCTTATCCAGAAACAATAAAATATGTGCATAAGGCAGACCACGCTTCTGGAATTCGATTGTGTAAATAACTGCAAAACATCCAAAAGTCCAAGTTATATGTTCAAATTATTTAATACATTTTAAAAAATAAAAACTGATACATAAATAGAATTTAAACATGTGAGGGAAATAGAATATTTTATTAATAAGAAACAATAACTAAAGTGAGGACAATAAAAGAGACGTTACCTGAATTAACCTTGCCAAATATTTTTTTTACTTTGAAATCTTTGATCATGGACTCCAATTTCATGTGGAATACTCTACATATAATGTATGGCCGATCATCTGGCTGTAGAACCCTTTCTTCGCAAAACTTTACAATTTCAGGCCATTTTGAATTGCATGTGAATGTTATGAATAGATCTGGATAACCATGGTGCTTGCATATTGCCATTGCATCTTGATAGTTCTGCTGCATATATCTAGGACCGCTTGTAAATGAAGATGGCAACACTATTCGCTTTCCAGATGATGCCGGTGTTGTATGACCCTTGCTCGTTGCTGCGGTAATATTTTTATATAAATCAGCCCGTATGTTCTTCTGATGAGTTTGATGGTAGTTCAACCTTTCTGATTCAATCATTGTATAAACATCAACCAAAAATTGTTGAAACAACTTTCTAGATGACCTCAGAATCCCAGCTTTGCCTCGACGCTCGTGGATTCAAAACTGACAGAATTCTTTTAGCGTAACCCTTGACCTCTTCCTTGCAGAAGTGTTGCACCTTTCACTTAAAGCAATGTCAGGTCTGTACCCATCCTCATCATAAGGGAATGCCAACGGATATTGAAGCACAAGGTACGAAGGATGTAATTCGTGAATCCGTTGTAACTGACCAGACCTTGTATGAAGTATAATGTCCCTGGGCGAGAGATTTGTATCAATATCACCAAGAATAAGAGTAGCAACCCCTGAACTCGTTGGGAGATTATATCTCCGACCATCAGTGTTTCTTTTGCTAACCAGTCGCAACTTCAGATCTGTTACACCTTCATCCTTAAATCGATCTCTGGCCATTCTAAATGCTTTTGGATGGGGGTTGTGTTGATCTATCATCTTTCTCAACTCAATCACAAGCGAATCATCAACTTTTTTTACTCTAGAGTTGTCATAAGTAAAGATCAAAGTAATGTCTTAATAATAAAGAATAATGTTCTATAAGTAGTAACAAACAAAATATAAATATACGTAATTGACATACCTTATCGCATTGATTCTGTTTGAATTCTCATTTTCAGTATCATATATATAGAGTTGCGAAAACTTTGGAGTTGTCCCCGACACTGGTAACAAACTCCCTATTTTGTGAAAATTATGTCTATGCATTCGGTAATAATAAGTTCCACGACCTTTCGTGATGGGTGAGACCTTTCCTCCCAAAGAGGTGAAAGCAAACATCATATTGTAAGCTATAATGTTCTCACAAATTTGTTTGCTTTTTGGATGCTTATTTGTCAAAAGATTATTCAACAACAGCGGTGGCTCTTGTAGCAATGGGAGCTCAATTTTTCTTTTCATGCAACATAAGGAAGATATATGACATATATCTTCGCTTGAAGGGTCTTGTGTATTTAATCTTTCAGCATGCTATAGCAATGCCCCACAATGCAGACATTCATACACTGCTTCACCGTGATCGAGGTATTGCACTATAACATATTAATAAGCGTTAAACAATAAACAAACAAATGATACAAATTTAGCAAATAATACAACAGAATTACCTGGTTTACCAGTATGATTTCTTGTTGTTCTATTCATTTCTGCGACAGGATCTGTACAGTATACTATTGTTATAAGCGAATTAAAGGTCGAACAAATAAATTGTAACAAATATTAAATATGCTAAAAGGTGCTTATTTTAACATATATTATGGACATTACAACATGTTAAACAATCTTAATGTAATGGAAAACAGGATCCTATTATGGATACAAACAAAAAATTGATATTAATTATAACATTACCGATATTTGGTAATGTAGATGAACACCTTGTCAACGCAGAAGGTTGAACATGGTAATTTTGTAATTACCATGTTATATTCTTCCCTCTCAATGTGATACGTGTCCATCTCTATTTTGGTTTCTCATACTACATTTCTTAACCTCCTTTCCAACATTAATTACAAAATTACCATGTTCTATTCTTCCCTCTCAATGTGGTATGTGTCCATCTCTATTTTGGTTTCTCACGTGTCAAACTTCCTTCTCTTCACCTCTTCAAACACGTGTCAAACTCTAATGAAATATAAATCCACCTTCTTCCTCTATTCTCTTACTAGATGTAGCAGTCTCGTGCTTCGCACGGGGAATTTGAAGTTTTTGCACGGGAGTTAAAATCTAGTGAGAAAATTTCGTAGAAGGTTGGAGTTATCGTGTAGTAGTGCAAGCGAAGATAATTAGATGTTGTTCGATTGTTAATATATTGATAGATCATGTTGCATGGGTTGAAGAATTATGGGATGCTTGTTACACCCATATTGAAATATACTTATAGGTGCCAGGTATGAACTTATTGCGGTGACACGAATAGAGGTGCGTGAGATAGTGGCGGTGTTGCGTGGACTGGGAACATATAAATGTGTCCTAAAGTCGACGTTATGTTGTTATCGGACATGTGCAAAACCAACTTCTCTAATTATTTATAGCATTAAATGTGTTATAGTTTCATCGAGCTTATAACGTGTTCACACGGGCTAAATAAAATTTAATAAAGTTAATTTCTCTAGGTTTGTTGAAGAAGTTTTAATAAATTTGTTCTCTTGGATGCAAGGTAGTTTCAATTAATCAATTTTTTGATTTGTTTTGGGGCCTCACATTTGTAGCTTTTGATTATTCTTTTTTTATAAATTCTCTATCGCAATTACTTGGTCTATATGAGAGCGGGGAATATGGGAAGGATTCAGGTATTTTTTACGCTTGAAGATAATAATAAGCTATTTTTATGGGTGTAAATAGATTCATCTTGCAATTTATAATCCACCAAACAAGGAATTGTGGTTGTTTATAATTACATGTTGTATCATTGTTTTCGATATCATACTTCTTCAATTGTATATAGGTATTAGCATTCCAGAATCCATACTACTAATAAATCGCTCCTCAAAGCACCTCATTAACGAAGGTCACTGATATTCGATTCCCTGGAACCAACGAAGAAAACTACTACCTCTTGCAAGAAATTCAGTGACCTTCGGTAATTACAAAGGGTAATCTTATAATGTAATATGAGCTTGGTCTAAATGAACTACCTGCCATGTGTATTCGACTTTTTATGTAGTGTAACATTATATATGTCAATTTACATATATATCTAGGTTCAACTCAAGATGTGTCAGTTCAATTATCCAACTTTCGTGTGTTTAATTTATCGATTTAATAATGAGTTCTTATTTCGTTTGGATTTATTACCGGTACGTTGTTCATTCCGGACTAAGTAAGTCAATTGTACGTAGTAGTCTAGTAGTGATCTAATGAACATGTGTGTCATCAAAAAAGGATCGGATCATATCATATCAAGTGGGCTAGAGTTGAGGGCTTGAGGTATATTTCATATTAAATATAATTTTTATCTAACATTAAAAGCATATTTAGTAAATGTTCCTTTAGCTATATTATTTATCTTTTTATGCATGGAATTTCAATCCCACTTGCATAGACTTCTCTTTTTAGAACAAGAGTGTTATTTGATATCTACAACTATGTAATTTGAAGAAAAAAGTTACACTTTTAGATGGGTGGATAACTTTTTGCATTTAAGAGTGTATGATCTTCAAGTCCTATATACTCAGCCTAATGTCATTGATAGTTAAATTAAACAAGTTTATCTAATAGAAAAGAGTGTATTAATGTATGATCTTCAAATTCTAATCAAAATAACAAATTGAACGCCTCATACTCACAAAGAAAAAGGGATGGTATCTGAAACAAATAATAGAAAGGAACTTGCCAAGAATAGACTGAGGACATCAGTTGCAGACTACATCATAATAGAACAGAAACCTTAAATTTTAGTATCAACCAATAATGTATCACTTCAGATCGATTAACTCAACAAAATAAAATGAATGAGTACATGCCAACTTAGTTTATGCATGTATGTCATGACCTTGTTGGGTTGTGACATTTGATGTAGAATTTGAGAAGGGAAAGAGTCAAAGAGATGAAAAACGTGAAGGAGAATAGGTTAGGGAAAAAGAAAACTATTAGTGAAAAAAATGTAATTTGATTATTATTCTCATGGTATCTTTTCTCATTAAAATATCTCTATATTTACACTATACAGACACCTCGTAATATCACAATATATCACATACACGACAATGTCACATTGTGGCATGAACTACTTAGCAACTTAGTTTATTCATCATGTTTCTTTATTGGTACAACTTCATTTATTACTTATGAAAATTCCTATTATATGAATCATTTACAATCAATTATCTAACCTACGTCAAAGAAAGTTAAAATAACTTGTGTTCATTTTAGTGTAGTTGTAACTCTAATTTCCATGCACATTGTTTTATTACACAAAAACATTTCTTAACAATATATTTTCACATATATATTTTTGTGACCATTGTAATATTTTTTTGAAAATTAAAGAAAAGCTATATCGCATCACATCAAGTAAGTTAGTAAGGTTCCGTTTGATATATACAGTTAAAATAGGAGATAGAGCCGAATATGTAACTCAAATCAAAGCACAAGCAAAATGATTAACTGAAGTTAAATTCACTAACTTAATTATTTAAAAATTATAATTGATAATCACTATTACAAACAAAAATGAGTGGAAAGCAAAAACAACTTATTAATTTTTAAATAATTACATTAAAAAAATATTAATAATTTGTTAAACTACAAATAATATTTTTTTCGTTAAAATTCAAGCTCCCGACGACAAACGGCCCAAAGACCCTTGTACGGACAAGCCTAAGAATCATTCACTAGTTGGATCGCTGAGAACCAGTTTTCTGGTGTACAGTCCATCAGGCTCCATAACCCAACAGATAACTGCTCCCGACGTTCTAATGACTGTTAGGGTTATGCTTGCTAAGCAATCTTAAATGCGAGATCAATTGGTTAAAATTCAAGCTCCATTGAAACATTGCTGCATCTAGACCTCTCTTCTGTGTATGGAGTGGGAGAATCAGTGGTCTTATTTTCTTGCAGCCATTTATTTGGTCTTTTGTGAAAAGATGTATCCTAATTTTACTATTTAATTTCAGACCTTGCTTCAAGAAAATGCAGTGGAGGTATTGCCTTTTTTCTGCTTCTCAATATGTTGCCTTTTGATACAGGCGAAGTTTTGGAAGCAGTATGTTGAAGCACATATGGCTGTTAATAATAATGATGCCACAAAACAAATTTGTAGCCGTTGTCTCTTGAACTATTATCACATTCCTCTGTGGTGAGCTGATCTATTAGTCTAACTGCATATGTTGCTATCTCTTGCTGTTAGCTGTGAGTATTTCCCGATTTGATCTTGCTTCTCTTAATTTTCGTCCAGATCTTCTCACCTTTCTTCACTGTTTTGGTTGTCGGGTATATTCTATCTTTCATGATCGTTTCTCCAACTTATTGAATATGTGGGGTGTCAAGCATCTGAATCATATCCAACTCTTTCATCTTGTGTTTTTTGACTGAATTTAACTGTGGTTTTGACGTCTTACGCTTTGAATCTTGGGGACATAGTCTTGAGGTCCTGATAGACTTTGATTAATATTGGAAGACAGTGTTGTATACATCTTTGGCAAATTACAATGTTTTATTCCATTGCATCAGCTAATATAATTGTTGAGATATTTAGTTTTTCCAAGCAGTCGTACCTTTTTCATTGTTACCAAAGCAAAGTGAGTGCTAGCTTAGAAGAGGAATTTATCACAACCAATACCAGGATTCTTAAAGTGAACTGATACTTTCTCTCATGTTTGTGAGATGCTTCTTCTATGCAATTAGTGAATGATTCTTTTGAGAAATAATGTATATGGTTTCTCATAAATTATTATAAAAAATGATGCACTTGTTTTAACCCATATAAATTATATTATGTATACCTTATTGATGAGGGTTTCTATTAGTGAAGGAAGTCACCTCTCACAAAATTGACTTGACTATGAATTTTAGAGATTTTGCTTGGCCATAACTTGCTCTGATTTAGTGATTAACACAAGTACATTTCTGTGTACCCTTTGTCTGTAATATCTTTATTGTTGGATTCATATCCTTTGTTTTTAATATTATCTTATGGCCTCCTATTATAAAAAAAATGTTGATGTCCTTGAAACAACTCTTCCATTTTGCAGGCTGCTATATTCCGTAATGAGAAGAATGTAATAGATTTGTATATTATGCTTCTAAGATTTTCAGGGTGAGTAATACTGCAGACTGTTTATGATTAGTCTTTTTATTTTCTGTGAGCAAAATGGTATAATGTTTGGGGATCGCTGAAAAAGATTTTAGTTGCATTCTTTGTCTCCTTTCAATAGTTTTCCCCTCTGATTTTACTTGAAGCTGCTCACATGTTGTGTTCGTTCAGGCTTCAGTTTGGTTACTGAAACTATCCCTCGACATCGAGATTATAGAGCATCTTCTCAAAGCAAAAGAGATTCTCTTAAAAAGGTGATGGATATCAATCTTTTCTACATTTAAAGTCAAGTTAATAAAATTCATCCATATTTCCTGGATACAAGTTATGCCCTGACATTCTTATTCACCATTACAGCAACTCTTAAACGCCCTAAATGAATTGGAGCAATTGAATCCCGCTGTAAGAAAAAGGATTGAAGAACTTGAAAGGAAACATGAATATGAAGTAAAACCAAGGAGACAATCAGAAAATATTACTTCAATTAATTCTTATAAGTGGCCTGCCACCAACAAGCAGCCTATGACTAACAACCAGTTGTTTAAGGTACTTTGTTTATGATATATATACTTTTCTTCTTTCCCAGTACTATTTCTTTTGTTGATTGGTATATATGCAACCATTTACTTAAGGTACTAGCTTTTATGTCCATAAATTTTGTTTGCTATTTTCCAATTAGTAGTCCAATCCATCCGATGTTTTTTAACATGAGCAGTGGCTCTCATGGGATCATTTGACAGGTGTCATGGCCTGCTTCAAGCAACATTGCTTATGAAGATCCACAATATAAGAATCAATTGCATATGTTGCCTCCCAAAGAGCAATTTAACAAATTGTAAGTCTGGTCATATTTCATGGGGGATTTGCTTGATGCAAAGATTGTCCAAGATATACTCACTCACTCACTCACTCACTATATATTTCTTCTAAATGGACAGTGTTGTGCTTCTTATGATTTATAACCTAAAAGCTTCTACTACATTTTGATTTCTAAATTCCATGTTTGGCAGTCTTCTGACTGAAATATGGAGTTAGATGGAGTTACAATAGTTTTTAGTGGGTGATTATATTTACTCAAATGAAAGGGGTTGTGACTTGTGAGTGTTGACTTTGCACTTTGTTTCAGCAGCATTAGGAACATTTATGAATCATTAGCCCAGATGTAAACCCAAAAAATTGTGTTGACTAAATGTCTTATTTTTTTTCCTACAGTCCTTGCATTTTTTTTATATAAAGTTCCAGTTCTATAGATTTGATAAACGGAGTTTATGTTTTAATATTGTGCTTTCTTTATGATATATAGGCCCGAGAGTTTGCAAATGAGCTCCGTGCTAGCACTACATCATCATCAAGATATCCAGCAAGTGTGGCTTGAGGCCTCTGCTGCTTGTGGTCAAAACACGAGAAATGCAAACTGCTGATGCTTATGCCAAAATGTTGTCAATCTTTATACCACTCCTGGTGGATGAGGTAATTTCTGTCTCACATGTTTGTTATTTTGTATAATGATGCTGTGTACAAATCTGTTTCTTGTTTTGCAAGTCTAATGAGTGAATGCTGAAAGTGTAGAGTTGTTTGTTTGCACACTTTATGTGTTTTGATCAGGATGCCTTTACAATGGTAAGAGTGCACCAAATGAATGTTGATGTCACTTGATGATTTGAGAATCATGGACATTGATGATGATGACAGCAAAGCAAGTATGTTTTTAACTCTGAATGCGTCTTCCTCTCGTGAAAAATGATTCCGCTTGTTCTTCTCTAAAATTATGTATACGAAAGGTCATGCTAATTTACTTTCCAATGCCAACTTGTTTCACAGTACAATTATCAGTGTATAATTTTTCTCTGCAGGTAAAAATACTGCTGAGTTAGCAAGTGCTTGGTTGTGCAAATCTCAATTGAGTTGTAGGAGGTGCTACACTTGTTGTACAGGTTAGGGTTTCAACTTTCATCACCTTTTACTATAGATCTTACACAATCTAATACAGCTCCAGTTGCTCAGTATGTAGAGTACTTTCTGAGAAGGTGCTGCTGCTACGGATTTTCTCACACAACAACTAATAGGGTGTGGTGTACATTCAAGGGTTTGTTCAGACTTGCCTTGGATGCTGAAGGGCGCGGTATCCACACAGGATTTCAACCCACCACAAAGGAGAAAAGGCTGCTGGACCGATTGAGTGCTGAAGAAGATGACTGCACGTGAATTGGATACATATATAATGAGCATGGGCGGTTACCCCCACAAGGAAAAATTGAAGAATTGTATACTACGTCAACACCAGGAAAAAAAAGAGTGCAGCCTGTTGACACACCATAACAAACAAGACGTGTCAATTTACAATGAAACCACACTGAATACAAATGCATGCAAAATAACAGCCTTTGCCCCCGTCTCTCTTCAAGCTCATTGCTACCCAAGGTGTTATTTTCTTTTTAGCCTATATAATATAATAGCGGTTTTCTGCTTCACAACAGATAGCGATGCTCAATTGGAGTGGGTCAGCGGAATTCCCCTGGGAACAGGAAAGTTCATCCACCGTCGATCTTGCGGTTCACAAGTGCAAGAGGAGAAGGATCTAATTGAGGGGAACTCCCCTGTATATGTTGCCGAAGACAGTCGCCTGCAACGACGGCGATGCGGCGGCTGATGTCTGGGCTCTGGGATGCGCCATAGCTATTGATAAAATACAGCTTGAACAAAACAAGAAAAAACTGACAAGCAGGTACTAATTAAACAAGGTTGTCCGGACTATAACTATTTTAGTTCAAAAGAACCACCCAAATGAAACATCAGCACAGACTCGGGTATCAGTTCATGGACTTGTTTTTCTTGACAATACCTTCAAATACTCCATCAATTCCAAGGACGGCGTCTAATTGTTGCGAATTAACTGCACCTGGAAGCTTAAACGAGATCGAGAAATGGCCCGGTGGGCAGAGGTTTTGCGTCAGCATATCAAACTTCATCGAGTCTTTGTACACTGCTTTCTCTCCCGTCGTCGTCACCCCTCTTATCAGTATTTGTCCATCAGGAGCCACGTCACATGAGAACTCTTCTGCAATAACAGCTTCACGGGGTTATCATATAGAATTGTGGGGCACAACGTACATTTAGGATCATAGCTGATCAGCCACTAACAAGTGGATGCCTACAACAACATGTACACTTTCGAGAGGCATTGAGTGATAGTCGGTGAGTATGGGCAACTTCTAACTATATCATGCTGTAATCCACCATGTCTCTGTATAATAGGAACACGAATCTCAGCATTCAGCAACAAAGGGTTTCGTGCACAATGACTTGCAAGCTCTTGGGATCTTACAGATGAAAAGGACACATTCTGTGAACAATATGCAGATTCAAAAGCAACTGCAAGTTCTTGGAATGCACTACTTGCTTACCATAATACACCAATCCAAGTAATAATGAGGGGCTATGAACCCCCAGAGACGGAGATTATACATTGCAACACTATATAGGAACAATCAATCACATTATTACTCAATAAGAAACTTTTCCAAGTAAGGGACAAGATTTAGTACCTTCACCTCTTGCAACACCTGGCAAGCCTACACGAAAGATGTATGAAGTGTCATCTTCACCAATATCCAGCTTGCCGATAACTGGGCCTATTAATCCATTTGCTGCACTTCCACCCAACATCACCCCATTGTTTGTCACAGATAAGACCTTATTCAGTTCTTCTTCAGTAGGTTGATAAGGTAAGTACAACAAAGAAGGGTGAACAGGATCTGCAAGCCCATTATCGGCACCTTGATGGATTGAATTGGAATTATTATTTGTTCCCACTGGATCAATGTATGGAATGCTATTTAGGGGAGTTACATTCAAAACATGTGAAGGCCTATTTGGTGCAAAACATGATAAATAAAGTGTTAGAATAGGATATACACAAAGCAAAAGGGGGTTTTGAGGGTAATCAAATTCCTAGCACAAACCAAATACTAACACAAAAGAGCATCAAGAACCACAATGTTGATTCAAAGTAAGAAATTTGTGAAATAGGAAGCATCGAATGGTTAAGTGAGCATTTATTTACAAAATCAAATTAATAGCTGAGGCAGTAAAAGTACCGTGCGTCATATTCAAACGGAAGAAGCGTAGAGAGAAATGAGAATATCAATCTATTTTTAAAAAGTGGATCTAGACGACCTAGGAGAAAAGTTTGGCCCCACATTTTCATTATTTGTTAGGAATAGGAGGAAGGTTGCCATCAATGTGATTTAGTGTTTCGTTTGGATTACCTTCAAAATAGCAGATAAAGACTTCCCCAGGTTTGCAAGGAAAACCAGGCTACATAAGGGATCTCTAATGACGTATCCATCGAAAAGGGAGAGGGAAAATTCAGGTCATTTTCCTCAATATATTTGTCTAGCTGACCGCTGTTGCTCATTCTATGCATCAAGGAAAAGTTATGCCCCTTTATTCTACTACCTGATGGATATAAATTGACAGCAAATGTTTCCCTTCAAGCTAGACATTTAAAGGTAGATTTGAAATATAGATAAGAACTTCGATAATATAAGAGTGAAACTTCAGTAAGCTAGTAAGGAGAGCCAGAGTGTATGGGGTTGTCAATGAGGGTGTACAACCTTAACGGGACAAGAAAACATGAAATTACATGTATATCCAAATCAGCACGGTTGCTAATTCTATACTTGAAAAGTCATGGCCTTTCCATCCTGAAATTAATCTTGAATATGCTAATTGTTTATTGGTAAGATCACTAAAAGCATCTAGCCGATCAAATTACTTCACTTGATAATAAATTACTGGTTATGTGTTGACCAAAAGAAATACTAGCTATATCAAAAAATAGATAAAAACATCCCATGTTGAAAAAAACTAAGTTCAACAGACAAAATGATAAGGATGTTTTGTGCTAGTTAAGGCCTATAGATTCAAATAAGCATTCGAAGCCAATTAGATACCCTAACGTAGCAAAGCTAGAATGAAAATGAAGGGATTGTGTAAATGAGCAAAGAAGTGCAGCCACACTGGATAAATGGCAGACCTCTAAGCATTTGGGCATGACCTTCTTTGACAATTACATATGCAGTGGCACATGTGAAAAACAGACCTTTCAAGTGGGCATGACCTTCTTTGACAATCTGTTAAATGTACTTAGGAATGAAAGAAAAAAAAAAATGAACATGTCATTTCGTTCCTTCTCTGAGCCTCTTTTGTCACAATTTCTCCAAATTCCACATCAATCTTCCTGAAACCACCTCGAGTTGATCTCGGTCTATTAGAAACTGAGTTCCGAGCATTCCTACTCGAGCAACACACTTCAATTTTGATGATCAGTATGACCTGGAAACAAACCCTGAAGTGATCTGAAGAACAATTGCGCAAGAACACTCATTTATGTATGCTCATAAGGGTGGGAAAAACCAAGTGTTACCCGGTATGCCAATCCCCCTCCCAACATTAAGATTCATAAAAGTTCTCTTACTCGTTACCATCAATCCTAATTCCCCCAATTAGTAACAGCTTTAAACCCAACATTTCTTCCTCAAAATTCGCCGCAAGCCACACCATCTAACTCAAATAAAATTCAAATCTCGGAGGCAACCCCTCATTACAATCCACACAGAGAGAAGACAATATCAAATGCAAACCAACCAGAATCTCAAATTGCCAAAGGCTAGACCTAACAAATCGATCAGCAACGAAATGTATAATAGTAGGACGGGTAACGAATCAGAAATGCGTTTCAAATCTTCGAAAAGAGAAAGATTAAAGCACCTGATCGGAGGAGTAGCCATTGGAGACGGGTGAGGGTGCTCGGAGGAGAAGCTGGTGAGAGGATAGAGTCCACAGTAAACCTCAGGTGGGCCGGGGAGAGACGATTTGGCGAATGCGGAGCGAACCAGAAGTGGAGGAGCACCGAAGACCGTGAGAAATGAGACCGTTGAGATGGATAAATCTGGGCCGTACATGGATGTGGCGGGGACCACAAATTCTTGGCCGCTCTCAGTTACCTTTTTGGCCTGCTATGCTTTGACCCTTTGACTGCTTCAACTATAAACAACGAGGCCACTATGCACGACGAATTTTTGCTCTGTGCGCGACATTCTGTATGGTAGAAAATGGCATATGTCATTTTCTAACGTATAGATTAAAATATATATAAATAATAAGATTATATGTATTTTAAATTTTTTTAAAAAAAAATAAGTATAAATATGTACGCCATAATCTGGCGTACAGATTTATATTTAAAAAAAAAAAAATTAATAAAAAAAAAATTAATAAAAAAAAAATTAAAACATTTTTGTAATAAAAAAAAGTTTTTAATCATGTAGAGAATTTCAATACGAGTCCGTACATATAAAATTCGCCCAAAACGGACATCGTTTGCCCCTCCAAAAGCCCAAAATATGAAGCTTTCCTACCCATTTATTTTTATTTGGTGCCCGACATATAGCGCATTGTAGTGAAATTTTTTGAATTTTTCTACTATAATTTTGTATAAAATTTTAATACGCGTCCGTACATATAAAATTCATTCAAAACGGATATCGTTTTCCCCTCCAAAAAGCCCCTCCATTAAACCCCTCTTTTGAGTTAGGGCTTAAAGATGGGGCTTAAATGGAGGCTTTTTGAGTTTAAGCCACAACTCAAAAGAGGGTTTAATGGAGAGGCTTTTGATCCCAAATTATATTTATATTAAATTATAATTATGTCATTATATTAAGTTATCAAAATATTATTTATATTAAATTACTAAATATACCCTTTATATTAAATTATAAAAAATTTGATTTTATATTAAATTTCAATTACATGTTGCATTTTAGGTGAATTGAAAGAAAGGAAAAAAATCGCGGGCGCGGCCTTGGAAGAACTCAGCTAAAATGCCAAGAAGCAAAGCCGCGATCGTATATAAGTGTAACTATATGAAATATAATAAAATACTATAGTATATATAAGTGTAACTATGTGAAATATAATGAAATGATATAGTATATAAGTCTAAATATACTAGATTTAATGAAATACTATAGTATATAAGTGTTACTATATAAAATATAATGAAATACTATAGTATATAAGTCTAAGTATACTAGATCTAATGAAATACTATAATACATAAGTGTAACTATAGGAAATATAATGAAATACTATGGTACATAAGTATAACTATATGAAATATAATGAAATACTATAGTATATAAGTGTAACTATATGAAATTTAATGAAATACTATGATACATAAGTGTAACTATATGAAATATAATGAAATACTATAGTACATAAGTATAACTATATGAAATATAATGAAATACTATGGTATATAAGTGTAACTATATGAAATTTAATAAAATACTATAGTATATAAGTATAACTATATGAAATATAATGAAATACTATAGTATATAATGAAAATACTATAGTATATAATGAAAATACTATAGTATATAATGAAATACTATAGTATATAAGTGTAATTATATGAAATTTAATGAAATACTTATATACTATAGTTTTCCTTTATATTTAATGTGAATATACTAATATACTATAGTATTTCATATAGTTATACTTATATACTATAGTATTTCATTATATACTATAGTATTTTCATTATATATACTATAGTATTTCATTATATTTCATATAGTTATACTTATATACTATAGTATTTCATTAAATTTCATATAGTTACACTTATATACTATAGTATTTTCATTATATAATATAGTATTTCATTATATTTCATATTGTTATACTTATATACTATAGTATTTCATTAAATTTCATATAGTTACACTTATATACTATAGTATTTCATTAAATTTCATATAGTTACACTTATATACCATAGTATTTTATTATATTTCATATAGTTACACTTATGTACCATAGTATTTCATTAGATCTAGTATACATAGACTTATATACTATAGTATTTCATTAAATTTCATATAGTTACACTTATATACTATAGTATTTCATTATATTTCATATAGTTACACTTATGTACCATGGTATTTCATTAGATCTAGTATACTTAGACTTATATACTATAGTATTTCATTATATTTCATATAGTTACACTTATGTATCTCAGTATTTCATTATATTTCATATAGTTACACTTATGTATATAGTATTTCATTAGATCTAGTATACATAGACTTATATACTATAGTATTTCATTAAATTTCATATAGTTACACTTATATACCATAGTATTTCATCATATTTCATATAGTTACACTTATGTACCATAGTATTTCATTAGATCTAGTATACATAGACTTATATACTATAGTATTTCATTAAATTTCATATAGTTACACTTATATACTATAGTATTTCATTATATTTCATATAGTTACACTTATGTACCATAGTATTTTATTAGATCTAGTATACTTAGACTTATATACTATAGTATTTCATTATATTTTATATAGTTACACTTATGTATCATAGTATTTCATTATATTTCATATAGTTACACTTATATACCATAGTATTTCATTAAATTTCATATAGTTACACTTATATACTGTAGTATTTCATTAAATTTCATATAGTTACACTTATATACTATAGTATTTCATTAAATTTCACATAGTTACACTTATATACTATAGTATTTCATTATATTTCATATCGTTACACTTATGTACCATAGTATTTCATTATATTTCATATAGTTACACTTATGTATTATAGTATTTCATTAGATCTAGTATACTTAGACTTATATACTATAGTATTTCATTAAAAGTCATATAGTTACTGATGCGAACAACCCCTGGGCGATGTCGCGATGTAGGATCTTGACTCCTCAAGCTAGGTTGAATCTTCTCCTCCGTAGCCAAAGTGATGGCTTTCCTAGGGTTAAAGAGATAACCCTTTCTAACGCGTCAAAGAGATGACGAAGAGGTCAAAGAGATGACCTTGAGTACCGAAGAGACGGTGAATGATTTGCTCGAAGCGACGAGCTACGGGATAGGTTGATCCAGAGATCGAAGGGTTGACGTTAGGATTCAAGGAAGGAGCGTACTCAACTTCTAAGGAGCGAACTCAACTTGTAAACTAAAATCCAACGTAAGGAATACAAACTAGGATTTCAAGTGTTTAAATAGGTCAAATAAAATAACATAAAATAATATTAAAATTGTTCAGCAAACGAAGAGACGACGAAGTGGTTTCGCTGACACGGCCGCGACTCGGTCCAGAACTCGGCCGAGTTCTGGGCCGAGTTGTTGTCTGTAAATGCAACTCGAGCAGAAACGGAAATTCGCCGACAACTCGGTCCAGAACTCGGTCGAGTTCTGGGCCGAGTTCTTCACTGTAGCAGCAACTCGGTTGGGCACGGCAATTTCGTCGACAACTCGGTCCAGAACTCGGTCGAGTTCTGGGCCGAGTTCTTCACTGTTGCTCCGCTTCCGCGAACTCGTCGTCTTCGTCTTCTTGGTGGGGTTGATTAGGACGAGGCCCCACCTAAGCCTTCATAGGTCACGAGGAGGACCCATTTAGGACTAGATGAACCCGTATCACTTGCGTAAGCCCGTGAGACTAAGGATTGTGTGGCTCGTTCCATGGCTCTAGCGCGGGCTCTTATCATCGGACCAGCCGAGCGCAACTTCATTGCGTCCTCTTCGTCCTGCGCCGTCATCAAGGGAGTTATGGAGCTATCAATCTCCCCTTCTTGGATGCGAAGCGTCCTCGCTTCGTCCTCGTCGTCAAAAGCAGGAGGAGTATAAGGAGCAAGGTCAGCGACGTTGAACGTCGGGTGCGCGCCATAGTCATCGGGTAACTCCAAGCGATAGGCATTGGTCCCAAGGCGTTGTAGTACCTGGAAAGGACCATCACCTCGCGCGTCCAGTTTGTGGCGTCGCTTCAATGGAAAGCGTTCCTTGCGCAAATGCAGCCACACCAAGTCATCGGGCTCATAAGCAACCGGGCGGCGATTTTTGTTGCATTGGGCAGCTACTTGCTCGGATCTCCGCTCCAGCTGCTGTCTCGTCCGTTCATGGAGGGCCTTGACCTGGTCCGCACGCTCCACGCCCTTCAAGCTTTCCTTTTCCTTCAGTGGCCGTGGTATGAGATCCAACGGGGTGAGCGGATTGAGGCTGTAGACCACCTGGAAGGGAGTCCGCTGCGTCGCCGAATGCATCGACCTGTTATAAGCAAATTCAACAAAAGGCAAGCACTCTTCCCACTTGCGGAGGTTAGACTTTAACATAGTATGCAATAGAGCACCCAAAGTCCTATTAGTAACCTCTGTTTGGCCATCAGTCTGGGGGTGATAACTAGTAGAGAACAACAACTTAGTCCCCAATTTGGCCCATAAAGATTTCCATAAATAACTCACAAATTTAGCATCACGATCAGACACTATACTCCTAGGAATACCATGCAGCTTAACAACATGCTCAAAAAATAATGAAGCGATCTCAGAAGCATTGTTAGTAGTCTTGCATGCAATGAAGTGAGCCATCTTAGAAAACCTACCAACTACCACAAATATCGAGTCCCTCCCCTTCTTAGACATGGGCAAACCAGTGATAAAATCCATACTAATATCTTCCCATGGAACATCCGGAATAGGCAAAGGGGTATACAATCCTTGGGGACTCGATCTAGACTTAGCATGCACACAAGTAACACAAGCCTTGCAAAAACGTGTAACATGATGTAACATTTTAGGCCAATAGAAATGTTCCTTTAATGCAGCCAAGGTTTTAGGGATACCAAAATGACCTCTACCCTCATGAGCTTCCTGAATGAGCAACCTACGCATAGATGTTTTAGGGATGCAAAGTTTCCCTGCCTTGAAAAGGTAGCCATTATCAATATAGAACCCATTAGACTCTCCAATGTTCATGCATGTTTTAAAAATTTCAGCAAAGTCAACGTCATGCATATAGACATCTTTAATCAAAGAGAAGCCTAAGATAGAAGCATCAAGGTGGGTAAGTAATACATACTTGCGAGAAAGGGCGTCAGCAACCACATTCTCTTTGCCCTTCTTGTATTTGACCACGTAGGGAAAGGTCTCCGTGAATTCCACCCAACGGGCATGGCGTCGGTTGAGGTTGTACTGACTCTTCAAATACTTCAACGCCTCATGGTCTGAGTGAATGACGAACTCCTTGGGCCATAGGTAGTGTTTCCAAGTCTTCAACACCCGAATAAGAGCATAGAGCTCCTTGTCGTACGTGGGGTAGTTGAGCTGGGCGCCGGTGAGTTTCTCGCTGAAGTATGCAATGGGGCGCCTATCCTGCAGCAAAACTCCTCCAATTCCGTGATGAGAAGCGTCACACTCCACCTCAAAGGTCTTGGAGAAGTCCGGTAATTTTAGCAAGGGAGCGTTGCATAATCGGTCCTTCAAAGTGATGAAGGCGGTCTCATGTGCGGTCGTCCACTCAATAGACGCTGCCTTCTTTGTAAGCTCATGAAGCGGGGCTGCAATGGTGGAGAAATCACGCACAAAGCGGCAATAGAAGCCAGCCAAGCCCAAAAAGGACCGCACCATGGTTGGTGTAGTAGGGCGTGGCCATTCTTGTATGGCGCGAACCTTTTCCTGGTCAACCTGCAGCCCATCCTTGCACACCACAAAACCAAGAAAAACAGTGGAATCCGAGCAAAAAGAACATTTACTCAGGTTAGCATAAAGTTTATCCCGTCTAAGACACTCTAAGACCTTCCTAAGATGCTCAACATGCTCATCCAAAGACCTGCTGTAAACAAGGATATCATCAAAGTAGACAACCACAAATTTCCCTAAGTAAGCACGTAACACATGGTTCATCAACCGCATAAAAGTACTAGGGGCATTGGTCAAACCAAAAGGCATAACCAACCACTCATACAAGCCATACTTAGTTTTAAATGCAGTTTTCCACTCATCACCCTCATGCATCCGAATTTGATGATACCCGCTCTTAAGATCAATTTTGGAAAATAAGGTAGCACCAGACAATTCATCAAGCATATCATCATGTCTAGGAATAGGGTGTCGATACTTCACCGTAATTTAGTTGATCGCCCGACAATCAACACACATGCGCCAACTACCATCCTTCTTGGGCACAAGAATGACCGGCACGGTGCAGGGGCTCAAACTCTCTCGGACGTGGCCCTTATCCATCAACTCTTGGACTTGGCGCTGCAATTCCTTTGTCTCCTCTGGACTCGTGCGGTATGTTGCGCGGTTAGGAAGAGAGGCGCCAGGGACAAAGTCGATTTGATGCTCAATACCACGAATGAGTGGCAATCCTTCGGGCAGCTCCGCGGGCATCACATCTTCAAATTCCTGCAAAAGAGAAGACACTACAGGGGGTAAATCAACAAGATCTTTAACATTTAAAAGACACGCGAAAGGAACAAGTAAAAAGCAAGGAAGTCTTCCCTGAATGATTGGAGAGACATCCCGGGACCGAGCCAAAAGAAGGTGGTTCTCACACGAGCCTTGGATGCCAGCCTTGGGTGCTGATTTTTGGGGGGTGTCACGGCCGGCCTTCTCCTTGGCTTGTTCAAGGGCCTTGACGCGGTTCCTTTCGACGTGATCCTGCATAATCTCCTGAGGGCTCATAGGAAGCAATGTTACCTTCCTCCCATTGTGCATGAAGACATAGTTGTTGAGAAAACCATCATGAAGGGCACGCTTGTCGAATTGCCAAGGACGCCCTAAGAGAAGATGGGTGGCATCCATGGGAACGACGTCACAAAGCACAGAATCCTTGTAATGGCCAATGCTGAAATTGATAGTGCACTGACGCTTAACAACATTGGAGTCATCACCCTCGGAGATCCATTGTAGGCTATAAGGCTGGGGGTGTGGAGTTGTGTCGAACTTGAAGTGCGTGATCACTTTCTCATTGATGATATTGCAACAACTTCCACCATCTATAATGACACTCAAAGAAGCACCCTGGACCGCACATTTAGTATGAAATAAATTTTTACGTTGGTCAAGTAAGGTACCTTCTTTGGCGGTAAGAACACGGCGAGTGACCAGGCTAAGGGACACGTTGCCTTGAGCGTCCATAGGGCTGCAAATATACCCATCCAACTTCTCTGCTTCCTCGTCCTGGTCGTATGAATCAAACACTGGAGGGCTGTCCGGGGTGTCATCGTCAAAGGACTCGTATCCAGTGAGGGTTGAAAAGAGGACTCGCTTGTTGTTGGGGCAGTCCCGTTGTAAGTGGCCATGCCCTTGGCACTTATAACAGACCTTGTCATGCGCCCGTTCATCTGAGGGCGGTGCACGCCGCTGCGGTGGCTCGTTGACGCGCGCCGAGGTGTTGCTCGGCCGAGTGACCGGCGTCGGTGGTGTAATCGCGGGAGCGGACTGCGAAGAGGGGCGCACATTAGAAGGAAAAGAACCAGACGAGTTAGAGGGGGCATACCTGGAATTGGTGCGGGACTAAGACGCTCGCTTAGCCGCTTGAGCCTATGTCCATATCTCTTGTGCCGTATGAGCGCACTTTTGGAGATCCAGAATATTAAGCACCCTGAGTTGGTTGCGAATGGGCTCATGCAGGCCACGAAAGAACATACTCCGAAAGTCCTCGTCAGTGTGATGGATACCTGCCTTATGGGACAACTCTTCAAGTTCAGCATAAAAGTCAATGGGAGAGCGATTACCTTGAGAAGCGAGTTGTATCTTAAGGCGCATTTCGGAAGTAAAGTCCTCGGGGACATACTTCTTCCTCATGATCCGCATAAGCTGGCGCCAAGAAGTGATTGGAGGCTCGCGGTAATGCACACGGTCAGCGCAGAAGCGATGCCACCAGGCCTTGGCGGCGCCGTCGAAGTGTAGAGCGGCGTTAGCAACCCGTTCCTCATCCGGGTATTGGTAGTGGTTCAAAACATACTCCATAGACTGCTGCCAATCAAGAAATTTAAGAGGATCAAATTCACCCGAAAAGGTAGGGAGTTTTACCTTAATGTCAGGGCGCCGTGGGCCTTGCCGACCGGGACTCGGGCGACGCCGGTCTCGCGAGTGGCGGCGGTAGCCGCGTCGCGTAGGGCCCAACTCCTCGTGGCATTCCATCTCATATGCCTCGTGATCATCAAGGCTGTCCCGGGAGTGGTCTGAGTGACGATCATCAGCATCATCATCACGCTCGGACTCGGAATCGTCATACCGGTCGTGTTGCCAACCTCGGGTCCGTCGGTTCTTGGTGTTGACATACGGGAGGGGATCCTTGGAAATGCGAACACTATGACCTGAGCGATCCGACGTGTAATCGTCCTCCCCCTGAGCAAAGGTAGGGTTGTACCGGACGCGGGAGTCGCCACGCTTGGTGGGGTATCCTGCAATTTGCGAACGAAGGCGATCCTGCGGAGTAGACAAAACACCCTTCCCCTTGCGGTCTCGTGGCTGGCTTGTGGAGGCCGTAGGATTCAGCAAGGGATCAGCGGTGGGCAACGTCAAGGTGCTCAAGGCCCGACGAAGGTGAGCGAGTTCAGCAGCTTGCTCAGCATTTGAAGCGTGCAAGTTGTCAATCTCAGCGTGAAGGGAGTCGATGTGCTCAGACGTGGAGTCCACGAAGATGGGTCCAGGGCTGCGGTTGCCCGTAGAACGAGAGGTGCGTGTGGTCGGCACGTCCATAGAACCTATACGCAGCATACACCACAAGAAGTAAGTTGCACCAAGCAAAAGAAACAAGTCCAAGCCAAGTCCTTGTCTCAAAAGTGACCCAAGAAATTTTCCGCAGGGCATACTAATTTGGGTTGCTCGTGAGGAGGGAGAGGCTTGAACGTAAGGCAAGAAAACAAGAGCTAGCAATTCAAATCCCAAACAACACACAAGTTTCCAAGTGCAAGCAAATCAAATCAAGTTTCTCAGGGTTAATCACAAGAGAGCTGAAAATTTCTAATTGCCCTTGTTTTACTCCGAGTTGCATAGAGACATGGAAGATGAGAAGATGGAGTATGACCGTATGGTGCGTTCTCTGCCTAATTTTTGAAGGCTTCCGTCTTCCCAACCCTTTTTTTGATTGATGGAAGGTGAGAATAGTATGTTTGTTTTCGATTTTTGTACGGTCAAACCTTCTTCTTTTTTCTTTTTTTTGACTTGATATGATTACGAATCAAGCAAGAAAGAACCACACAAAGCGAGTGCATGAAAAGAAAGAAGAGACAAGCAACTAGCAGGGAAGAAATCAACAACTAACCTAGCAATTAAACCAAAGATGAAGCAAGACGAGATCAACAAGAACAAGGAAACAAATATGCAATCAAAGGAAACAAGAATTGCTAGAGGGTATATTGTAGGAGTGGGGAACAAGTAAACAAAACCTAGATGAAATTAGGGTTTGGTCGTGAAGGTGAAGTAGGCGGCGGCAGATGGTGGTGGTGGTGTTTGACGTTGGTGGTGGGGATCGGCGGTGGTGGCGAACGGTGGTGGTGGGGATCGGCGGTGGTTGCGAATGGTGGTGGTGGGGATCGGCGGTGGTTGCGAACGGTGGTGGTGGTGGTAGAAAAAAAAGTCTAGGGTTTGCTAGCGGAAGAATTTCAAGAATCACAAAAGAGAGAAGAATAAACTTAGCTTGGAAAAGGCTATGATACCAGTTGATGCGAACAACCCCTGGGCGATGTCGCGATATAGGATCTTGACTCCTCAAGCTAGGTTGAATCTTCTCCTCCGTAGCCAAAGTGATGGCTTTCCTAGGGTTAAAGAGATAACCCTTTCTAACGCGTCAAAGAGATGACGAAGAGGTCAAAGAGATGACGAAGAGGTCAAAGAGATGACCTTGAGTACCGAAGAGACGGTGAATGATTTGCTCGAAGCGATGAGCTACGGGATAGGTTGATCCGGAGATCGAAGGGTTGACGTTAGGATTCAAGGAAGGAGCGTACTCAACTTCTAAGGAGCGAACTCAACTTGTAAACTAAAATCCAACGTAAGGAATACAAACTAGGGTTTCAAGTGTTTAAATAGGTCAAATAAAATAACAAAAAATAATATTAAAATTGTTCAGCAAACGAAGAGACGACGAAGTGGTTTCGCTGACGCGGCCGCGACTCGGTCCAGAACTCGGCCGAGTTCTGGGCCGAGTTGTTGTCTGTAAATGCAACTCGAGCAGAAACGGAAATTCGCCGACAACTCGGTCCAGAACTCGGTCGAGTTCTGGGCCGAGTTCTTCACTGTAGCAGCAACTCGGTTGGGCACGGCAATTTCGTCGACAACTCGGTCCAGAACTCGGTTGAGTTCTGGGCCGAGTTCTTCACTGTTGCTCCGCTTTCGCGAACTCGTCGTCTTCGTCTTCTTGGTGGGGTCGATTAGGACGAGGCCCCACCTAAGCCTTCATAGGTCACGAGGAGGACCCATTTAGGACTAGATGAACCCGTATCACTTGTGTAAGCCCGTGAGACTAAGGATTGTGTGGCTCGTTCCATGGCTCTGGCGCGGGCTCTTGTCATCGGACCAGCCGAGCGCAACTTCATTGCGTCCTCTTCGTCCTGCGCCGTCATCAAGGGAGTTATGGAGCTATCAGTTACACTTATATACTATAGTATTTCATTATATTTCATATAGTTACACTTATGTACCATAGTATTTCATTATATTTCATATAGTTACACTTATGTATTATAGTATTTCATTAGATCTAGTATACTTAGACATATATACTATAGTATTTCATTAAATTTCATATAGTTACACTTATATACTATAGTATTTCATTATATTTCATATAGTTACACTTATGTACTATAGTATTTCATTATATTTCATATAGTTACACTTATGTATCATAGTATTTCATTAAATTTCATATAGTTACACTTATATACTATAGTATTTCATTATATTTCATATAGTTACACTTATGTACCATAGTATTTCATTATATTTCCTATAGTTACACTTATGTATTATAGTATTTCATTAGATCTAGTATACTTAGACTTATATACCATAATATTTCATTATATTTCATATAGTTATACTTATATACTATAGTATTTCATTAAATTTCATATAGTTACACTTATATACCATAATATTTCATTATATTTTATATAGTTACACTTATGTACCATATTATTTCATTATATTTCATATAGTTACACTTATGTATCATAGTATTTCATTAAATTTCATATAGTTACACTTATATACTATAGTATTTTATTATATTTCATATAGTTTCACTTATGTACCATAGTATTTCATTATATTTCCTATAGTTACACTTATGTATTATAGTATTTCATTAGATCTAGTATACTTAGACTTATATACTATAGTATTTCATTATATTTCATATAGTAACACTTATATACTATAGTATTTCATTAAATCTAGTATACTTAGACTTATATACTATATCATTTCATTATATTTCACATAGTTACACTTATATATACTATAGTATTTTATTATATTTCATATAGTTACACTTATATACGGTCGCGGCTTTGCTTCTTGGCATCTTAGCTGAGTTCTTCCAAGGCCGCGCCCGCGGTTTTTTTCTTTTCTTTCAATTCACCTAAAATGCAACATGTAATTGAAATTTAATATAAAATCAATTTTTTATAATTTAATATAAATGGTATATTTAGTAATTTAATATAAATGATATTTTGATAACTTAATATAATGACATAATTGTAATTTAATATAAATATAATTTGGGATCAAAAGCCTCTCCATTAAACCCCTCTTTTGAGTTGTGGCTTAAACTCAAAAAGCCCCCATTTAAGCCCCATCTTTAAGCCCTAACTCAAAAGAGGGGTTTAATGGAGGGGCTTTTTGGAGGGGAAAATGATATCCGTCTAAGCCCCAATTCAAAAGGGGTCCGGTTCCGGTGAGGACGATGCTTCATGATAGGATTGAGGATGTATGAGAGAAGAGAGAAAAACAAAAAAAAACGGAGTGAACAGTGGCGGAGGCGCGCGCCCTTATAGGGAAAAGCTTCAATTCGGCCTTGCAGTACAATTGCCGAATTTTTCGCGTATAATTCGGCAAAAAAAATTCCAAGTCAAAATTTTTCCCAGAAAAATTGATTTTGTGTGCATATCATATAACGTGTGTGTGCATATCAGATGCACTGTTGTGTGCATATGTAACTATGTGTGTGTGCATATGGTTTCTGAAATTGTGAATGCCTTTAACATAGTGTTTATGCTTAGAGGACTTGTGTGCACATCAAATAACATGTGTGTGCACATCAATTATACTGCTGTGTGCATACTCCGTGTGTTCATATGGTCTCGGGTCGTGTGCATACTTGAAAACAAGTGTTGGTATATACACATGTGTGTGCATACCAAATAACTTGTCGTGTGCACATCCATTATACTATCGTGTGTAGACCCCGTGTGTGCATATGGTCTCAAGTCATGTGCATACATGGAAACAAGTGTTGATGCACACAAATCATGTGTACATACCAAATAACCTGTCGTGTGCACATTCATTACACTATCGTGTGCATACCTCGTGTGTGCATATGGTCTCAAGTGTTGATGCACACAAACCATGTGTGCATATCAAATACTCGTTATGTGCATGTCAAATAGACTATTGTGTGCATATCATCCACCTTGTTGTGTGCATATCCACTACGTGTGTGTGTGTATCAAATATAAGCCCAGGAATCATGTGTTCATACCGCAAAAATCATGTGTTCATACCCCAGGAAATCATCCACCTTGTTGGTTATATATGCACACATACTTTTTCGCGTATGCACACAGATGTGTATTTGATATGCACACATGTCTCTAGCATTAACAACTGTTCCCAGACATGCACACATTCTGAAAACCACATGCACACACCGAGCCTAACATATGCACACATACGTTCTGACATATGCACACAACAGTGTATTTCATATGCACACAAAATCGATTTTTTTTTGCAAAAAAACGAATTTTTGAAATATATTTTCCGAAAAATTCGGCAAAAATTCGCGAATAATTCGGCCGGACCGAATTTTTGGACGCGCTTGGTGCATCCTGAGTCCTGACACGGGGAGCTGTCCTCATTTGAACTTTTCCCATTCAAAAGAGGGCTTTTTAGAGGGGAAAACGATATCCGTTTTGAATGAATTTTATATGTACGGACTCGTATTAAAATTTTATACAAAATTATAGTAGAAAAATTCAAAAAAAATCACTACAATGTGTTATATGTCGGGCACCAAATAAAAATAAATGGGTAGGAAGGCTTCGTGTTTTGGGCTTTTGGAGGGGCAAACGATGTCCGTTTTGGGCGAAGTTTATATATACGGACTCGTATTGAAATTCTCAAAATGATTAAAAACTTTTTTTTATTACAAAAATGTTTTAATTTTTTTTTATTACAAAAATGTTTAAAAACTTTTTGTTATTAAAAAAATGTTTAATTTTTTAATTTTTTTTTTTTTAATAATCTGTACGCCAGAAATTTAATTTTTTTTTAAGTATAAATCTGTACGCCAGATTACGGCGTACAGATTTATACTTATTTTTTTAAAAAAAAAATTCAAAATACATATAACCTTATTATTTATGCATATTTTAATCTGTACGCTAGGAAATGGCGTACGCCATTTCCTAGCGTACAGAATGTCGTGCGCACAGCAAAAATTCGTCGCGCATATAGTATTAGCCATAAACAAACAACGCTTCGCATTGCAGATACAGACAATTACAGTGGAATTTTTTTAGTTTTTTCAAGCATTTTTTTATTTTTTTCTTCAAACGTTTTCAAAATAATTTATTTATTTTTTAAAATAATTTTTATATAGTATTTGTTATGCATAATCCTCGAAAATACTAAAAACACAATTTTATCCAAAGTTGCTCACAAATTATTCAACAAAAATGTAATATTTTCTCTAAATATATCCTTATTTGTGTTTAAAAAAATAGGGTTTATGGATTTATAAATTTTAGAATCAATTTTTTTACAAATTTGTTGAAACTACGTGAAAAAGTAGTTTGTAATGTTGAAATTTGTTGAAATTTTATAATTTCTAGATCAATTTTGAATAAAATTTCATTTGGGGTTCAAATATAGGATTTTTTGTTTGAAATTGGGGTTGTTTGAGTAAGGTAGACGATAGACTTAAATAGACGATAGACTTTGAAAAGGTTTTATTTAAGGTAGACGGTATATTTTTACTCTTTAGGATTTTAGCCCCTACTGGACTAAAATCTTGCGTCTGTTCCTACGTGCAAGGGTGATTTAAATTTCATATTCTATATAGGCTTGATATATAAGATGCACAATTGATTACTAGGGTTGTGCATCCGGTCCAGACCGGACCGCTTTTTCTGGTCTGGTCCGATAGACCGGAATTTTTGTAATCCTTGGACCGGTATGATTCGGACCGGTCCGGTCCGGTCTTGGACCGGTAAACATATTTTTTAGTTTTTAGTTTTATATAAATGAAAAATTAATTATTTTTCCTATTTTTATAACTATTGTGTATAATATTAGACAATATATTTTGTTATTTATTTATATTTATAGTAGAAACTAATTTTTAATAGTGTTATGAGATAATAATATATAAAATTAAAAATAATAGAAAACCGGTCCATCCGGTCCGGACCAGACCGAAACCAGAATTTTAAAAATATGTGGACCGGGCCGTAATTCCCCTAGTCCGGTCCGTGCATTTTCGGTCCGGTCCAAATCTGCACAACCCTATTAATTACCATACTCAAATGAAAAATCAGATATGGGCCAAGAGATGGAAACAGGCTGGGGAGGGTGTTTGGATCCGCTCAGACATATGGACCCAAGTAGCCCGTGGGTTGCAGATAGCCCACATTACATAAAAAAAACTGTAAACGATCACACAAATTTGTCCAACAAAATGTACAATACTCATAAAAAAAGTTATTAATATATATAATAGTACAAGTTGTTCAATACCCTTAAATCCTTAATTAAAAGACAATAATATTCATATTGTTAACATAGTGTGTACAAACCATAGACACAAATTTGATCCACAAAATGATACAACATAAACGGACGGGTTAAAATAATACAATATGGCGGCGAAGAGGAACACAATATTTGAGTAGAGTTAGATTAAGTCTATTTATATATATAATTATATAAATTATATTTTATTTATATTTAAAAATTAATTCGGACTGGGCAAGGCGTCCCGTCCGCATAAATGAGCAGACCAAGCTAAACAACGATGAGTTGGGTAAATGACCCATGTGCAACGTTTTTTTAAGAAACTAACCCCCTAGGAAACTAACCCACTTCCCCCCCCTCCCTAAATCCTACACCTTAAATCCTAAACCCCAAAAGACAATATTTTAGAGAGAGAAAAAACAAAAAAGAGAGAGGGAACAAAATAATAAAATAAGCTAGTAGGGATAGAAAAATACATAAAAACTAATATGAGATAATTTTATTAATTTAAAACTCTTAAAGGGCCAATAGTTCCAAAATCCTCACTAAATAAAGTGGCTATATCCGTTCGTTTATAATGGCGGGCTGGGCGGGCCGGCCCACTGGTGTTGTGATATATAGCACGGTAGACTTTGAAAAAGTCGACGAGCCACAGCCCAACGCATACACTCTGAACTGAGTTATCAGTTGTGCTATATATATAGCACAATTGTATGGGCTGGCCTGGACTTCGTTCCCTTGTGGATTGGGATTGGGTGGTACACGTAAGTTCGTGGCAAAGGGCATCTAAATCTTCGCACGAGTGTTCACACCAGGATAGTGGGCCCCGCCCACGTACGTCCATAATGCTTTTATGAAATAGTTGATGTGAGGCAGAAGCTCAGCCCCTCGTCTAATTATAGGGTCACCCTTCCCCCCGCAATCACGTTTCTCGTGGGCTCCATTTTTGCCCCCACACCTATTCTTTCATCTAAACATTATTCAGCATTTGTAACATGTAGCATAAAATTCTCTTTTTTGAATTATGGCATTCATTTGTGTTTGAAAAATGTTTTCAGAATTAAAACCACAAGTACTTGCATGCATCTCTTTTCATTTTACCTTTCAGTTAGACGACAGTTAAATTGAGTAGAAAAGACAAAATCACAACTCGATGTAAAACTACGGGAAAAAAAAAGGAGACCTATGTAACTATTGGATGTATAATTTTCAAGACAAAAGATGATTAAGTAACAAAAGTATAACGGGTAATTAAGTAATCTATCTTGTGGTGTGAATGGATTACTACTATTCATGAAAATATGTTGAATAGTTTTTGTTCCATCATAGTAAGCAGGAAAAGGAAAATTTGATCTAGTCGGTCAGGTCAGGTCATGTCATGTCATGTCATATAATATGGCTACAATTTAATCATTCAAGATAAGATCCACGTACTGTATCATTTGAATTGATATACTCTTTTCGTTACAAATATATTATATACATGCTGAATTCCTCATACATTTGATTATATTTTTCTGGTCTGAAACTAAACCCACATATACTTGCCCAAATATGTCCTCTTTGCATGCGGGTTTATATTATAAATTGCAATGATCATGGTCGTTCAATACCGTACACTAGTCACCACTAGTATAACGAAATCACAAGAAAACCTAAACTGATCATTAAGTAAATATATAATCTTCTAAAAAAACGCATTTAGCTACGTCTCTAAAGTTAGCGTGTCTTGTAAAAGTCATTCGTTCCCCACAAAAAATTAACATTTGAACATAACTGCTCCAGCAAAAGATTTCACCTACAACATATTCTTGTTAATTGCTGCAGGAATAGATAACTTTTAAACGCAAGTACTTTACCAACTAATTAAGTCCGATATAAATAATTAATTTGTCACATTTGTAGGAGCTAATGGCAAATGCAACAAAAAGCTCCCAATGGCCAGAGAATGTTCAGAGCACCGAATTCAATTCCAAAAGCTCAAAACAAACTCAATTGTGGCAAATGCACTGCATTAAACCAATCCAGAAATCCCCATGCATATATACAGAATAAAGAAAATATAATGCATTTGGGTGGAAATGGAAAGCACTCCATAACCAGTAAGCAGTTGACACATGCCACTATTCTGCATTTCCCACTCGCCGGGTTTACCCAAACAGGACCCTAGCATTAATTAATTGATTGATATACACATCAAAATCTTTATTTTGTAGAATTTTCCCACTTCCAGGAAAAAAGAAACGTTTGTAGTTTTTAATGGCTAAGGCTAATACACGTGGGCTCGTGTGATTGGTCAGACCCCAGATCTCCTCCCACCCTCCTATCAGATAATTGATTGACTATTCCCTGAAAAGGACAAAAGAGATTGAACATATCCGGCTTTGCAAATTGCATATCATCAAATTTGTTCTTGTTATTTCTTTTTATTTTCTTGGCTGAGGAAATTTCACAGAGAACAGCAACAAAAAGAAGAAGAATAGTGTGTTTGTGGTGGAAGAGGAAGACCTGAAAAATGGGTGGAGGTCTCATGGCTGCAAAGCTCTGCGATTCCTGCAAATCGGCGACGGCGATTCTTTTCTGCCGCGCCGACTCGGCGTTCCTCTGCGCCGGATGCGACTCCGATATCCACGCGGCCAACAAGCTTGCGTCGCGCCACGCGCGCGTCTGGGTTTGCGAGGTGTGCGAGCAGGCTCCCGCCGCCGTCACCTGCAAGGCCGACGCCGCTCACCTCTGCCCCACCTGCGACCGCGACATCCACTCCGCCAACCCCCTCGCTCGCCGCCACACTCGCGTCCCCCTCGCCCCCTTCTTCGACCTCAACGAATCTATCCCCGGCGCCGCTCTCGCCAACGTCGACAAGCCCGCCTCCGGCGCCAACGCTTCCATGAAGCCCTCGGCCGCCGCCGCCATCAACAAGCTATTCGGCGAGGAGGATTACTACTCTGAAGATCTCGACGCCGAGGAGGCCGAGGCAGCGTCATGGCTACTCCCAAACCCTAACCCCGAGCCTAACAACCAGAATCTGAACAAGGCGATGGATCCGGCGCCGGAACCGAAGTCGATTCAGTACTTGTTTGCGGAGGACGACATCGATCCGTACCTAGATCTGGACTTCTCGGCGGATCCAAAGGCGCAGGATCCGAACAGCGCTAGCGCCGATTGTGTGGTACCTGAGCAGAAAGCACATCACAGCAACCAGAATCATCAGGCACCACAATCCTTCTTTTCGTCGATGCCGAGCTACCACCACCACCACTTGGACCACTTCGACAGCGCTGCCGTTTACAAGCCTTTGACTCTCGCTTACGCAGCTCCTCAGCCTTCTATCAGCCACAGCGTAAGCCCTAACCCTAGCTTCTTCACTCCAAACTTAACTATTAATTAAACAAATTAACAGGTCCTGATCGATGTCTTAATTAACCGATCTAATTAACTTCCTATATGTACAGCTATCGTCATCTTCGATGGATGTAGGAGTGGTGCCGGACGCCGGAGGAATCGGGAACGACGTCGTCTCCACTGGACTTGAAAAGCAGATTTCGTCATCACCAATTGCGAAAGTGGGGATTGACAGGGAAGCAAGGGTTCAGAGGTACAGGGAGAAGAGGAAGAACAGAAGGTTCGAGAAGACGATCAGGTACGCGTCGAGGAAGGCTTATGCGGAGACGAGGCCGAGGATCAAAGGAAGGTTCGCGAAACGAACTGATATGGAAGCCGTTGAGCTGGTGGGAGACTTCCTGAGTTCATCAGCTGGCTCGGACGCTGCAGGATACGGCGTCGTTCCATCGTTTTAAGACTTGTAAAAACGCCGTACTGCGTACGCTGCAGGATGCGGATCGTCTTAATCGATCAGTTCGTATTTTGAGTTGATCAATTTCAGGTTGATTAGACTTAATCATGGGGTATTTTCGTCAATGTTGTAGTATGATAGTTCTGGCCAGTTTTGTTTGGGGTATGTTTTATGCTTAATTATATGTATCTAGACTCTACTGTGTTTTTGTTGCATGGACTCTATGTGACGACGATGATGAACAATTATGATCATGTATAACATGTGAATAAATTAATTAATGACCAGGACTTGTACTTATAATGTATTTGAGTTTTTTTCGGTACAATACTCTTTTCTGCTTTTTTCTTACAATGTATAACATGTGAATAATAGCTAGCTCATTTACATATAGGGTTGTTTGGATGCGAACGGGGGCTCCTATGCGGATTGATTTAATTTGGACAATTTTAATGGGACGTGGTGACATTTTATAAATAATCCAAAGTTAAAAGAACATCGGATGGGACATATTTGTATTATGTTGTGATACATATTTTGAGTTGTGTTACCATTCACATTGCTACAATACACATTTGTATGTTGCAACAATTGTATTGTGTTATATTTATATTGTTATAATCTACATTTGTGTGTTGTTATTTTGTGTGTTGCTATGATGTACATTGTTACAGTGCACATGTGATCACTCAACATCGGCCCATGACGGGTCAAAACATGTTAACGGTGGTTAGCTTCGGAGACCTTGGTCAACGTTGGAAGTCACTGTGTAATGCAGATCATATGCATTACAATACACAATACACATGAGGGTGTATAGTGGTGAATATGCATAGCACAAATAAGTATGACTTATAGCACAATTGAATATGCATCATCCAGCGTACAACGTGCACTTGTCGCACAATATCCGCATGAAAAAAACGTATGTATCGATTAATTCACTAAGAGGACAGCCGACAACTCCAAATTGATTGTTAGATCATGAGCAAGTGTTTAACCAATCAATATATATTTAAAAGTTGGCTTCCAAGCCCCTTTAATGCTAGCTTTAAAACCCTAAAATGTAAAAACTTAATCAACTATATGCTTAAATGGGCATAAAGAACTTTCTAGAGTGCATAAATAGGCCAAAGGCTGCTACACTCTTTTGGACGGGGACAATAAGGGGCCCAAAGGCCATCTATAGTATGCTAAATGGGCCCAAAGAATTGGCCAATACGATAGATACGTTTATGCAGCCAACAAGAATGATAAAACCCTATCTGCCTCCATTTAAGAAAATACAATTATGAGAATTAATAGGGGACGATGAAGAGTCAATCAAGAAGCTAAATGACTGGACCTTTCACCTACACCAGCATTGATGTTCTTCCTCATCCTTGCGCCTTTAAATGTTGTTGGTGATAACCACAAATTTCTTCACTTCCATTTGCCCCCATCTCGTGCACCATGCCTTCTTCCACAGACTCCCAAAGCAAGGCCTCCTTTGTTGTTCACAGTGATGCATGGACATCGACCACGTCCAAGATGAAAGGAAAAGGTATTAGTTGTACAACAGGGCACTTATCGGGTTATATTTTTAGATACTTATTTCAGCTTTCATCTTCAAATTATGCAGAACTCAACAACATAAGAAGATATGAATCCACCTAGAGTCAAGCGTGTAGTAGGCAAATATGAGTTGGGAAGGACCATTAGAGAAGGAACATTTGCCAAAGTGAAATTTGCAAGAAATTCAGAAATTGGAGAGCCAGTGGCTATAAAAATCCTTGACGAAGAGAAAGTTCTAAAGCACAAACTAGCTGAGCAGGTATTTCTCATTGGCTAATGTTTCCGTTTTGTACTTTTGTTAGCTCTTCCTTTTCTCAGTATCTAATGCAAATAAATTATCTATGTCACCCCTTTGTTTCTTGAACCAAAATGTATTGTTACTATTTTTCTTAAAACTTCCACTGTATTTGCTTTGCAGATAAAGCGGGAGGTTACAACAATGAAGCGGATAAAACATCCAAATGTTGTTAGCTTGTTTGAGGTCTTTCTCTCTCTATTTCTATATACATAAGAATAGCTCTACTGGTGAAAAACCATCTGGGTCTCTGTTTTATATTAGTGGATTCAATTTTTTTTATCGAGACTCAAGGGATAATTTTTGTTCAGGTAATGGGGAGTAAGACAAAGATATACATCGTCTTGGAATTTGTAACTTGAGGGGAGCTATTTGACAAGATTGTAAGTTAATATTTATAATATTTCCTGTCCCAGTTTCATGAGGTTGCAATTAGTTGTGATTAGAATAGTTGTGATTAGAATATTTATAATATTTTCTTTAGAGATTACTAAAATATCTCTAAACTTTTATCATAATTCAAATGAAAATCCAATGTTAATATAATGAAGAAAATTCTAATTATGAATGGTATTTCGATTTTATAGGTGCAAGAAGGGAGAATGAAAGAGGAAGAAGCGAGAAGGTATTTCCAATACCTAATAAATGTTGTTGACTATTTCCATAGCATGGGTGTGTATCATAGAGATCTTAAGGTATTCAAATGTTCTATCAATCGTCTGTAGTACTGCTCAAATAAACACTGACGATTAACACAATTGTTTCTTTTATTTACTTTGCTGATTTACAGCCTGAAAGTCTTCTTCTGGACACCAGTGGGAACCTCAAAATTTCTGATTTTGGGTTGAGTGCACTCTCCCAGCAAGTTCGGGTAATTCAAAATCTTTTCATGTACAACAACCATATGCTGAATGCTAGAAGTTCATCATTGTTTATCTGACTTTCTTCAATCAGTTTCTTTACTTCAAAGTCTGCACATATGTTTAGAAGTTAAAATAGCTATAAAGGGTTTTTTTGGCAACTTTTTCGATTTTTTCAGTGGGATGCTTGCTGCTAAAATAAAGTTGTTACCACCACACTGAATAAAGGCCTTTGGGGGCGATGCATTAGTTTTTTTACTTGAAATCTTCAATTTAGCTATCAAATCTGTTGAGTTTTAGCAACAAATTGAGAAGCTCCAAGTGTTTGTTTGACATGAAAGCCGACCTTGCTGATACTTGTCATTTGCTCCTAAAATGTTCTTAACTCATGTGTAATACAGTTATGGACTTATGATATGATCAGCCTGGATGTCTAATGATAATATGCATTCATGTATGTAGGTGGGCTAATTGAAAATGACTTCATACTCGCCTCAAAGATCAGTGGGCTCGACATTGCTCACCTTTTGAGGCGCAAAGCAGCCAAATAAAACACTCCTCAGGTTGTTACATTTTGCATCTGAAGAAGGATATCTTGACATAATAGTGGGGAAGGGTAAGTCAGAAAGTACTAGGGTCACATTACAATATGAAGAGTAAAGGGTAAACTAATGTGCATCCACCACGTTGATTGTGGAAAATTCAGTAAATTTCTATGTTTAGTTTTCATAAGGAATAATAGTTATATATGGAAGCTAAATTTCTTTCTTGGACTGAGTTCAGTTTTATCTGTGAAGTGTACTAAAGTGTTTTCTGAACCATCTTTTATAATTCAATCAAATAAGTAAGCAGAGCTAATCTCTTGAACTTTATCCTTGCATTTCATTCAATTCATATTGGATATTATTGTTCATGTCTCATTTCTCATAAGGCTTTGAGAAAGTAAAGTAAAATTAAGGTAAACATGGCATTAAACATATACTGTAGTTGTATAATTACAAAATCTTCAACTATTGCATGCCTCATATTATTAAAACCTTCAGCATGAATGCTTACAATACTACTCATATACATACAAATTACATTTTACATAGTGGTAGAATAACCACAACTATGACATAGAACTAATAATTACCTCACTTACGATCTTCAAGTTCTTAGTATGCAGTACAATCGCTGAGCAACTTCTTATGGGGGAAACCAGCAATAGGCACATAGGTGTTGTAAGGGACAACCTTAACTGTATAATAATCATAAGATGTTAATAAAGACAATATATTTTCCTAATTATAATAGGCATAATTAGTTGTTTCCTTTTACATATCTACTAAGGGCAAACCTTTGAATTACCATATTGAATACAAAAATATTGGCTTTGTGCCTTCATATTAGTTTGTTGTATTATTATAACATGAGTGAAAGTGTGACCCACCACAAGATGATATATGAAATAAAATTTTATATTCGAATAAAACAAGCTTAAACATCTTGAATAATAAAAAGAGCTCAGATAATAAGATATGAATCAACCCAATTCTTTCTACAAGACTACGTATCTCAGGTAAAAAATAACCATAAACCTGGAAACCAAATAATTCTTAGCAAAATAAACATAAAAAGAAGAAAAAATTCACTACACCAAAAAACCATAAGACAGGGAGAGACCTAAAAAGTAATTTAACTTGATGTGCATCTTCCAGGGAAGAAAAGTAGTTCTTGCTGTATCTTTTGGCTGGGAAATTGTCCACCATTGGTTCCTCAAGACCATGTAATCCTCCTCTGAGCTGTGAATCAACAATCCACCACACCATCAGACCAAAGTTTGAGAAAATTCAATCCAATTTAGTCCTAGCTCGGACTCAATTCAAAAAAGGAGACAGGGAAAAGAGAAATTCAATCCACATATTTCTATCTAAAACAAAAGGCAAAGGTTAAAATGAGGAGCAACAAAATCCAAACAAAGTATCAGATTGATGGGAGAATTAAAGTTGACAGTAGCACAATAATCAACAAAAAGCCACATAGACATACTCGAACACGCAACTTTCCAACAAAAGGCCACAATGAAGCATATCATATGAAAACCACATTTAAATTGCAAAACAAGATACCTCAGGAAAGACTCCACATAAAGTCGTTCCTTCCCCGCCAGCTGCATTATATCTTTCTACAAGAATAGGAGGCAACTCCCAAGTATCTACAACTTCGACCAAGCATTTTAGGTCCACATAAAGTCGGTCCTAGCATTTTAGGTCTTCCATATCTTAATTGCTGAAAAAATAGAGTATGTCATCATAAGGTGTTATAAGTTGATCAACTAGAAGATAAGAGTGATCCTACATTTACACATTTCTATGATACCTATGCTCTACAGTCTGCATGATATCAACATTCAGATGGTATGAGAATAATTAAGGTGAATTAGATGAGGAACCAGACACACCAATTTGCAGTAAGCAAATCAAGTAGTGGCATACTGGCATGTCCACATGCTGACATAATGACGAGATTTCATTTAAATCACAAGAATGATAAAATATCATTTGCCACAATCAACATTTACTAATAATGTAATTAAACATGGCACAAAAAATAGCACTAACCCTCTGGATGTACGTGACTGCTGTCACTGCTGAGGACAACCGATCCTGATTCATTGAAGAGAACTTACATAATGCCTTCTCTATTTTGCATACATAGCTCCAAATGCCTTTTGCAAAAGCCAATTTAGCCATCTCTACGTTAAACCCAACATCTTATTAGTGAACCATCTTAATCTCACATGCATTTCTACCGGATATTACAGTCTTTACAGACTCATCTGGAAAGTATGCAAGTTAAAGTTGCATTTTCATCAACTAGAAAGGAGTAAACTACACATCACCAATTATTAGTGTTGTGGTGGCATAAGTGCTCTGAGAGGAATGAAAAAAAGTTGACATTGCCTTTATTTGAACAAAATCTGGCAAGCCAAGCCAAATTAATAACACCACAAATTGCTTGCCTTGTCTTATTCGCCAGCCAAATCTAAAACTTTCAACTCAAACATACTTTCTGCTTCTTGGCACCATAGGATGATCCAAGTCCTAAACATAACAATCATAAATGAAACTCAAAATTTGCAGGATAGAAAAGCACAATACAAAAAGATTAAAGAAAAGCCCGTTCTACTCACCAGCAACATGAAAAAGTGCAAGAAACAAACTATGTCAACACTCAAGTGGTGCCCGCTAGTGTTGAAAGTAAGCTATCAAGTCCGACTACGCTAATCAATCATGTGCGCAACACTTTAGAGACATGATGACAATACAACAAATATGCAAGTGCACACATACATCTCAGCTCCATAAAGAACTAATTTACAACCGCATTAGTTTTTGTATTAAATTATAATGCGGGCGACACAAGGTATTGTCTCAACTAATCCGCCTTCTGTAGACTGATTCTGCATATGCTTTGTTTATATTTGTTGTTTTCACTATACTAATATTTTACTTCGTTTCTGAAAGTCATAATGGTTTTGTTCAAATTAATGAAGTGGCTTAAAGCTTCCTTGCACATAACTGGAACTCTGTTGCACCTCCCTGTTATTGGATTTTACAAGTTTACTTACTTTATTACATTACCTATTTCTGGCTTTTTAAAGGCTTCTTACTTGAAGGATTCCATGAATTAATTAAATGAAAGTTCAACCTAGATGTAATACCTTTTTGCCAGGTTATCCTGTGAATCAAGGTTTCTATAAGAGTTGAAACTGTTAATTGCTTGACTTACAATTATATGTTTTTTTAGCACATAGTGCAAGAGGAATTATGTAGGTTTAGGGAAATCACAATTAGATAAACCTGTAATCATTGTAATCTCCCATTGAAGTTTTCGTACGAAAAGTTAACAAAATATCATTAACCAATTGGTATATAGTGTTGTACTTTAGTAGTAGTTCTATTTGAATTCTTAAGTCTGCATAGTTTAACTCTTTTAGTCCTCTTTATTTTTTGGTCTTACATGTTGGACAACAAGTTGTTTGCTAGAAATGCACGCCAAATATGGCTTCACAAGGGTGCAAAATTATATTATGAATCAAAGCATTTAGCCACAGTGGTAGTGAGAAATCACTACTGAATCATACAATCCTATCGCTACCGATCCCAAATCAAGTCGTGAGAATCAAAGAATTTAGATAACACTCAAAACAAGCACGAATATATACATTTCCATGCCCTAAACTTCATGCAGCATAAAATGCGCATTCTTCCCCCAAATCGAACTTCAAATTAGACAAACGGCAAGCACGAAACTGAGCAATGTCAAAATCAGGAACAAATGAGTACCTTTCTTGGCCAGCTGTGTCCCAAATTTGGGCTTTAACGACCTTATCGTCAACGTGAATGCTACAAGTTGCGAATTCGACGCCAATGGTGGATTTAGGCTCGAGGTTGAATTCATTGCGAGTGAATCAGGAGAAGATGTAGGATTTGCCGACCAGGAGTCGCCGATCATCCCTATCTTGAAGAGGTAATCGTTATCGTCATCTGCTCTAAATCCCATATGGTCTGCTGATGACCCTTCCAAGAAAGAGAAAGGAGAGAAGGTAGAGAAAGTAGGGTGGGCGCCATCAGCTGGGTCGGCAGGGAAAGGAGGGGGAGATGGCGACCATGTGGGGGAAAGAGGTGGTCGGGGATGGTTATCGACAGGAGTGTATGGAGGGTGCGCGGACACCGGGTATTGGGACACACGGAGCCGGTGTTGATGATGCATGTGTGGAACAGGGAAAAAGCGGAGGAGTGCGAGAGTGAGGGGCAGCTGTCCAAGAGGGAGGTGTTCAGGTTAAGAAGACAAGGGTAAAATGGTCTAGAACATCACTAATGTTTATAAGAGGAATATATACCGGATACAATTACCAAAATATTTTCATATAAAAAAACACATCCCTATAAAAAAGAACTTCTACTTTAATTCAAAATTAAAATTGTACTTTAATAATAATAATAAAATGTACTTCTGGCCAATTTTTTTTTAAAAATGTTATGATTTAAGTACAATCATAACATTTTATACATAATATACTTAGATATTACATTTAAATCAATATCAAATAATATATAGTCTCTGATAAAACATAGAACAATAAAATATATTATACACTCACATTTAAACCACAATACTACATATACACAAATAGCCCGTTCGAAGCACGGACTTCGATTTCTAGTTAGATTAATTATTAGGGTTTGTTTATTAGAGTAGGTTATAAATATTTTTTATTATAGTGTATGTTTTTGGAAAACAATTTTTGAAATTAATAAAATATGAATATTAAAAAACATACTTTTTACAATTAATCCAAACCCTCTACAATATTTTATTGGATATATGATACGATCAGGTGACCAATAAGAAATCAAATTGCATCATGAAGTACTTCTATCTCTAAATACTATTTTAGTTTTTTTTTTCTAATACCCCTGAGATAAGACAAAATTCGTGAGATATTCCAAAATTTTACCTATTTCGCATGGTATTTTCGAGTTTTTTTTTTCCGCCAAATGCCTATTTATTAATTTTTTAATTAAAAAACCCCAAAAACAAAGAAAAAGCAAAAAAAATCTCAAAATAAATAAAGATAAAAAGTATAACTACATCAAGATAAAAAGAAAAATCAAATAAAAGAAACTTTATATTTTTTTACCAAAAAAAAGAAACTTTATATTTAAAGCTTGCAAAAAAAATGTCCTGATCGGAGAAGTGCAGCCGACACTCTGTTTATAGGGGAGTTCGGAAGAGGGCGTGGGGGAAATGGGTATCCGAAATCCGCAAGCCCAAGAAGAAGTCATGCATTGGGCTCGGAACCTTCGCCACGCCGGAGATGGCGGCGCGTGCCCACGACGTCGCCGCCCTCTGCATAAAACGTGCCGCCGCCATCCTCAATTTCCCCGAACTCGCTCCCGTGATGCTCCGTCCGACCTCCACCGCCGCTCCTAACGTCCAGGTTGCGGCGGCAAAGGCGGCGACGATGGAAGGCCTTCTGGTGGCGGCATCGTTGCCGGTTTCTGTGGAGACGTTGGAAAGCGGCTCCGAGGAGCTTGATCTGATCGTCGAGTTGCCGAGTCTGGATGAGTCGACCAGTGAGTTGATGTGGGCTGACTCGGAGAAGTGGTGGTGGTTGGACACACCAGCGAGGTTGGAGGAGGAGGTCATGATCACTCCCCTGTAAACTAAACAGAGTGCCAGTTGTTCTTTTTGTGGGGGTTTTTGGGATTTTTTCTTTTGCTTTTTCTCTGTTTTTGGATTTTTATTAAAAAATGATATTTTCGCCTTATATGGCAAAATTCGCAAGGTTTTCAAAATTTTATCTATTTCGTCCGATCCCTTACAGTTTTTTTTTTTCTGTCAAATGTCTATATCTTAACTTATTAACAGAAACTGTTTAAAAAAATAAATAAAAAAAGCTGAAAAAAAAAACAAATAAAAAAACGCGAGCGCTGGATACGTTCAATTTTTTTTGTTTTTTATGCTCAAAAAAATCACGCGTACGCAACGCGAGGGCGAGAGAACAGTCTCGGTCACGCAAAGTATAAGCGTGGCATTTTATTAGATATCCGATTTAGAAAAACAAAAAAAAGGGTCACGGTCACGCTTTGCGTACGCGTGACCATATATCGATATATAATGTCGCGCGGGTACGTGACAATTTTTTTTTATAGTTGGGTTAAGTGAGCATGTGCATGACAATTTTTTTTTATAGTTGGGTTAAGTGACAAATATGTTAACTATTATGAGTGGCTCGTTGGCGGCTCGAAGAGCAACTACATAGAGCAAGGCTAGTGTCGTTTGATTTGTGGAGCTGCAAAGTTTCTCCAAGAATGGGTCGCAGCGGCTGGTATGTTCCACCAGACTTAAAAAAGCGCTTCAAAGTGATAAGGTTCACTGATTTTTGTGCATAACATGGACACGTTCGGAGGTGATTTGATACCGTTCGGGTATGGTTCCAGACGATTCTGGAGTCAAGTTCAACTGACTTGAGCACGAGGAAGATGATGGTACGGTCGGAGTTTGGATTAGATGGTTCGAGAGGTGTCTTTTTTGGAGACGAACATGGCTAGGCGATGCCATATATATGAGGGGTCTTTGTGGAGAAGTTCACTGATTTTTTTGCATAACATGGACACGTTCAGAGGTGATTCGATACCGTTCGGGTATAGTTCTAGACGATTTTGGAGTCAAGTTCAACTGACTTAAGCACGAGGAAGATGATGGTACGGTCGGAGTTTGGATTAGATGGCTCGAGAGGGGTCTTTCTTGGGGACGGACATGGCTAGACGGTGCCATATATATATGAGGGGTCTTTCTGGAGTTAAATTCATTGATTTTTGTGCATAACATGGACAAGTTCAGAGGTGATTCGATACCGTTCGGGTATGGTTCTAGACGATTCTGGAATCAAGTTCAACTGACTTGAGCACGAGGAAGATGATGGTACGGTCGAAGTTTGGATTAGATGGCTCAAAAGGAGTCTTTCTTGGAGACGAACATGGCTAGACGGTGCCATATATATCGATATAAAAGTTATAATCTTCGAACGTGAAAAATTATCGAATCAGGTGGGTCACGTACCCGCTTTGCGGGTGCGTGACAATTTGTTACTTTTAGTGACATGTAGTCCCGCACTCGCAAAGCGGGTGCGGGACTCTTTGTGATTTTTATCCTCCTTCGGATACCCGTTCAATCTGTCACGCTCTTGCTTCGCGTATGCGTATATATGATCCCGCACCCGCTTTTTGCACGCGTGAACAGTTAAACTTATTTAATGAAAAAATTTGAGCGTAGCTAACACCTCCCTAAAAAAATATAGTGTTAGCGTGTACATGTGGGTTTAGGGTTTTATTATAAAAATTAATACTGAATATGTGTGTTTGGCTTAAGTACTTATAATAATGTTTGTATTTCCTTCAACCCATAATAGATGTTCTCCTTACTCTTCATCATCTTCGACACCATCACCGTTTGTATAACTTCGGCCAAACTCAGTTGCTACCTCCAGTGAACATCATCGCCGCCGTCGGCCACCAACAACCTCCCAGTCCCCTTTTAACTCTCTCCCCCGCCATATGTTCTCCCATCTTCCCTACCTCATCTCTCCCAAAACCGCAACTAATCACCACGGTACCGCCCAAATACCTCAAATCGAACCACTGTCACGAATCCTCAAACCCTAGGTCTACATTTTAAAGACCTCAAATACGATCCTTAAAACTGCTTCCCTCGGTTGTTTCCTTTGAAAATTTTCTCCTCTTTTTTGTGAATCGGTGTTGTTGGTGGTTTCCTTGAAAATTTTGCCCCAATTTCATCATTACACCACACTGATGGAAGCCCAAATGCCATTTTTGCCCAAATTTCACCCATGTAAGATGTTTGCTTTTCAAAATTTGAAACTACTGGGTTTAGGGTTTAATTTTGGGTTTTTTTTTCTGCTTTTTTTTGGATTTTTTTTTTCCAGCTTTTTTGGATTTTTTTATAAACGATTTTAGTTAATAAGTTAATAGATGGGCATTTGGCGAAAATAAAATAAAACTCGGGGGTACCGCGCAAAATAGGTAAAATTTTGGAGCACCTCGCGAATTTCGCCATACTTCAGGGTACGAAAAAACCGATTAAAAAATTAACAAATGGGCATTTGGCGGAAAAAAAAACAAAACTCGAGGATATCGCGCGAAATAAGTAAAATTTTGGGATATCTCGCGAATTTCGCCTTACCTCAGGAATACCAGGCGAAAAAATCGTACTATTTTTTGGGTAGGACGAAATAATTATTATTCTATGTCATGGTCAACCACCCATTATACTCTCTCCGTCCCATAATGTTTGTCCTGTTTGACTTTTGGGCACTGTTTACTATTGCGGAGAATCTTCAAGATTTCTCCCAATATATAAGAAAAAACATAGTCATGTGGGGTCTTGTTTGATTCGTCTCAACGAGTACTTTGATAATATCAAAAAATTATAATTTTTAGAGTTATGTAATTAGAGATATTAACGATACAAAACTCGCATCGACAAGTGTGTCCGGTCAAAATAGGACAAATATTTCGGGACAGATGGAGTATCTATTTCCTACAGTGAGTTATTTTTAGATTGGACCTTAAATCGAAAGCTACGATATGATCTTGGACCGTGTAGTAACGGACTGGCTACGGTGGAAAGGTTTCATAGTTTACCAGTTACGGTCTGGTTTGGTTCAGGATTATAAATTTATGGTCCCAATCATAATAGACTGTAATAAATTTTTGTTATAACAAATATATCTCATTTAATCCTAGCTATATTAATTATTGCGGTCCAATTACGAATGTCTAAATTTGGGTTGTAAATGAATCATCAACCATTATAGGACTAATTTTATCTCATTTAAAAAAAAATCATTAAGATAAATGAAAACGGTCCAAGAGCGGACCAGACCGTAATTAGAATGGACTGTACCAGTCTGGTCCACGGTTCAAAAGTTTAGATATTTACGATCCACCGCGTTATTTACAGTCCAATCTATACTGTTTGAACAACTCTAGCTCAGGTGCAAACGTAAGAATATTGTGTTCATATATATATAGGCAGAAAATATAAGCACGCATAGTAAGAAGCATATGAACATACACTTTTTACTTTGTACGCATATGCTTATTGGAAATGTGTATTTATATATTTTATAATATGTATACACATTTTTAGTTAATACATGTGAATATCCTCCTTACCTACGTGTGCATACTTTTTACTTTGTATGTATATGCTTATTGAAAATGTGTACTTATATATTTTATAATATGTGTACACATGTTTAGTTAATATATGTGAATATCCTCCCTACCTACGTGTGCATACATTTTCATAATATGTGTTCATATAAAAAACCCGTTTTCACACTAAACATGGATCCTCACCTGATCCTTAGATAAATATATTTAGGCAAAATTATTTAAAATAACCCATTATTTTAGTGGATGGTAAAATTATATTACAAACTTTCAAAAGATAAAAATATATCCCGAGTTTTAATAGATGTGTTAAAAAAATAACCTAGATTAATTTTCTGAATTTTTTCCTCATGCAAATAATGACATGGCATTACAAAATGGTAATTTGGCATTAGAAATTGATGACTAGGCACACAGTAACACAATCACACATGGCTAAACAAAAAGAAGGATCTGTTATTCACAGTGAGAATTGGGGATTAGGGTTCTAGAGGCAAGACACGAATCTTCAATTTCACAGCTTAATTAATTAATTAGCAGATCTGATCTGGGAATTGATTGAACAAATGTGAGGTGATCCAGGACTTACGAGACTGGGGGACACTTCCAGATCCGTAATGGCTTCGATGCCCAGCCGAAACCTGCACAAATTCAAGTGCTGAGTTTTTTTAAAAGCACTGATTTGATTAATTGCTGTGTTGATTTGGGGTCGGAGAACGTAAATGTGGTGGTTACCTGAGAGGCAAGCATGGAGAAAGCGAGGAGAGAAAGGAGGAGGAGAGCGACGAGCTTAGTGGTGGCGGCCATGGCTGTACAGTTGTGCTGTGCTTTTCATGTGCTTGAGTTAGACCTAAGTTTTGATTTTTGGCGTTGATGCTAGTTTTATGTTTAATTTCCGTTTGGATATCGCTTGATTTTGGGGTTGGTGTGCTAGGTTATTGCTCTAAAGGCTTGATTTTGTTAGAATGAAATTCGTAATTTAGTAGAATTGATTTGGATGACGTTTTTAGCAGCAGATTTGTTGTTTAAGTTGTAAATTAACATCAAATTCTGAATATATTAGCGTGTCACATCTATTCTCTATTCTGTGGAGTGATTTTATCCATATAGGTAAATACTCATGCATATGATGATTCTGATCATCTATAACAATCAATTTTACAGCTTCGTGTCTTGCCTCTGAACCCTAATCCCCAATTTCTCACTGTGAATAACATTTCGTTCTTTTTGTTTGGCCATGTGTGATTGTGTTACTGTGTGTCTAGTCATCAATTTATAATGCCAAATCACCATTTTGTAATGCAATATCTTTATTTTCATGAGAAGAAAAATTCAGAAAATTAATTTAAGTTATTTTTTTAACACTCCTATTAAAGCTTAAGATATATTTTTACTTTTTTAAAAGTTGGGGTATAATTTTACCACCAACTAAAAGGATGGATTATTTTAATTAATTTTACCATATATTTATGTTCAAAATTTTACTCCATTAAATACACTAGTCAATCTATGTTACTTTAGCATAATTTATTTGAAGAGGAAGTCATGAATTTTCATTATAACCCGTGGTGGCCGCCTGGACGGTAGTAGTTGATATACATTCATATTAATTATAAGGACAAACATGTTATTTATGTTACCAATTTTTTTTTTTTAAATCATCTTACATGACAATGATCTAAAATTACTCAACACGGGTTGATACTTGATAGCTTGAATTGTGCCACATTTTGTTGATGCCAAACAATTAAGCAAGTTACTGGAGCCACCTCAATTATGAGTAAATTCAACTAGCACAGGTATCCAGATTGGATTGAGAAAATGTAGTTTTTGTTGTTGTTGTTGGGGGCTTGTAAATGTTTATTCGGTTGGGTTTATATAATTTTAGGCACCAAACTTCCGTCAATGTTGCTTTCTCTTTACATTTAGCTCTTCAGTTGAGATGAGATAACAGTTGGATTGAAAATGACAGAGAAAAGTAAGGACGAAATTGGGATAAAATCAAATAGATATACGATATGGTTGCAAATATTATCGAGGGGCCAATCTTTGAGTATCATAATGAACATTGCCACATGTCTCATCCTCCATGCTTCCTCTTTTTCATAGTAACCTTCAATTTTCAACCACCCTATCCGCTTTTCTGATTGATTTTTCATTATTTTTTCCTTCAAATCAACAATCTTCTGACATCCTCCTTAAGAGATAAGATTAGTCACTTCCCCACATGTGATAGTAATTATAAAGTTCATAAACTTGACAGCTACACCCCAGCAGAGCAGCCCACAAAGAACTCTCTTTAACGTCTGAAAAAGAAGATTACATGAAACTGAAAGATTACCCTATTAAACAATCCAACAGAACTTAAAGGCAAGAGTTGTATCACTTGGACCCTTGTGTAGAAAGTAGAAACTACAAATCAATTGATCACAACTATTTTCACTTCCTCAAGTAAACAACCATGCATGAAAAAGACCACCCTACACATTTTGCTGAGCAATTAGAGAAGAAGATAGGATAGATGGCTTCATTTAGACTTTGGAATGGCCTGAGCAGATGAATCCGCTTGGCCTTGGCCTTGGTGGTGTTGGGGGCTACTGGTGTTGCTTCCGTGGAACCGAACAACAACACAGGTTATGTTATCAGCACTCCCTCTCTGAAAGGCTTCCTCCATCAGCTTCTTGGCAGCCAATTCTGGGTCCTCAATAGGCCTCACCATTTCAACCGCCTCCTGTTGAACAAACAGGAACAATCTATATTATGAATTCTTCAACTATTATTTCGTGATTTTTCGTGTTTAGGAGGAATATTTATGAATGATAGAAGGAGAAAATCAGTGTTTCTCTGCTTCCTCTATTGTCATATTCTCCCCACTTCCTAGATTTCTTCTTATGTTATATGGCCATTCACCCCAAATCATCAACAATGAAATGCAAAAAACTTTATCCATTCTAGTCAAGGAAAATATTGGAAAATTAAGGATCTGAGAGCTGTAATCCGTTCACATAAGACACACATCATCAATTTCTTAAGATATGTAAAGCAGACAAACAGCTTACATCATTGGTTACGACGTCCCATAGTCCATCACTGGCAAGGATGAGAAATTCAAGAGAGTCGTCAATCTTCTCTTCCTGGAAAGTTGCATCAGCCCATTAGTAACTAAAATGTATTGCAAGAAACTCCAAGAAATAGATCATACAAGGGATACCATCAAGGACGAAACTTCTACTAAGACAATCTAATTGCTACTGGAAGCCAAGTAAGAGATAATGGTCAAGTAACAATTACAGATTTCAAATCAGACCTGAATCTCTGGATCAGCAACAACATACTGCTTCAGTTGCTTATCACCAAAAGCACGCGAGACAGCAAGAACACCTCCAACCCTCCAGGTTCCTGCATATATCCGTGTCATACAGTATGTAAGAGAAAAGGAAGAGCTTGCTTGGTGTAGCTAAAGCTGCTTGATAAGATTATTTTTTAGTGAAGTACTGGAAGTGAAAAAATTCTATATTTTTTTTTATACAGAAATATTTGTACTTCTATATACAAGCTCTGACTTCATAGCCTTAGGCAACTCACAACTTATGTTGGCTTCTTAAAAACCAAACCAGAAAGCTGATATCGGTGGGCATCTGAATTGTTAGGTCATTGACCTTAATTTTATTTAGCACTTCTATATATTGTCTCATCAAACAGCAACAATTTTGAGTTGTATGAAATCGATCTTCCCTTAAAAACCATGATATTCTTTCGGGATGGATGGAGTACTTCGTGTAAGTATACAAGCAGAAGGTCTGCACTTGAAAAAACACCTCCAGAAAGTTTTTTTTGACGAAAACCTAAACTCGTTTGGTGCAACTTTTGCCAGAAGATGAGATACTACTACAAAGACAGGGATAATCAGGCTGTAAACATAATAGTACACAACCAGATTTCTTACCAGCCCACATCACAAACCCTCCTGCATCCTCAATCCTCTGCCTCTCATCACTTTGGTCTGGCTTATGGTCTCGAGAAACAGCAATAGCTACAATGGAAATTTATAAATTATCAGTCAACAAGTAAACTAAAAGATAAATGTAAAAAATGAAAATAGTTCTTCAGGTGTCAAATAAAAACCTATCTAATAACAATATAAATGAGCATATAGAGAGGATAATTCTTTCCCCAAAGATAGCTGAAATCCGAGGATAATTCTTTCCCCAAAGATTGTCATTTATTTACCTTTGCCACCTCGGCAAATGACAGCCCTAGAATCACCAACATTTGCAACCAATAGCCTATCACCAACAAGGATGGCGGTAGAGGCTGTTGATCCTGCATCTCTATTTTGAGTATTCTCAGATTTCAGGAAGTCAGAGTCTGTGTTGCTGTAGGCATCAGCTGCAACAACCAGCATGAAAGAAACACAGAATAAGCGAATATGCTTCAATTATCATTTAGGGTAAAATAAGCGCAGAAAAGTAAGAAGACAAACCTATAGCGGATTTGGTATCAGATATGAACTTCGGATGTTTAATAAGATTGCTGAAAAGATTTTGCTTGACAAATTCTGCAGCTCGAGCACCACCATGTCCTAAATCAGAAAAGAGGATTCCTTGTAAATAAATGAAGTAGATGATCACCAATTAGAATATGGATCTCATGATTAATAGGAGGAAGTTATCATTGGAAGGCTCAATAATTGAACTATAACTGACAACAATCTGAAGCAGATAACAACAAGATCTACATAGTGATGTAATCAAAACTGAAATAGTCTCAATTTGGAAAAAATGTGTGTAGTGCATCTCTATAGGTGAAGCAGAAGCATATTTGAAAATTGGAGAAGTTAAACTGCTTTATTAAACATGAATCACAGCTTTGGCACCTAACTGGTGAATTAAACAAAAAAACCTACATAATTATTTATGAAACATCCACCACATAAGTTTTGCAAGTTAGCACCAAATCAGGGTAGCACTCTAGAGATTCGTCCATTAGTTCAAGTGATATGAAGTCTTTCTGGTATAAAGAAAGTGAGGAAGATAGGAAACATGTACCATCAAAAACACCAAATAAGCCAACTATTTCTCCGTTGATTCCATCAATTCTTGTCTCGTAGAAATCTTCCATTGATGACCTCTTCCCAGCAGAGCTAGCATATCCGTAACTAAACTTGCCATTTTGACTGCCAACATTTTATTACAACACTCATTAGATACATTGCACATAGCCTTTTCAAGAGTCACTTGCAACATAGAATGCATTTAAATAGATTCAAACTAATGTGCAACTCCACTACAAATACACGAGCCTTTTGAGTGTAAGAAATAAAGAAGAGAAACAGTAACATTGTAGTTATCTGCTCTGTGTGAGAATATCTATGTATGCTTTGCATCCAAGGTTGGGGAGGGGCTAAGGGGGTGGCTTTAGAGTATGGTAAAAGGTGAAGCAGAGCAAAAGATTTTGGTGATATGGATTACAAACACTGCATATCTACAATTTAATAGGATTTATAAATGTGTTGGCATGCTTGGAAAAAAAGTAAGTGCACTTATGCAAGTTTTGTGCAGCAACCTTTCGACAATGTTTTTTTTATTAATCCCAGAAGATATAAATATAGAGACACAAATACTTATTCATTCTATGATCACTAAAATATTGATTGCAACAACATCAAAACGAACCCAAACATCAAAAAAGGACAGCTGCATTATGGTGATAAGATCATGCAGGATGTAACAAGACAAATTCCTCGACAATGATTAGCCAAATTTAAGGTTGAAAGAGTTTCTGTGACAAAAGTGCCCACAACTTTCATTCCACATAATGATTTCCAAATTTTCAACAAATCACCGTCATTGTATCCTACCTCCAAAAGCAATATGTCACAGACTTATACTATTAGTATATATGTCAGATATTATACTTGGTATGTACATGTAGCTTAGCTATCCAAAGGAGAAGTAACAACAATGAAATAACCGATCATGTGAATCAATAGCTTAGCTATCCCCTCAAAACATCTCCTCTCCTCCCTCTTCCTCTACTTCATTACTCATCCCTTTCCCTCTCCTCCGTCTTCTCTAGTGCATTCCCTTCTCAATTCCTTTATTTCACTCACTGATTGTGGTAACCAAAGTTAGGGATAATGCACAATAGCATCCTGATTCTCTAAGATCTACAACATATCATGCTTTAAGACCCTATCCCATTTTTTTATAAGAAAAATAAAGCAAACCTGGCCAGTTTTGAAGGGTGAATATATTTTATTAACCAAGAATACAAGCATAAAATATCTCAGAAGTGATTCAATACCGCCAGTTTATAGAGTGATTCTAAATCAACAGAACAATACAAATAGGAAGCTAAGAAAGTCATCCAAACGCATTGTGCTAATGGAATCAACAAATTCAAACAAAACTATGGAAGGGGGAATTTCACCTGAGACCTCCACCAGAACCAGGGGAATCGTCGTGGACTTGTTTCGAAGATTGTATCACAGAATCAAGATAACCCATCTCACCGCTAAAGCTTTGATGAAAAGCGCAGCTCCTACTCTCTTTAATCGACAAGCCAAGGTGAAGAGTGAAACAGAATAGAACAACAATAATTGACGAGAAAAGGCCCAATTTCATCTAATCGGTGAATCCTGAAGATCTGGACATTCATAAACGCATCACTATCAAATCAAAATCCGACCTGAAGAATAACAATGAAACCTTGTTAATAAACAAATCGCCAGACGGCAAAACGATGCATACTGACAAGAAATTAAGCGAATAGTTTGACTAATTTAACCCGAAATTGAAGAACAGACTGGTAAAAAAGCAGATCATTGTAGCCGATCATGTGAATCGCAATGATGGAAATAAATCACGGAAAATTTTAACATACGGCCTCAAATTAAAAAATACGCATTAGCCAGATGAAACTGGAAGAAACAGTAACCGAAAGTACCCGAAGATGAAGATTTGAGGGCTGAAAATTCGAGGAGACTTGGGACAGAGAGAAAGGGAGCACCAAAAGGAGAAAAAAACTAAAAAATTAACCGAGTAGGTTATATATGAAGGCAGATATATCAGTCTCTCTTTCCATCAAAAAAAAAAAAAAAAGGTTATATATGAAGAAGACAAGCAATTGAACGAGAAAAGGATTGGCTTTTTTTATACAAAAAAGAGATATTCAGGTTTAGTAATGGCTTTTGATGGTTGATGAAGCCTTATTTATTTCGTAGTTTCCTGGGGCGAACGCAGACGCCGTAGAAATCCAGAAAACCAACCTGTAATTGAATGATATTATAGTATGAGATCTGTGGGTTTAAAGATAAAAAATTACTGGAAAACCAAACATAAAAATAGATAGAAGATAATTACCGGGGGAAAAAATAGATCTAAGCTAATCAGACAGCGTAATAATAAGTGATAGATTGACTAAAAAGTCTAAGAAGCAAGACAGGATATATAAAGTAATGCAGAAATTACATACTAGCAATTTGAAACTTTCTATCAAAATAAAGAAGAAAGAAGCAATTTGAAACTAGGAGCGTGTAGACGTTGCTTGTGGGATTAAAGAAGATTTGTAATTGCTAACTTTCAATGGATGGGGTGACACCTGGCAAGCATGCTACGTGGATGTGGCTTGTGGGTGTACAACATGCAATAGCTAAAGTCTATCCAGAAAAATAAATTAAATCAACTAGTCTAATACCCGTGCCTTGCACGAAATTTATTTATATTTTTTTTACATTTGTAAAAATAGTATTTTTTTAATTATCGATGAGTCATTGGTTCTATATTTATTTGATTAGTTATTTAAATAAAACATGACTAATAAAAAAAAAATTCAAGATATACCAAAAACTAAATTATATAAAGAGAGACGGCATTCTCCATAACTTTATTAATAATAAAAATTGGCTAAGTAGTCTTTCAAACAGGTATAGCCACACCACTTACATCAATACTAATAAAACCATCAAAAATAATAAAAATGATCATATAATACATGAAAATGAAACGAAAAACATTAAATGTGGAACGATGTTCAAAATTGCTACAAATTATTAAAAACTTCCTTGTATACTACATTGGTTGTAGTATTATACATCTTCTTATCTTTGTCGCAAATCAATATCTTCAAACATTTCTTGCTATTCACCCTTGATGATGCAACATAAAACTGGTCATGACTGAAAACAGGACGTGGAAGATACAAACCAACATTTGCAAGAGATTGACCCTGGCTTTTGTTTATGGTCATAGCAAAACATACACTCAAGGGAAATTGTCTTCGTTGAAACTTGAAAGGGAATGAAGTGTCTGATGGTGACATTATCATGCGAGGAATCAACACCGTATGTCCGATATTGTTGCCTGAAATAATTCTCCCTTATATAACGTGACTGCCAAGTTGCGTGGTTATCAATCCCGTCCCATTGCATAAACCTAAAGATTGATCAATATTTCGGAGCAACATAATATGCACCACAACCTTATGATTATAACCAAATATAAATTTTGACACTTCATAAAACGATTATTACCATCACTTATATGTGGTAAATTATTTGAACCTCCTGTCACTGCAGATGAATTTCTTGTACCTGAACACTAAAGTATTAAATATTAATACATAAAATATAACCTCAAACTTAAGACCATAAACTGTAATACATAATGGTATAGACTGGGTAAATATAGAGTTGTTACTATTTCCAAGTATATTGACTGCATTGATTTTGGTTAAGCAAGAACTACATTAATTTAAATTTGTAATTAAATATGATATATTTGGTTCTAACCTGAGTCGATTAGCGATGTTCCATCCCGCTTATGGCTTATCACATTCATTCTCAATTTCCTCCTTTGTCGAGCTAATTTGTGCATGAAAATAAAATTCAAATATTATAAATACATAAATCACTTATTTCATACGAATTTTAAGAATACCATACCTTGTTCGACATTGTGCATATGATTTTGTTTTTTACGCATGACATTGTGCAATTGAACTACAAATAAATAGTTATATCATAATCTACTTATTATAGATAAAAAAATGATACTTAATTAAACGGATAGTAAGACCAAAAAAATTATATCGTAGTTTTCTTGCTCTGCAACACTTTTAGATAAAAATGAATTATGAACGTTTTGATCACTTCGGGGTATATGCAAAGCCGACGGTGTAATATTCTGGTGTACTGCATAAATAAATGGATATGTGTTACAAATTGTAAGCATAAGCAAAAATTTATAAACAACAATTATATGTTCTCATAGTTATAAAATAGTTAAATTTTGTTTCTTTTTTTTTATAGAATCATTAAAATAAAGATATATTTTATTATAGAAAATCAAACACTTATTACAATATAGATGGTTGAATCGAATTAAATGAAGACTTTATCGAATAAAATTACTAACCATTTGAAATGTCGGACATGGGGATACGACCACTAACGAATGAATTGGGACTAACTCCAGGAATACATCCTGCATAATGACTATTTATATTGAAGTTCATATTTCAATTTATCGGGAAAAAAAGTGAAAGAATTGAATGCAATTTATTTACCTGATCCATTTGAAATTGTCCGTTGTCGTTTATCTCTAATAACAGCCAATCTCAACGCTCTGTTATGTCGAGTTATTTCGTCCATAACAAAATCACCCTTCAAAATCATACATATATTGAAATTAAAACTTATATATTTATTTCAGTGTAATCACATGTAATACACAAATTGCATAAAATATATTTATGATTTTAAAAAAAAATATGTAAATACTTAATGAGATGTTTTTTTATTTTTGTTACACGGGCTTATAGGCCCAAAACAAAGATCGTTGGCAGGGTTTCGGATTATAGGCCTAATACATACCAAAATAGAGATTATGTACTTATTAAAAATATAATAAATAAATATAATATAATTTCTTTGTATTATTCAATTATAATACAAAATTATAAGTAATCAATGCACATATGGGCCCAAATTATATTTTTAATAGGTTGTAACTTTTTCATGCAACATTAAATAGGTTTGTGGGCATATAGGCCCAAGTATAAAAAATGAGGAAGTGAATTACAACGAACAATTCCAAAAGCTCGATTTATGTAACAATATATTATTTGTATTCAATTGAATTTGTTCGTTGTCGTTTATATATAATAGCAACTAATCTCAACATTATATTATGTTGGGTTACAACCGACATAACACAATCACTTTCAAATTTTATACATTCCAAATAAATTAACAAAATTACCAAAATAATCAATTAATTTAATTTTATAATCTACTATATAACACATGTTAATACTTATTCAAGTATTTAAAAATTAAATTAATATATGTACATATTAATTCTGTATTTTTCATAATCAAATAAAATGATGGGCCTAACATTTAATCTGCTTTTAGTATGATATAACCCGACTTACGACTAAAGGAGATGGGTCGTTTCTGTGATTGGTACCAAACGGCCCAAATGAAGCCCAATCAAAACGAAGACAAATCTCCAACTTCGCTAACCCTACCACATTTCCACTTTGGGATCATTTTGCCGTTTCCATTCTCTCTCTCTTCATATGTCTCTCTCAAAACCCTTCATCTCCATTTCTCTCCTTTTCCAGATCTATGGCGTATTTGATTTCCTAATTCAAGCTTCGTCACTCTATTTCCTTTCCTATCTTAATCCAAACAAACCTATGTAATTATTTTTCCAAAATATGAGATCGATTTTCTTTCTTTCAAGATCTAGTTTAGATCTATACCACCCACAACCTGTCTGTTTCAGATCCACAACAATAATCGCTTCTTCTCCAAAGTTTACATGCAAATCTGACACCACACTGTTTATGAGAAGATAATCGCAAAGAAATCGAAGGATCTAGAAGACGGAGGTTCTGGAGAGCTCCATATTTCAGAAACGTAAGATTTGTCTCTCTCTCTGACTCTCTCTGTCTCTCCTTATCTCTTTATGTGGATTTTCCTTTCGATTGAAATGTTAGGTTGTCTTGATTTGAAAAAAACTTGTCTGTCAAACTGTCGCATGAATCTTGAAGAATTTGTTTCAATGCTTTATATACCTTCAGCTATATGTTCTGTGTGTGTCTCTCTTGCTTTCTCTGGCTTACCCTGTATGTCTTTTTTTCTTTCTATCTTTCTCTGGAAATATCTTTATTTTCAAACCCTAAAATCCTTCGATTCAATAAAACGGATTATTAACCTGTACTACTAATCGTTTTCTTGTTGTTCACTGCTTGGTTGGTTTGGAAAATAATCCAATTTCAGCTATAGCAAACCATAAGAACATAAAATAATCCAGATCTGGTTGCTTCTTTGTTTTTTTGTGTGTTTAAGTGTGAAAAGTATTAAACATCTAGACTCTTCTTGACGAAGAATCGTTTAATCTAATGTTCTTCGTTTATTATATATATTATATATATATATTATAATGTGTTAAAATGTAAATAATATATTCATAGTATATGAAACTGGTTCGAATTTATGATAAAGATACAATGTTATAGTTAAGATTATGAAATAGGTTATTTATTTGACTTAGTAATTGAAATATTTTATTATTTAATAGCATTAATACTAAAATTCATATAAAAACAACATCAGTTAGTGGACTTATAAATTATTACTTTTTTGTCCTTATTGCTTTATGTAATACACCGAACCCATTATCGATAGTTGTAAATATCGGCTTTTTAATGGGCTTCATTTAGGCCCAAAAAAAATGTAACTTGTTTTTTTGTACCAAGTAAATTAGTATCGACAGCTATAAATGGGCTTAATGGGCTTCATTGGTTTAATCTGGCTTAATTGGCTTATTGGGATTAATGGACTTCATTAAACTTAATAAGACTGAAACACTTTAATGGGCTGATTTTGGCCTTTAAGATTAAAGATCTAAATTAAAGGCCCAAATTCATAATTTAATAAATCTGTATTTTTGGGATAATAAATTCGAATAATATTTTAAAATCCTATATGGACTGATGGGCCCAAAAAATAATTCTAAAGCCCATACAACATTCCTATACAAAGTATTTCCTTAATTGGCTTATGGGCCGAGTATGAAAATTGCCCAAGTAGGGCCACAAGCCCGCTTTCTGAATTTAGGTTAGAGATTTCCAGATGAGCCTATGTATTTTAATTTAGTACTTTTGCCGACAACACCTTCTATCTGTTTCTATCTCTCCTTATCTGCGCCGTTTGAAATTACTCAACATTTTCAGATTCTTCTTAAACCTTCGCCTTTGCCGATTGACTTTTTATTTCTCTAAACACCGGCGAATGATTTATCTTCCCTTCTTCAATGTTCTAAAATAAATTAGTTTGAACACATGAGTTTACAGATGTAAATTTTTTGTTCAATTTCTTTGTCTTCAAGGGTTAAACCAAAATCGATTAAGTCCACCGCAAGAGGATCTAGATCCAACGACATGCAAAAGAATATCTACAGCTGCGAGTCTACACCTTCAATTAACATGCAAAGCCACAAACCATGTGTAAGTTCCTTAATCTCTCTCTCTCTCTCTCTCTCTCTCTCTCTCTCTCTCTCTCTCTCTCTCTCTCTCTCTCTCTCTCTCTCTCTCTCTCTCTCTCTCTCTCTCTCTCTCTCGCTAGTCCTCTCTGCATATACCTTAAGATAAATATTCTGTGTGTCTCTCTCGCTCTATCTGGCTAACCATGGATCTGTATTTTTATGTCTTTCTCTCTTTCTCTGTAGATACCTTTAGTTTCAAACCCTTAAAACTATCGATTGAATAAACGTGTTATTAACCTCTTGTACTAATCGTTTTCTGTTGTTCAGTGCTTGGTTGGTTTGGAAAATAATCCAATTTCAGCTATAGCAACACATAAGAACATAACATAATATCAGATGTCTTTGTTTATTTGTTTTTTTTTGGGTTTAAGTGTGAAAAGTATTACTCATCTAGACTCTTATTGACGAAGACTATTTTCATCTATTGTTTTTCGTCTATTATATGATATATATATATATATTATAATGTGTTAAAATGTAAATAATATATTGATATTATATGATAGCCCATTACAACTTACATATACGAATACTCTGATGGGCTTATTAGGCCAAAACAATTATAACACGTATTTATGAACTTGCATAATTATAATGGGCTTATTTATGATCATTTCTGGGGTTATTTATACACTTGATAACCTTGAATGTGCATTTAAGCCCTTATCATTTTTTTATGAACTTGCATCATTTTTATATAGCTCCCACTCACTCACTCACTCTATCTTTCCCACTCCATCCAATTTCAGCTATAGCAACACATAAGAACTCTCTCTCTCTCTCTCTCTCTCTCTCTCTCTCTCTCTCTCTCTCTCTCTCTCTCTCTCTCTCTCTCTCTCTCTCTCTCTCTCTCTCTCTCTCTCTCTCTCTCTCTCTCTCTCTATCTCTCTCACTATCTGTTTCTCTCTATTTAAAATTTATGTAATCACTATATATCTCTATCAACTCTAGAACTCTCTCTATTTATCTCAGTTTATCTCTCTTTGTATGAGATTTGCAGATATCTTAATTTTTTTAACTTCTTTTTTTGCCAGGGTTTAAACCAAATACACTTTCCACCAAGGAAGGTCTTCAGATAACAAATACAATCTTGCCATCAAGGATACAAAAAGAAAACCTTAGGAGGAAGTTATGCAGGTATCTCGCTAACCTAATCAACTGAAAAAAGTGATATAATATCTTTTTGTCTCTGTTTTATTATGCTAATTCTGTTTCATTAATTATACATAGATTATTTTACAAAGAAACTGCATGTTTGGTGTACATCTGTTCATTTTGTGATTCGTTTTTGGGTCAATATGATATCTGCTTAAAATGTCTTAAATCAATCTTAGGTCACTTGAATAGATTTAATAATGCTATTTAGGGTTTATATTTGAAGACAATTCGAAATTCTATAATCATATAATATATATAATATATACATTTTCAAACATAAATATTTAGAAACATAAATATTTAGAACATTATTACTAAATATAAAAGTACCTTCCTTGTAGAGATTAGTTCTGTTGTAATAGAATTTTCAACACTAAAATTGCAATTGTTTTCCACTGTCTGATTGCATGTGAGACCTTTACCAAGACCTGAAAAGAAAAATGAATACAATGCTTATTAGATAAACAAAATGTAAACTTTAATTTCATTCATATTGCATGGTAACTGCTTAAAACATATAAATTTAGATATCTTTATATTTCATCTGGCATTATGTTTACTGAGTTAAAAGAGGATTCTATAAATACATAATAGTATTTAATAGATTAGTTTGTAATGATATTTTGCATGTAGTATTTAGTATTGTCAAGTTGTATCACAAACATTGAGTAACCCTAAATAAAAAAACTGAACACATATAGATTTAGTTGTAAATGAATATAATGACTACTATACTATTATTTTCCTATCTGGATATGTTCATTCAATATATACAATGAGGTCATGGTTTCATAAATTGATTAATTCTACTTAACTGATTTACTTGTTTAGGGTGTACTTAACTAATTTTTTTATTCTATAGGAATCATTTGGGAGCTCGGATTGAAGTAAAAGACAAATTGGATTATAAATATATACAAAAGAAGACCTAAAGGTATATCTTCTATACTAACTTTTAGTATTGTAAACTAAATCCTTTGGTTTATAAGTACACGATACAATTCTAAACTAAATCATATATAATGACTGTAAACAATGCGCAGGAGCTGTAAATCATACATTGATTAATCTAAAGCATATTACAGAAGGTCGAAGTTATTTAGATCCTATCCTTTGGTTTATAAGTACATGATGCAATTCTAAACTAAATCATATATTGTCCTTCTTTAATAACATGCAAATACACAACAGGGTTTAATATTTCTATGTCTATTATAATGTTTGTATAGTTGGGTTTATAAGTACTTTCATCTGCAACAAAAATAAACTAATACCCTCTATAAGCATATTCTGCACAACTACAAAACATATTATAAAAGTTAGAAAACTGTACAAAATATATAAGCATTTGCATATTAATGAGAGGGCAGTAGTAGGTGCAAAGTATGCATGGATAGGTTGTTAGAATGACTGACATACTCTTCTAATACCCTCTCCGTGCATATTTTGCACCGACTTGTTCAGCCTACTCGTTTTGTAGGAATACGTATGTAAAGTAACATTAAAATTCATATCTCAGATAGGGATATTTAGATATTGGATTGGACTTGGCCACAAATATTAATTACCCTATATAGCAATTAATAATATTTAAGGTGTGTTTGGATTATGTATTATAATGCGAGATAATGCGTAATACAAACACACCCTTAAACTTTTGCTACAGGTTTGAAGATATAATATGCACAATGCATCTCTTATTCTGTATTGAAGCCATACATTCAGGTTATGATTCTATAAATTCATATTAAATTCATTATATTTTACTTGATTTTACAATATAATAATTAGGTCTTCATTTATTGTTCTTGTAGGAATGCTTATGGGAAATCCGACTGGAGTCTCAAACAACTCATGGGGTTCAAAGATCTAAAAATGAAAACCTCAAGGTACAGATACTATACTAACATTGAGATGAACATGACAAATATATATTCAATGTTGCATAGAGTAGAGTGAATGAAAGGATGAAAAATATATATTCAATGTTGCATATAGTATAAGTTCCTAATTATTACTTTGTAACTGAGTTCTGAATTTCATGAATAAAACTGAAAGACAAACAAAACATCATAATCTGCCAAATGTTAAATATGAATCCGTACAAAACATAAACTGAAGTTCTATTTGGAATGATATAAGCATTACAAATGGTATAAGGATTACCTCTTAAATGTATGTATTCTGTTGAAGTTTATGTAATTGGTTCCAATGATAAGCTGTAGATTTATAGACGAACATTTGAATGAGCTGTAGAGTCTTATACCACAAGTTTTGGTTGACAAATTTGGGCAGATGTAATCGTGATCTTTTGAAATAAAATATATGGTAACATATATTTAATGTGATGGCAAGTGATATTATGCCTAATATTATGCAGATCATGTTTATGCCCTAATAATATTCCATGTGGTTATTTATGGACAAGTTTTTACCAGCATCACAACACTGTGTTCAGACTGCATTTGCATAATATGTATTTTAATCAATCATAATGTTTGTATAGTCGGGGCCGAAGTATGTATTATTTTCAGTTTTTTGGGTGCTTTGTTTGTGGTTACGGTTTACTATTTCAGGTTTTAATATGCTCCAATTTCAGTTTTAGAGCATTGTGTTATATGTTGTTTAGAGTTTGCGGATTTTGCAGGTAAAATGGCAGGTTTAATAGGTGCCAGCATACGTTTTATATGTTGTTTTGTTTTCTGGGCAATTATGCATGCATAGTGATTTGATTGTATACAAAAACTTTAGGTAATCGGTTTTATTATATACTATATTCAAAACATACCATTTTTCTGCCAAAGAAACCGTGATTTGATTGTATACAAATATTTTAGGTAAGACAATATTTATATTTTTTTAAGAAAGATTTTCAATATTGAATTCGTACAAATCTGCTGCCAAATCCGCCTAAATAAAACAATACCACAAATTCTTTGACAGTACAAAAGAAACGAATTAACAGTTTGGTGACACGTGAAAAAAATAATACCATTGTGACACGTGGCATCGAAAATTCCGAATACAATCTCGGGACGCGTGCTGTGCAATCGAGATACTGCTTTAGTTATTATATAGTAGATTGCTAACAAGTACGTGTTGCCTCTAGATTGTCTCTTTTACAAATTGTATTTAGTTTAATTTTGAGTAAGAACTATCAATTGGATCGGCTGCGGGTTGGATTCGGATTAATTTATTCGAGTTATAATGGATTTGGTCCAGATTTGAGTTGATATAATGGGTTCGTCGATTCGGTTCGGTTGACTCAATTAATCTTTTTTATAATTACTATAAGAATAATTATAATTAAATAAAAGTAATTATATTATATAACTATTTAATAAAATATTAGATCTGCCGGTTTTGGTGGGTTCGGGTTCGTCGAGTTTGATTTTGAATTTGGGTCCGTGGAATTCGGATATGAATCTTTCTTGACCTACTATTTTTAGGTCGATTCTCATCCTAAAGATCAGATTGGATCGGTTTTCAATTTTGAAACATTATCATCAATTTTGAGAGTAAGAATTACAGGACTAGCTATTGTACGGTGATACATGTGATACGTGTTACGAACCAAGCAAATCTCGATCTGATACAAAGAACGAACTAGATCACCCAAAACACGATCCCATAATATTTAGACTAACAAGAACTTAATAGGACAGCAAAAGCAAATCAGGAGTTGTTAGCTGACAAGGTAGAAGATGTATCAATTTTTGAGTATATGAGATCATCATCATAGAAGATGCCAACACAATCGCATGAAAGCTACTATCAATATATATTTAAAAGTTAGTTTCATTAGGACAATGAATGCTAATTTTTAAATATAATTCCATATATGAGAGCACTAAAACGATAATCATTCATAGATATTGGGCCAAATCGAAAGATGGTCCAGTACATCAATGTGAAGGCCCAAATTCCTAACCCTACGTGTATTAATCACAGACCCTTCTTCAGCAAAATATCAACTGCTACTTCATCCAAACCCTAGACATATCCAGTTTTCGGCGCCTCCGCTCCTGTAGATATCGTAGATCTCCGAGTAGTTCCTCTCTCTATTTGTATTCCTCTGTATGCATTCTTCAGATCTTCCTATTTCTGATAGCTGGTAATTTCCTTTGATTGAACAGAAATGAAGGTTGTCGCAGCTTATTTGTTGGCCGTTTTGGGGGGCAATGTGATACCCCGTAATTCTGTAAGGATTATTTTGGGAATTTTGGGAATTTTCCCCAAACACCCGTTTAGTACGTCGGATTTAATTCAGAAAGTTGGAGGCATTATGTAATGTGCTCTGTATCTGTAATATTTTTCTCAGTGAAATAAAATACAGACGACGTGCTTGGGATGTTAATTACTCGTTCGCGTACGATAAATTTTATCCCGGGTTAACGTTATTTTCGTCCGAGAAGCAAAGGAAGCGGCCGAGCCAGGGGCGGCGCCCGCCGTGAGATGGATCGTTCCTGGGGCCCTTGTTGAAGTTGTTCATGTAGTTGGCCTCTCCCTGGGACTCACTCTGAGAAGCAAATAGGTGACAAGATGATATGGTGTGGTCATCCTCTCCACAAAACTGACAGACTACACCAGAAACAACCTGTGTAGATTGCCCTGCACCCTGCGCTTGAGACTTTTGCACCAATAGATTCAGCCTCTTTATCTCTTGTGCCATAGCGTCCATCTGAGCCTGTTGGTGTGTGTCAGAACTAACCTCATACATCCCTGCAGGCTTCTTGGAACTTGTAGTAGATCGCGGATCACTATAATAATGAGAGTGTTGAGCAGTTTCCTCGATCAAATCCCAAGCATCATCAACGTCCATAGTCATGATTCTTCCACCCGCTGAAGCATCAATGATTAGTCTGGTAGGACAGTCAATAGCGTTGTAGAAGACATGCAACAGGGTCCATTTTTGCTGCCCATGATGGGGGCACAACTGCAACAATTCCTTGAATCTTTCCCACCCTTCATAGAGAGACTCTTGATCTTTCATCTGGAAGGCAATAATCTGATTCCTCATCTCAGCAGTCTTCTTCGGTGGAAAATATTTCTGGAGGAATGCCTTTGCTAGCTCATCCCAAGTTGTGATTGACCCTGGAGGTAGGGCTTTGAACCAAGCTTTGGCTCTGTCCCTCAGAGAGAATGAAAAAGCTCGCAGGTTGAGCGCATCTTGGGACATTTCATGGATCTTCACTGTGTCCATCAACTCAGTAAAGGTAGCCAGATGCTGGTGTGGGTTCTCAGACGGTAGACCTCCAAACTGATTCTGTTGAACCATATTGAGCAGAGAGGCCTTTAGCTCGAAGTTACGAGCTTGCACAGGAGGTCGGACCACACCAGAGACAGGACCAAGGTGATTTGGCAGCACATAATCACCAAGCGTCATACGTTGCCCTTGAACTTCCAGAGCATGATCTTGTTCCACTCTGTTGTCACCCATGGCTTGTTCTCTGGCTTCGCGTAGTTGTCTTCTTCTAGCACGAAGAGTACGCTCAGGTTCGGGATCGTAGTCGTTGAGATTACCAGCGCTCATGACTCTTCGCATAAGTAGAAAACAAGTCTGCAAGCAAAGCAACAAAAAATGAAATCAAAAATAAAACAAAGACTTAGTCGAACCAGTTGTAGGAACACAACTAATACTAGCTATAATCCCCGGCAACGGCGCCAAAAACTTGATAGGACAAAAACCTACCCACAAGTGTATGGGTTCAGTTGTAGTATTCTCAAGTGTCGTTCCGAACGAGGACTATGTAGTATTAATTGTATCTTAAACCAGTAAGCTAAGCCAAAAGATTATGAGTTTTGTTGAACTAATGACTAAAATTGAGAAACAAATGCAAGTGATGATTGTAATCAATGGAGGGGAAATTTCCAAGGCAAGGGATCCCCGTAACTATGCTTCAGTAGACTTAACTAGATAAATGTCTGAACTTGGTCTGTCTTTGTTGAAAGTAACTATCTTAGGTAATTACTAATTCCTCTCAGATGATAGTAAACATGCCTAGATTCAATTAACATCCACTCTCGCGACTTGCTAATCAAGATCTAGACCCCTTGAGCACTTAGAATCTAAGGTCAAACTGAATCAACATCCACTCTCGTGACTTGCTGAATCCAATCTAATCTTAGGGTTTCTATGATAGTTATTAATCCACAAGAGAAATTAAGACGCTCTCGCAATAATAAAATCTCAGGTTCAATTCCTAGTATTCCAATAGAAGTTATCACCTCTCGGTCTCAAACCCTATCTGACTACCTATTAACGTTTTTACCTCTCAGTTGCAAACCCTAATAGGATCCAATTCGCATAAGCTAATTTGGGCATAAAGCATCTAGGAATGAATCAACAAAGTTTCAGACTTCCATTCAGACAAATATCAAACAAGTCTACCTACGCATAATTGGGATCACCCCAACCCTAGAAATATGGAAATTAGCTAGACATAATCGCAAGATCAACCAAAGAAAACATAATAATGATGGAAATCATAAACAAGATTAAAGAGGAAGATGAACTTAGTCTCGAATCCAGTAGAACAATCCCCAATGTTGCAATCTCTTCCAAGGAGGCAAAATAATTAGGTCTAGAGTTAGAAAAATGGCCAAAGGTCCGGAAAAACCTAAAATCCGAAATACTTATACCCATACTAAAAATAAAGTCATTCGGGTAAATTGCACGGCCCGTGCTTTGGCTGTGCGAAAAACGCACGGTCAAACGCACGGCCAAAATACACATAAATGAGACCGCACGGCCCGTGCGAAAAACCGCACATGCAAGGCAAAAAACGCACAGGCAAATAGCGAGAAATCACCGCCTGCACGGCCGTGCGGTAAAACGCACAGCCTCAATGTTGAGCTCTTGATTAACTGCACGGCCTTCCACAGTTTCTGCCCTACTTCTCGTTTCAGCTCGGAATCCGGTCCAAACTCCTCATAGCTCATCCCGTTAGCCTTCGGATGACATCCTAAGTCCCAGCAGTGTCCTTAAACAGCTCCAGAAATCCATCCAAGTACCTGTAAACACACATTTCCTAGAGTAGACCTCCATAACGAATAAAAAATTGTAACTAGCTATAAATGCAACACACAATGCATAAAACAACTCAAATTAAACACAAATGCATGTCCTAGACGTGTAACAAATTGGATGTCATCAGCTGGCTTGTGTATTTGCTTGGAATTGCACTGAGTTCTAAGTCAGCTTATTAACATTCGCAGTGAGATCGACATTGCTCTGCATCAGCATCTTCATCATGTCATCCATAGACGGTGAAGGATTCGAGCTCTGCCCTTGATGATTTGGCACAAATGGCTGCCTAGGTTGTTGAGGGTTACCCTGTTGTTGATTTGGGTCTGGGTCTCTCCATTTGAAATTGGGATGATCCCTCCAACCAGGATTGTATGTATTAGAGTAAGGATCATGCCTGGGTCTCTGCTGATATCCTCCTACTGCATTCACTTCCTCTTAGAGTGTAGGACATGAATCATTAAGATGCAAGTCGTCATGACAAATCTCACAGGCCTTAGCCTGCTGAGGTGTACCTTTCAGTTTCAGACGCCTCACCTCCTCTCTCAGCACATCAAAATCAGCCTGATCAATCTTTGATTGAGAAGTAGCAACTACCAAGCTTTGGGAACCTCTCCCACTGTACTGTCTAGAGTCATCAGCCAGAGTAGCAAATATCTCTAGAGCCTCTTCAGAATATTCCCACCACATGCAGAATTTACCATCCGACGATCATTTTCACGGAGTCCTCCGTGCAGATAAAGAATCAGATCATGATTAGCATAACCATGGTAGGGGCAACTCTTCACCAATTTCTTGAAGCGTTCATAATAGTCATAGAGAGACTCATTGGACAGTTGCTCTACGTTGCAGATCTTCTTCTTGAGCTGATTGGACTTGATTGCCGGAAAGTATTTATCAAGAAACACCTTCTTCAAATTCACCCAAGTAGTGATGCTTCCTGGGGGTAAAGAATGATACCAGTCCTTAGCAGAGTCCTTCAGAGAAAAGGAAAAGACTCTCAACCTCATCTGATCTTCAGTAATATCGGATGGCCGCATGCTGGTGCAGACCTCAAGGAATTCATCCAAGTGCTGAATAGGATCCTCAAAGCTGAACGGGCGGGAAAAAGGGGGTGTTGGGGGAGAGATTTGAGCCATTGTGTACGTCGTTGTGTACGTCAGATTTAATTCAGGTAGCTTGAGACATTCTGTAATGTGCTCTATATCTGTAATATTTTTCTCAGTGAAATAATATACAGACAAGGTGCCTTGAATTTTAAATTGTCGTTCGCGTACGATAATTGTTATCCCGGCTTAATGTCATGTTCGTTCAAAGCTGAACGGGCGGGAAAAAGGTGTCACGTCGACCGCCGTAAAGTCGCGACGACCGCCGTCGTGAGACCCAAGCACGGCGACCGCCGTAAAGTAACGGCGCCCGCCGTCCCAACGCTCGAGGAGGCAGCTGGTGTGTCATGCCACGGCGACCGCCGTAAATTACGGCGCCCGCCGTAATGGCAGTCATCGTTGTCCGGCAGTCCTTGCCCGATGGTCGTCGGCGCGATTTCCGGCGAGCGCCGAACTAGCTGTAGGCCCATCTTCTTCGTGCTCCAGACGCTTTGGCTATAAAAGGGGGTGTTGGGGGAGAGATTTGAGCCATCCCAAACACCGAACCTCTGCCAAAATTGCCTCTCGCCGGAGTTGTGCCTTCGCCGGAATTTTTGAAGGTCTCGCCGGTGTTGCTTTGGTGTGGTTCCTGAGAGCCTTTGTGAAGCTTTTGGTTAGCCTTGGAGGTTAGAAGCCAAAGCTAGTCGAAGGAGGCCGAACCGCTCGTGTTTTTGGGTGAGTTTTCTCTCGTTTCAGTCGGCCGTGTTCTTCACGGCGACCGCCGTGTTTTTCACGGCGACCGCCGTGTTCTTCACGGCGACCGCCGTGTTCTTCACGACGACCGCCGCCAAGAATGGCGACCGCCGCCAGTGCCCAAAACGCCTTCGTGGCTTTGGCTTGGTCGGTTGTCGTCGTGGCGTCTTTCCTTTCGTGTTCTTTCGCCGTGTTTAGATTCGTACTATTTATGTCGGATCTAACTTAGGGTTGCTTTTATGGGTCGACTCGAAGGTCGTTGTGCTGTCAGAGCTGTACCGTGTCAAGCCCGGAATCCAGTGACGTCTTTAGACTATTCTGCGGAGTAAGGCAAGTGGCGGTTCGCTCTTGCTCTTTCGTTCCATATTTACATTAATTATCAGTAGTTTATCTGAGTAATTAATTTGGAATGAATATTCTGTTTGTCTGGAAACGGTTTTGATAAACTATTTTGAAAATCATATAATAGGTTGTATATCTGCTAGAACAACGCTATTATATGTGATCGCCTTTCGGGCCTTTTTATGGATTTATCCTGTAAATGTGGTGGTGCTGTAACTATTTAGTTAGCACTGTTAGATAGGAACGTTACTCGGACTCGGTCCAGTCATTTCTTTATAATCTGGTATCGGGATGGCTCGTCCCCATCTGGTACTATTCTAAGATCATGATCGGTCTCTTACACATGTGTGTAGAGACAGGACACTTAGCTGGTGTCACAAACCTTTCGGTATACGTCACTCTCGACGAAACGTATACTAAGATGTGTCGTCCCATTGGTGGGGTACACATGTAAAAGTCTATAACGTGATGTGTGTTTTTGGAACATAAATCAGATAAGTGCTACCTTGACGCACATAATTAATACACCTTGGGCGAGTAGTGCAGCTAAGTTCAGTGCAGCTAGGAAAACTCGTCTTGACTTGAATGTAGTACGTTCTCTTTCCAATCTGGATTCGCTGTAGGCGATGAGGTTGGTTGTGAACCGAAGCATCTCAGTCAGTTTTAAATCATGGTTGAATGATTCTATAACTTTCCAGTTTTGTCATTGCTTCCTTAAAGACTCATTTCAGTTGGAGTCTTCTTTCGAGTCGATTTCTGTGAAGATTCAGTCTTCCAGAATCTTCTCTTGTGCATACCTCTTGTTTATTCCAGTAGGAGTATGGTGGTTGACAAGCGTACTCGATTATTATTCGAGGGACGAAGAGTCTAACCTAATACAACTGCTTCAAACCATTCTGCTTTGTTCCCTTGCTAGTCTATTCATTTAGACTAACCAACCAATATTTTCCCTTGCATGGTTGGCTGGTGTCATCCGTTTGATTCGGCACATCAGTTAAGAAGTAGCTCAGAAGATTAGAAGGACTATGAAGTCGGCGGTGGTTTTTGAATGTTTTAATTCTTTCTTTAATCAGGTTATGATCCTTTGGACAATAACTCCGATTGTAACTTACTTTCTTAGTCTTCCGCTGTGTTTGGTTTAAACTATGTTTTGACCTATTCGGGATTGGGTTGTAATCCCGTAACTCTTGTTTCCTCAACAATGTTATGTTTTGGAATTTAATGCTTGATCTTTGTGTATCAATTGCATTTCATAAATCATATTTATTTGGTAAAGCCTTGGGTGATCTCGGTAAGGAACACTAGGGTCACTGGCGGTAATACCTTTCCAAAAGGGTTAAGTTTTGGGGGTGTTACAGTTGTGGTATCAGAGCCAAAAGTTTTAAAACGGGTTTGGAATTTTTATAAACCAGTTATTCATTTTCAAAATGCTTTAAAGAGGGCTCTGAATTTTCATTTTGAAAAGAATTTAAAAACACCGTTCATAGTCATGTCTTCTTTATAGTCTGATGTAGTAAGCTTGTTTCTATGTCTAGAAAGACTAATTCCTTCCTTATTGTTCGATAGGATGGGTGTATGCTTTTCTATTGGTAGGGGAGCGGAAGACGCCAAGTCGGATCAGCCGAGGCTAGACTTTCCGTTACCTCAGCGATGTTTCGAGGTTGGAGGCCCGAGTAGCTCACCCGAAGACGTCAAGCACGTTCTCCCCGAGTCGGTTGTCCTTGTAGCCAGGAATGCTATGGTCCCTAGACCTGCACTTGTGCCACCACCAAGGGTGGATGGAGTACAGGAATGGGAGCAGGAAGACGAGTTGTCAAGGTATGAACAAGGGGTTTACCAAGACGACTTTCTGCTGGGACCAATTCCCGAGGAGATCGAGTACGAGGAGGAGGAAGAGGAGATGCTTGAGCAAGATCCTGTCGAGGACGAGGAGATGATCGATGATGAGGATCCCAGCGAGGATGATCCCGAGGAAGAGGATCCCATCGAGGATGATCCTGAGGAAGAGGATCCCATAGAGGATGATCCAGAAGAGGATCCAGAGTTGGACCTTGGAGGGCAGAATCAGGAGCCCGGTACAGGATTGTCACCAGTGCCAGAGTACGCACCCATGTCAGAAGCTGATTGGGAGGCACTGTATACCGAGTACGGTATTGGGAGAAGTGAAAGGGAATCTCAGCCTATCCCTACTCCAAGGAGATGGAGGTCGGAATCCGAGCTGCAGGAGATTCTCCGCCAGAGCGAGGTAATCTCCGCAGAACAGCAGCGTCAGAGGGATGAGCTGATCGCCAGTACTCAGAGGAGGGCTGGAATAGGAGGACCAGTCATGGACGACCCATACTTTTCTATGGCTGAGCTAGGACTATGTGCTTCAGGGTCAAGCAGGGTGCGAAACCCATCGCGAGAGCTCGATGGTGAGCCTAGCCCGAAGAGACCATGCACGAGTAGCCAATCGTATGAGAGACGTTTTAGAACGCCTTGAGGAGGAGTGGCGTTGCCTATCGTAGTAGTTCGTTTCTTAGTATTCCAAGTTGTACTTTGTGTAATATTTCAGTATTGCGGCAAGTACTTTGAGAAACACTTATATCTTCGAGCAATGTGTAACTTGTGTAAGAATTCGAAGGTTCATCTATAAAATGCCAAGTTGATCTATTCTGAGTGATTTATTTACATTGATATATTGCATAAGTATGTTGCATAATATTAATGTATTGAATGCTTGGAATTGGATCGGTAAACAGATGGTGAACCCAAGAAGCACGAGAAACTCGACTCGAGCCGGTGCTGGGACCAGCCAAAACCCCAGACCAGCAGGAAGAGGTGTTCAGGATGAACACGAGTCTGAGTCTCGCGTCCAGCAGAGGCGTGAAGGTCAGGATCAGACCCAGGCACCGATGCTGTTTGACGCTGCAGCTGTTGAGGCGATCCGTGGGATCGTGATACAGGCTATTACAGATGTCTTGAGACCAAGTGCGCCTCAAGCACAAGAAGTGCCTATTCATGCAGCGGTTCCTGATGTTGTGGAACCCAGAAACCCTGTGACTCAGGAGACTGCCGTTAGGGCGAGGGACATCTATGGTCGCGCTCTTAAGACCATTACTTCCATGAGACCCGACTGCTATAACGGGAAATGGGAGCCAGTGACAGTGACTCATTGGTTCTCCCATATGGAGAGGCTGTTCAGGAACGTGGAGTGTACGGAGGCCGAGAAGGTCCATATCGCTTCTCTTCAGCTGAAGGAGGAGGCTAGCGAGTGGTGGGAGAGCACTGGTTTGGCTGAGAGCCCAGTGTTGACTTGGTCGATGTTCAAGACTAATATGGTTGATCGCTTTTTCTCTCGTGCTATGAGAGAGGAGAAGCATAAAGAGTTCTTGTACCCTCAGACTGATGGTCTGAGAGTAACCGAGTTGGCATCTAAGTTCAACCATCTTCTACAGTACGCCACTGCCGATATCACCAGCGAGGCTCAAAAGATCTGGTACTTCCACGAGTGGATGAACCCGGATATCAAGCCATTAATGGTGCACCACACATGCTCTACCTTGGAGCAGTATGTGGATTGTGCCTATAAGCTGGAGGTAACTCTCGAGGAGTCGACCAAGAGGCGCAATCGACAAAAGTCGATGCAGAATTAGAACCAGGGAGATGGTTTTAAGCGCCCTGCGCCACCGTCTAACTTCGCCAAATCCGGCAGAGCTAAGACGGAGATGACGCAAGGAGGATCGACTCAGCAGTCAGGACATACCAGGAGTTCAGTTCAGTGTTATAACTGCGGTACTGCTGGGCACAAGAGCACTGAGTGTCGGAAGGAGAGGAGGCCATGCTTTGGGTGTGGACGTGATGGTCATCTGCAAAAGTTCTGCAAGCAGGGAAAACAGAAGGGAGTAGAGTCGCAGCAAGGGTCAGTTCATCAGAGCAACCGACCTAGGTTTAAGCATGCCGAGACTCCTAGCCCTTCAGTGCAGACGACTGCTCAGAACAGGGGAAAGGCCCCAACTGCTTCTGGAAGTCAGGGCCAACGCTTGTACGAGATGCGTGAGGCAGATGGACCCAACGCTCCGATTGCTCAAGGTACTCTATACCTTCACTCTACTTCAGTGTGCATTCTGTTTGATTCTGGTGCTACGCATTCCTTTATTTCGGATAGCTGTGTTAGCAAGTTAGACTTAGTGTGCAATGATTCGTGCGACCCTTTCGTCGTTAATCTTCCTAATGGAGAACGTTTGGTGGGAACCAAGCATTTGTCCGACTTTCCGATTACCATTCAGGGTAAGGAATTCGAGGCAGATTTAATCTGCATAGCCATGACTCCATACGACATTATTCTCGGTATGGATTGGCTGATGCGTCACAAGGCGGTGATCGACTTCAGTTCAAGAACGGTGACGGTGTCATCCGGGGGCCAATTCGTGTGCAAGTTCAAAGGTCGAAATGACGCTGATAACGGCAAGCTGATCAATGCGATGGCTGCGTTTAAGCTACTACGACAAGGATGTGTCGGGTACCTTTGCTACTTAGATTCGCCTGAGAAGGATGGACCTGAGGTTCTTGATATTCCTGTAGTTAGGGAATTTTTGGATGTCTTTCCGGAAGAAATTCCAGGATTACCCCCAAATCGTGACGTAGAGTTTTCAATTGATCTCGAGCCTGGTACGGCGCCGATTTCCAAATCCCCGTATCGGATGGCTCCAGCTGAGATGCAAGAATTGAAGAATCAACTTGAAGATCTTCTTGACAAAGGTTATGTCAGGCCGAGTGCATCGCCGTGGGGTGCTCCGGTTTTATTCGTCAAAAAGAAGGACGGATCGTTCCGACTTTGTATCGACTATCGAGAGTTGAATAAGGTGACGATCAAGAACAAGTATCCTTTGCCTAGGATTGATGACTTGTTGGACTAATTGCAGGGAGCAAAGGTGTTCTCCAAGATCGACTTAAGATCTGGATATCATCAACTCAGGATTCGGGAGCAGGACATTCCTAGAACTGCGTTTAGGACCAGATATGGTCATTACGAGTTCGTAGTGATGCCTTTTGGGCTTACAAATGCTCCAGCTGTCTTTATGGATTTGATGAACCGATGTTTTCACCAGTACTTGGATAAGTTCGTGGTGGTCTTCATCGACGACATTTTGATCTACTCTCCGAATGAAGAAGTCCACGAGGAACATCTACGGATTTCCTTGTCGATCCTTAGACAACATCAGCTTTATGCTAAATTGTCTAAATGTGAATTCTGGATGAAGGAAGTGGCTTTCTTAGGCCACGTGATCAATAAAAATGGGGTTATGGTTGATCCCCAAAAGATTGAAGCGGTGGCTAAGTGGACACAGCCCCAGAGCGTGAAGGAGGTGCGCAGTTTTCTTGGACTTACCGGGTATTATAGAAGGTTTGTAGAAGGATTTTCAAAGATCGCTCTACCGATGACCAATCTACTCCGCAAAGTCCACAAGAAGTTTGTCTGGAATGACAAGTGCGAGGTCAGTTTCCAGGAGTTGAAGCGACGGTTGACCTCGGCACCCGTGTTAGCACTCCTAGAGGGGAATGACGATTATGTGGTCTATAGTGATGCTTCCAAGTGTGGCCTTGGTTGTGTTTTGATGCAAAGGGGCAGAGTCATTGCTTACGCATCTAGACAACTCAAGACTTACGAAGAAAACTATCCGACCCATGATCTTGAGTTAGCAGCGGTTGTCTTTGCGCTGAAGATTTGGAGGCATTACCTCTATGGTATAAGATGCCAAGTCTTCACTGACCACAAAAGTCTCAAGTATATATTTACTCAGAAGGAGTTAAATATGAGACAACGCCGCTGGCTAGAG